>VZTX01031265.1:0-116179 GCA_013400915.1 Pardalotus punctatus | reverse complement strand
GGGGAGCGAGGCTGGCCCCGGGCCGGCAGGCGGGAGCAGCGCCGGCGGAGCCCCCGCCCGCCTGCCCCTGCAGACTACAAGCCCCGGCGGGCTTCGCGCGGCCCGAGCGCTGGCGGGGGCGGGGCGCGAGCGTGCTGCACCCTGGGAGCTGTAGTACAGCGGCCGGTGTTCCTGGGTGCCACCCCATCTACGCCGCCCGGGAACATCAGCCCGCTGTATCCCACCGGCACGGCTAATCCCAGGTGTCAGCAGCATCGGCGGGGCTGTAGCGTCATCCTTTGCAGGAGGCTAGCGAGCAAAACTCATGCAGAGTCAGTCAGCGTTGCAGTCCTCTGATAATTATCAGCTGCCACCATCGCTGCAATTAGTAATAGTTGGTGTGATTGGTAATTATCTGCTGGATCTGTGGCAGGCAGAGGAAGGACTGCACGGGCCAACGGTATTTAGCAGGATGTATCCTGGGAGATGGGTCTTATGCTCGGGAGTGTCCCACGTAAAAAGAATGGAGGAATTGCATCAGGGCAATGGTTTAGGGCCGTAACTGATGGTTATCATACATCGATAAGTAGTAAATAGAATTTAAAGTAGAAGACAGACTTTATATTACACCCTCCTGTCGCCTTACTAATTGTGCAATCTGTCACTTTGCTTGTGAAACCTTTCACTCCTTGAAATACAATCTGCACGTTTTAAAAATTGAACATCAAATAGGAACAAGTTATTCTATCTTAGCAATCATGGTTGTGTAACCCATTAATGTAGGCACAGTGTAGGAAGATTCTGTACTCTTCATGCAGATTTAAGGACATTACTGAAGTCAGATTACACATCAATATATTTTACTGTGTAAATTATGCATTTACTTTTTTAAATGGTCAACACTTGCTGGAGAGAGCAATTTAATTGAAAGTGACTTACCAGCATAATAGTGCTTAACATAGATTAGGTGAGTGTAGTGATCTCCCAGGGAAGGGAGAGCTGGGAAGTTGTGTGCTGCTTTAGTTGAGTATCTTAAAAATCTGCCACCTTCCCTCCCATCAATAAATCCATATCTGCAATGCGCTATGCACAGAGATTCCCTCCATAGCACCGTCCAATAAGATCTGACTGTATCATCAGGTAGCAGTGGAGGAAATTCACAGATCATAGCTTGGTGATGCTTCAGAGAGCCCCTTTCTCTATCCCACCTGGAAAAATTTTACTGAGCTTCATATCAGTCTTCACAGGAAATAATTATAAAACAAAAATAAGGGTTTAAAGCAAATATTTTCATTTTATTTTCTACTGCCTCACACACAGTCAAAAGCAGGTACTCTTAAGACCAGCTATGAAAAGACTGAGGTGTTATTTTTCTCAGTCAGCTAATGAGCCAGAGCTGAAACACACTTCTGCCTAGCTGACAAATTTGATGTCCCTTTTAACTTTAATTCTTTGAAGAACCAAGAAGATATATACTCTGTCAACATGTCCAAGTTTAACCTAAAATACCCTCTAAACTATTTTGCTAATAATGTAGCATCTGGAACTTGCAGGCTTGTCTCCAAATCTCAAATTGCAGCAACTGAATAAACACTTAAATTTAGAGAGACAAAGCTATCCCTAATGGGTTGGAGTTTGCTTGTGATACATGGCAATTACAGAAAAAACCACCACAAACCAGTGAATCGTTTCAAACACTGCCAATAATCAGCACAGCTGATGAAGAAATGACAGACAACTGCTAAAATATAAAGTCAATGTACCATTTTACTGTAACTTCCCAATGGTTTTGCTGTATAGACCCTAAATTCTCCTTCTGGAGATGCTACTTTATATATACTTGGAAGCTTATATCAATGAAATCAGTAACTATCCAGCTATTTTTGTGTATTTTACACATCTACTCCCTCTCCTTGCTCCATCCTAGTGGATGCCTTCTCTCCATCTCTCTCATCTCCTTCCTGCTTCCCCCTGGTGTCCATGAGTCCTTTTTCCCTGAGTGCTTGGGCAGTCAGTCACCCCTGAATCTGCCGCCTCCACTTTGTTTTTTGGTTTTTTTTCTTTTGCCTGCTAGCCTTTTTCCTTTGGAGTATGGCATGAAGGTTTTTTCAGGTCATGCTAGCTCCTGGCTCTAGCAAGAGGATGCCAAAAGCAATAACAGAAGGCACAGAGGAGGGATGCTGAAAGGCCACCTGTCCCTGCTTTCTGCTTTGTCTCTGAGCAAGCTTTGTCATGTTTGTTGATTAAAAGCACAACAACATGGAGAGGTCAGTTGAGAAAAATGTTACTAAATGTCTAATGGCAAAAATACCACACACACAAACCCATATTTATATATATATATATATATATATATATATATACATACACATAAATAAATAAATAAATATATAAAAATATATTACAAAAAATATATATATTTAGTGTACCTCTAGCAGTTCTGACCTCAAAGACATCTAAGCTTGCAAGTCTGTCTGGAAGGACAGTGGGGAAAAAGACAAGCTACTCTGTCATGAAAAAATTCCTGGAGGCTATCAGTGCAGCTGGCACTGATCACATTGTAGCGAGATGAGGGAATATGGGGACAAATTGTGATGTTTAGATGAGCCAAACTGTGGAATACAGCTTAAATGACACAGTTCCACAGTCCAAATGGATCTATATCTATTGTTAGGAGCCAGAATTAAAGGTGACATGCATCCTGTATTTCAGATTTAACATAACATTACTTCCACAGATAATTTCAGATTTACCTGGTCATGCCTTCAGAGATAATTTCATATTCACCCAGTCAAAAATACTGCAATGTCTTGCACGCAGAGGAGTCTCTCTATAAGAATATTAGCATCAATAAGCTCTGCAACGTGTACAGTCTGGAAGAGCAGTGACACATTTTATTGATCTCTGTATCTGTCACAAGCTAACACTGCAAAGTTCCAACATATATATATATATNTATATACACACACACTTGTTTTAACATCAGTTTTATTTGGTTACTCCCTCATATTCACACCATCTTTCTGCCATTTCTCTATGACAACAAAGAATCCCTGATGAACGATGAAAGCTGAGAACCAGAGTCCTTAACTAACTCTGCATTATTTGGCACAGCTTCAGGCCCTTCAGAGTGGCAAGGTCAGCCTTCCTTCCCTGCTTAATGACTCTTAGCTGGCTGAAGATCTCCTGACCAAACAATTTCATTGACCACATGACTCTGACTGACCACTGACCGTCCTTCCAGACATATTTCTAGAAACTCCTTCAGAAATGTCTGACATTGCCTTTTGATTCCAGCTGGGTCCTACACTCCTAGTACACAGCAAAGGCAGCACATGCTTGTGGGAGCTGCTTACTCATAGACTTATTCAATGGGGCTGCTATTTTAAGATGCACAGCTTGATACAGCTCCAGTACTCAGATTGATTTATCCACTGAATTTGTTCATGCTTTATGCTAAGGAGGCTCAAAACCATAAACTCAACCCAACAAGGGCAAACAAAACACGGGCAAACTTTGCAGTAAAGTACAGAGAAGTGAAAGCAATGCAAGATCCTTGCAATGTGAACCTATGAATGCAGCTGACTGTTGTCTGCTATCATATGAAGAAAAAAATCAGAGATTACTATTGTACACTCAAAAATGCACTTATACCTACTAATAAAAAAGAGGCTGCTTTCCTATGGCAGAGAAGTGGGTTATAAAAATATAATAGTCACAGTAAAGCATGCACCTGCTTCAGTATGGATTGATGGATCAAGTCGCCCCTCGACCTTTCCTCCTGTAACCGTCTATTCACTTCTGCAGCAATGCCTTGTCACTACAGGGGTCTTTCTGAGACAGGCAGGATGTTGCCTTTGGCAGTGGCAGGCAGGTGGCAGGCAGGACTGGCAGGCAGCCTAAGCACAAACACCAGCAGATGAATCACAGGTACCTTGCTGTGGCAACACGAATACCAGCTCAGGCAGCACAGGCAGCGCAAGACAATCTGCCCCTGTGCTTTGGCTGGGGTAGAGTTAATTTTCTTTGGAGTGGCTGGTGTGGGGCTATATTTTGGATAGACAGGTTTTGTTATTGCTGATCTGGGCTTACCCAGAGCCAAGGCCTTTTCTGTTTTTCATATTGCCACACTGGCCAGGAAATTCGGGGTTCATGGGATGCTGGAAGGAGACATGGCCAGGACAGGTGATCCAAACTGACCAAAGGACATTCCAGATATGACATCATGCTCAGTATATGAAGTGGGGAGAAGAAGGAGCAAGAGGGGGATGTTTGGAGTGATGGCATTTGTCTTTCCAAGTCACTGTTACGTGTGATGGGGCCCTGCTCTCCTGGAGATGGCTGAACACCTGCCCATGGGAAGCAGTGAATTAATCCCTTGTTTTGGTTTGCCTGCATGTGCACATTTTGCATTCTCTATTAAGATGGTTTTACCTCAACTCACAAGTTTTTCTAGATTTTACACTTCCTATTCTCTCCCTGATCCCACTGGCAGGGGAGTGAGTGAGCAGCTGCATGGGCCTTGGTTGCTGGCAGGGGTTAAAACCACAGCCCCCCAGAAATGACAATCTATTAAAAATTTGTACTTTGTGCCTTTTGAAGCTGGTCATCTCTTTTGTGGTGCTGGGATAATTTCATTTGAAAAGCAAAGTTTTCCTAGTAGTGCATCATCCTTTTTGGCTGATCATGTGAGCTGTTCACTTATTTCTTAATGAATCTGAGAAAAGCACAGTGTTCCTCTCTCTATTGCCATTTATTTCCTTATCTTTTCCTCTTCCACTTTGTTCATTTGATCCTCTATTTTCTCTTAGTCCAAGCTATACAACAGACCTATAAAACGAGAAGGGGACAGGCAAAAAACATGTAACACTGCCTTAGTAGCTTTTTACAAGAACCAACTTGTGCAGTATTAAGTATGAGTACATGGTGTTTTGGAGGCAACTCTCACCTGCATGCTGGGGCCAGCACTGTCCTGCAGCTGGAGCTCCAGTGCTGGGGGCAGGGGACCCTTCGCAGGTGACATCAGTGGGCAATGACCCAGTAGCTGTTCAAAGAGTGATGATGTACTTCATCATCAAAGTATTTCATTTCATGGGACATCCAGATCCTCACACTTAGGACCGGATCTGTAGAGCAGAAGGGACTTTTCCTGGCTTGGAGAAGGTGGTCTTCTGGTAAACCCTGTTTTCAAGAAAAAGTGCTGACTCTGTGAGAACCCAAGATATAAACTCACTCTCTTTTTCCAGTTTCCAAGTACATGCCTAGCACTGCTACAGAGCTTTAGTTTGCAGATTCCTACATAGTTTGTGAGGTTAAATGAGACTATAAAAACAGCTGAGGCTATTTTATTTACTCCACAAGGAATAACACCTTCCAAGTGGTATCAGTGACAAATTCAGCCAATGGAAATAGTGTTCAATAGAGCTTGAGAAAAGCTTAAGCCAAACCAGAGGTATTTTCAGACTTTATTTGCCTCCACCTCCTGCCTGTTTTTGGAGATTTCCTGGGTACCACTTTATCACGGTATTAGTACAGTCCTAGAGTTGGAGCTGCAGCTTCTCTGAGAAGGGGACAGTACAGGGCAAACACGATTTTACCTTCTTACAGATCTGCCAAGTTCTAAAGGGATTCTTGGATTAGATATATAAGAAGACAAGCTGCCCCTACCAGGCCACTGGCAAACAGCTGTTAGGGAGCAGCAGCTCTCTTCATGGCCCAAGATCTGCACCATGTCCATGGGGGCTCTGGCTCAAGGCAGGCAAAAGCCCTGGAGTTAGAGAAAGATATTCAGAGTTCGAACAATTCTCATCACCAGAGGAAGAATGAAGGAAAAATTATTTTAAATAACCTCTTAGCCATTCCCATCCCCTTTGCCTTATTTCATGCTTTATTGGAAGGTGAGGCAACCCCCTGTTTTATCACACCCAGGCATTCAGTGATACTCTATTTGTGCTAATGTAGGTTTTACTCCATTGGAGCTTCTGTCCCTATCATTAACAAACAACCATGGTCTTATTTTTATATTCCGTTAATTAGTCTATTTTCTGTGTCATAGCAGTTTGTTAAGCAAAAGCAGGTTGAAATATTAAGGATATTTACTCATCTCTAACACATCCTTAGTGTAATTATAAATGCAGTTGCTACTGAAGCTGAGATGACATAAGGGACCAGTGTCCCTCATGGGTATGTGTGTGGAAAATATAATTTCAGTTACATTTATTTATATTTCAGTAGAATTCATGCCACTAAAAACATCTGTTTCTTATTTCAGATGTGCATTTTTTCCAAATGTTGAAAAAGACATTTCCAAAGCAAGACACTGAGAAGTCTAAAATCCTGTCCAAGCAGCACCCTCTAGTGTAAACATGCCACTTTTGCAGAAAGGATTTCATGATACTGTATGGTTGAAGGACTGACATAGAAAGTGAGAAAAACTACCATGAACTCAGGTAAAACGCATTTCGTATCCTTAGGTCTTTCCCTGTTTAGCAAAGCATATAGGCTACACTTAATTTGAAGCACATATTTTGGTTTTTAAAACTTTCAGGTGATTTTGCAGGTAATGTTCTTGGCCTTCCTTATTAATAATTTATTTTCTATGTATCCTGTAGCTTAATTTATTTATTTAAAATATGAGAATACGATGGCAAGAGGCCAGAAAATTATCACCTCTTAACCTTACAGCCTACTAGGTCTTTTAAAAAAGCTAGAGCTGATAGGAAACTTTCTCTTTTTTTTAGTGAAAAATGGTTTCTCAACAAGAATCTCCTAATTTTTCCATGATTCAGAGAATTATTTCAAGAATACAAAATACAATACAATTTGGCTGGTAAAATTGCTGATGTGGTTTTGTGATTACTCCATTTGCTCTATGTTGCTGTTGCAAGCAAGTCCCAGGTACTGCAAGTAGCAGCCCGGTCTAAATTAACATAACGGCACTTAAGTACTCTCTGGCCCTTGGCTTAATTTCCGAATTTTTATGTCAGCAAATAGTACTTCTGTACCACATGGATAAAGAAAGAAAAGTGGGTATTTTATCTTGAGACACAAAAGAAGGAAGTCTAATTCACCTTCTCCTGTGTAAATCAGTTAGGAGACTTAAATGAACAGTCCTGAGAAACTTTCTGTGATTTAGTGGTACAAATGCAATATTATACTAACTGAACACAATAAATCTTTTGAGAGTGCATGACATGCAAATATTTCTTAACTCCCACAGAGTTCAGAGTTCAACCACCCAGAGGTCGTTTTCTGAAACTGAGTCCACTTGACAACTGTCTTTTGTTGTAAATGAAATATGAGTTTTGTCTCATTCCTTGTTTCACTACTTCTCCATTTTAATATATTTTCTTTCATTTCCTCTGTTTCTTTGTTATCCTCCCTTGTTATTTGCCATTTTTCACTCATCTTGTTTTACTTCTTTCTCCCCATAATCACAGAATCATTAAGGCCAGAAAAAGACCTATAAGATCATCGACTCCAGCCATTAACCTATAATGTTTTTGCTTTTCCCTCCAGCTTTGATTTCTGTGTGATTTTTCTTTCAGGTGCCCCTCATCTGAGAGCTTCTGTAATATTTTTCCCCAGCAAATGTCCACTTTAAAGATTTTCCCCCCAACTACACTTGCCAAGGCTGAGTAATGAATGACTCACTTTGGTAATAGAAAACAAAGTCCCAGGTAAAACTTGCACTGTTGTGGCTATGGGGTCTCCCATTTTTTTAGTGTGGGTGAGCTGGTTATGAATTTCCGATTTGGCCTATTAGGAGAGAGATTTGTGATCTGAGCATTGATGATTTAAATCCATGTCACACATTGGGTTACTCAATCATGAAACCTGTCTTGTTCCTTACATAAATATATTCCTTTACTGGATAGTATCAGCATAAATTGCCTCTGTGATTATCATAGGAGCTGACAAAAGCAGTATAATCACTTTTGGCTTGGCTTAGAGAACATATCCTAAATGCTGCCCATCAAAATGTTTTTGATTATGTAATGTTTGTAATAAAAAATACAGATTAATCCAAACAGCTGTGTTTTGCCAGCCTAGGGATCAGCCCTTCTACTCATTGTTTGGAGGTGAAACTGCCTTTTTCCAGGCCAGCTCTCTGGCATGCTAGGATATTCAAGAGGATCTGAGGGTATAATTTGCTCTTCATTTCAGAATCACTGAAAGGATATTATATTCTAACTGCTATTCTGTAGTGCAGGAATCCCTTTTTACAGGGGTCCTGCTGTGGGGCCTGTGAAGAGGGGAATTTCTTACAGCCTAACTTTAGCTTAGACATAACCAAGACACAGAGAGTCAGACCTGCACCATACATCCTCCAGGATGCACTGGAGGCAAAAAAGAAGGTGGGCTAGAGGAAAGGGATGTCCTCAAGAAACTCTGCAAGGGCTGTCTCCTTGTCTCTTCTCCAAGTTAAACCCTTTGTCTGAAGTGACGGGGAGGAATTAATTGTAGTGGGACTATAGTACAGAAAATCTGATGCACACCACCATGTGCTAGGCTACACACTCGCTTCTCCTCTCTGTCAATTCCCATGCAATCATACCACTAAGTGTGAAATGACTATCAGAATCATGACAGCTCTCCAGCTGATTAAGGGAAGAGTGGATTTTTTCTCGTAAAAAACACCTTTTGAAAGAAAATTTACACACTAGAAATACTACACTACAGTATTCTAATGCACTGTATTACTATGCTACAGATTGAATGTGCTTGCAAGGGCAAGATAGGTGAGCATCAACTTTCATTCTGAGTTACTGAACAGTGAATAAAATGAAATTACAAGATGGAAAGCAGTAATTTTCTCTAATTGAGAGGATTTTTCTGTGCATCAAAGGATGCATCTTGCTCATCTTTCCTTTGGAATCAGAACTGTGAACTCAGTTTCCTAGCAGAAAGAAAGTTTTAGGAAATATTCTCTGAGGATTACAGAATGGAGCTACACAGTGGACTACACTTGGATCAGCATTTTAAATTTCAATATTTTACATTTCTGATTGTATTGGTATTGTAAGGAAGCCACAAATAAAAACACTTTGGCAAGTGTTCTCCTTATTAGTTAAAAAGTGCTCCACTCTTATTAAAGTGCTACTGCAAACACCTATAACCGTCTGAAAAGAAAATACACCCCTGAAGACAGTCAATACACTTTAAAACTTTTTGAAGGAAAACTTGGGAAAGTAAAAATGTTCTTCTTGCCATGTTAAAAGACAAATGACTGGCTCTGGTGTACAAGTTCTCAATTCCCATGAAAACTACAAGCCAGCAAAAACTGTTCCCCAAGTTCTTTGGATTGTGTTATTTATTGTTACAGAAGGAAATACTTTTCATTAGTTTATGCCTGGCAAGAAGAAATCTTAAACCATCTCATGTGAGATGATGAGATATTGAAGGGTGTGATTCATAATTTTTGAATGCAAAAGTCTGGCATAAAATATAAAGCCATTGAACAGGAAGTGCTGGCTCATTGTTCTGCTGGTGTCACATGGCATTCCTTTCTTTCCCTCTCTTTTTCTTTATGCCTTCAGATTGTGAAAGAGCAATTGATTTTTTTCCCCGTAAGTTGCTGGAGAAATAGTTCTAATAATTTATTAAGAAAAATATGACTCCAGCTGAAAATTCCATTGCTAGGGGCTGTACCACCACCACTACACAGACAACTGACCTCATTTTCATAGCACAGTTCCTGAAAATGACTGACTTTCTTTGGCTCCTTAGAGTGATAAAAGCATAAGATATATTTACTGTCCACTGGTTTCCTGGAAGACAGACATAATTCCTTGAGAAGATGAGAAACTAAGTATTTAATTTATTTCTAGCAGGACCTCGTTGAGTCTGGATCAAAGTTATGAAGAAATTATTGGCTTTGTAGAGAGCAAAAGGAAAGGATATTTGTCATATATATGATGCATTGATGTTTTAAGCAGTTAAACAATCAGGAATCTCAATTTCATTTTTCAGAGTACACTGTATAGAAATACATTTTACGAGAAATTTATTGCACAGAATAAGCATCATTATTTTCCTCTTTTTTAATAATAATAATTAGCAC
This sequence comes from Pardalotus punctatus, assembly GCA_013400915.1. Lineage (NCBI taxonomy): Eukaryota > Metazoa > Chordata > Aves > Passeriformes > Pardalotidae > Pardalotus > Pardalotus punctatus. The sequence continues at coordinate 106,137 of VZTX01031265.1, read as the reverse complement.
GTCAGTATCGTGTACACTTCACCATGTATGCTAACAGTGCAGCCATCCCCATTCTGCTGGGCCCCAGGCTGAGCATCATGTGCTACGCTGTGTCATTTGAAAGACACCCGCAATGGATGGAGCCACATTTGGAAATGCACCAAGGACAGATGGAGCTGCACCATAGAAATCTCACTGACTCACATGTAAAGCAGAAAGCATGTTTAGATTGAAATAATTCTGTAATATTTAAAGGGCTCAAATTGTGCGTGATTTTTCTTCCTTTGGGATGGCAGGAGAAAGAAAGGACTTAATGATAATTCTCTGCATTTTCTGCCAATGACTTTGAGCTCCATAATGGCTATTTTGTCTTCTGGTGTTGTCCTGCATTGATTCTTTACTGCTCCATTAAAGGAATATTTCTGTTGTTTACCAGGGAAAGCTAAACCTAGTTTCTCTTGAAGGAAATAAAGCCTGTTCTTTCTTACCACTGAACAGGCTGGTTCATAGATTATGAATGAATGACAAGTCCCATCTGGTAAGTCCCAATTTTCTGCCTGGTGTGTGAACAAGTTCTGATGCTGGACCTCAGACTGCTCCAACCCATGTTTATCTGATAACAGTGCAGAGATGTTTGTTTGCCAGAGTGTTCGATCTTGAAGATTTCTTCAGAAAAGTATTATCTGATATTGCATTTTCAGATTCTGCTGCACGCTGATGCTGTGCCGTTTGTAAATAAGACACAAGAAAGATTTTTTAATGAGGAACAATTAGAAGAGTGTTGGTTTCTTTAGCAAGGCAAAATAAAGGCTGGAAGAAGAAAAGGCTGCTGCCTATAAATAATCAAAGAGGCAAGAAGTACAGCACTAGTGAAGAAGGGCATTCATGCAAGGTAATGAACACAATTTGCATACAAGCAAGAAGGTATAAAGGGGTGCCAATATGTATGGATAGATTGGAAATTTGACAAGGTTTATTCATTTAGGCAGTCAAGCCTATAGCAGCCTCCCAAGGGAAATGGCAGGGATGAGAAAAACAAACTGTGTTTGTGATTGTGCTCAAAACATGTATGAGAAGGGTGTTTGGGATGGTGCATGGAGAGCAAGGAGTGGACCTCAGCAACCAGTGGGTCTCTGCTAATTCCACATCAACTGAGAAAGGTCTGCCAGTGATATGGTGCAGGGGACAGTTGTAGGAAGCAGTGGGTGAGGTTTCATGAGACCTCTAATGAGAGGCTGTAGTATGAGGACAAACTCAAGAACCACGAGAAGGACCTACAAGTTTCACAGCTGCACTGGGGTAAGTATCCTCTCCATTTGCTGTGTCATGTAAAAATCATGGTTTCCACTGACATTTCCATGTCAATGGCAGGTGAAAAATTAATCTTCCAGTGAAAAAGGCTCAGGGCACACTGCTACTGATCTGCTACAGCAAGATGTGTGGTTAACCAGGCACTCTTGCTCTAGTGGCCTGTAAAGGAGGTAAAAGCCTCTTCTTTAGAAAAGGGGCTGTCAGTGAGAAGGAGCAGGAAGGTGAGGACAAGAGGACATAGGGCTTTAAGCTGCGCCAAGGGAGATTCAGGTTGGACATCAGGAGGAATTTTTTCACAGAAGAGGTGATAAACATTGGAATGTGCTGCCGGGGAGGTGGTGGAGTCACCGTCCCTAGAAATGTTTAAGGAAAGACTGGATGCGTCACTCAGTGCCACGGCCTGGTTGACAGGGTGCCTTTCGGCCACAGGTTGGATTCGAAGATCTCGGAACTCTTTTCCAAACGAGTTCTGTGACAGGGCAGCCATGGCTGGACGGACTCCGGGCACACAACACAAGGAAGCCTTGGGCGGCACGGCCACTATTTCCGCAGATGGAAAACCCGAGAGCCGAGCACAGGAAGCCCGTCCCGCTCAAAGCAGAGCCCCCCTCCCAACGCTCCGCCAGGCCCCTCGGGTCCTCCGGGGGCGGAGCCCGCGCGGCCTGCTGCTGCCGGATTGGACGGAGAGCCTGTCCATCAACGCCGTCGTGCGCGCACCTCCCCCTCTTCCCGTCGTGCCTGCGCGAGGCGGGCGTTGAATTCAAATCCCGGGAGCGGTTGGGGTGGACGTTTGTGGACCCTGCGCGGGCAGCGGCAGCGGCAGCGGCGGCGGCAGCAGCAGCAGCAGCAGCAGCGATGGACCCGTTCACCGAGGTGAGGGAAAGGCCTGGCCCGGCCCTCGTCAGCGCTGGAGGGGGCGCATCTGGGGAGGCGGCGAGTTGTCAATGTCGGGGACGGCGGGGACACAGGGCGGGGAAGGGGCCGGTCAGGGTCCGAAAGGAAAGGAAGGGAAGGGTGCTGCTTCTTGCGCCCAGTTCTTGGGGCGGGATAGTTGCTCTTGGCTGAGCCTTGTCAGCTGCCCTCGTCCCCGCTCGCGGGGGGATTTTCGGGCTTGCAGCGACCCTCCTTCCTAGCAGTGGGGAGACCTTCCCTGCACCCGGCCCGTCTTGCTCCTGCCGGTGCCTCCCGCTCCTGGAGCCCCCCGTGATCCTGCCGGGAGAGGACAGAGCCTGGGTGATTTCGCGCAAGGGTTTGCGGAAGAGAGGCCCTTTCCCAAGCCGGGCGATTGCCTGTCATGCGCCTCTGGCAGATAAGATTTTCAGCGGGGACGGAAGGGACCCTGGGAGCAGATGGGAACGCTGTTGACACACTTTGTGCCTGCCACACCTAAGGGTCAGATCATAAGTCTTCCCAAAGCGGAAACCATCTGATACAAAATGCGTCCTTTTTGGCATTGTTGCCACCTGCGATTGGTCACTTTAGTTGGCAGGCACAGATCCTCTCTTTTAAAAGAAAAAAAAAAGCTGTCAGTTGTTGGGGTGAATTTGGTGTATGTGGGCTCTTTAGTTTTACAAATGCAAAATTGTAGTAAAATGAGTGGAATTGACCAGCTTGAATCTGTTTCAAGGTTGAAGGTTTCTTAAAGATGCTATGCTGCAATCTGATTTCATGTCAGAGATGCAGACTTTTAAAGATGTCTTGACTGCTTTGAGAAATGTCATAGTAGAAATGGCCTTCAGTCCACGGCCTGCATAAATAAAATCGGAACTACTTAAAAAAATCAAATCAAATACACTGATGAAATGTTCACTCCTCTCCTTGTAAACGACCTGTTTATCAAACTGACATGCTTTAAATAATTTGCGTGCCCAAAAAAGGTGACTGCACAGAAATGATTTTAAGAAAATGAATATAAGGTGTTGATCTGAACAGATTTTCTAAATGTGTTATGCCAAGGCAGATCTACCCTACCCCCATGTAAAGTCTTGCTAGGTGTAAACATCTAAAACCTCCTTCCTTAATTGGTAGTGAGTGACATGATCCAGCTTGTCTTGAATAAACTTCAAGTTTGGACTACTGAATCAAGTTTAAAACGGTTTTGCATGCTGGGAGATATTCCAACCTCTACACACCCTTCTTGTACATAGCTGACTTTGAAAAGCTATAACCAACTATGAGGCCACTCCCCAGAGTAAACTTCCTTCAAGTGTAAGCCAGTATTGCAGAGTGCCTAAAAAGTCACCTTATCAAGCACATTTCTGCTGTGGAGGACATTCCACTGTTGTGTAAAGTTATGACCAATATTAGTGTCCTAGTACTGAAGTTTAGTAACTTCCCCCAAAGTTGTGTGAAAAGAAAGTCTTTTACCACCCGTTTTTAAGTATTTATGTTCTGTGATTTGTGTTGCTATTTTATTTTTTCTTTTAATATAACCGTACTTTAGTTGAGTTGTTTTCAGATAGTCTTTATCTACAAATTGTTATGCTTGGTTACTGACAGGGACCTGGTGAGGCATTGTCAGTGTTGATTATATAAAGCAGTGTAATTCATGCCTTAATTAGCTGAAGCATACTGTTAATTCAGTGTATGCTGATTGCTTTGCAGTAGCAAATTTTGTCTGTGTCTCAATGAATTTAAACTCAAATAAATTTTGCTGTAAGTTCAGTGGAATGCTTTCAAATCAGTTCTGAAATAATGTTTCTTTCAGTTAATCTTGCAAGAAAAAGCTAATAACCTTCTGAATCTCAATCAAATTATTAATACAGATAGCACAGAGGAGATGGTGCAGTGGGTACCTTTTCAGGATCACAATGATCATACTATTTGTGACTTTAGTTGCTGATTTTGTAACTCACCTTTCTTGAACAAAAGGGTTTGTTTGTTACTACAGAATGTTAGAAATAGGCTAGGTTATTTTGTACTTTGAAGTAGTTTTTACCATTCATAGAGGCAAGTATGGTTTTCTACCATGGAGGATGAGCAAAGAAAAATATGCGATGCAGTTGTTTGGGAAAAATTTGCAAATAGGAGGTTTGAAGTAAACTGTTCCTTCAATTGCTCCCTTTGCTCTATTCTTCTAGTAAAGCAGTGTAGTTAGAACAAATTATTGTAATAATATCTGGGCCTGAATATCTTCCCTAATATGTACTTTAAAACATACTTTTGAAAAACTGACGTTGTCCATTAACATTGGAAGTGGGAAGGATTTTTCTGATTTTTAGAAGGTGCTTTTGTAACACAGTGATCCTCTGAGTTTGATTTAGTAGTCCTCAGATTCCTTGATGTAATGGAACAGGTAACCCTCTCAGGCCCTGGTGTGATTCTTGGGGCTGTTCTGTGAAGGGCCAGGAGCTGGACTCCTAGTGGGTCCCTTCCAACTCAGGACATTCTAGGATTTTAGATTTCTGTGACACTTTGAAACTTTGTCATCAGAGCAGTTAGAAAGTATACTTGTAGAAAATACCCTGTTGATGAACTTGGAAAGTAAGCCTGAAGATGTGCAGTGTGGCTTACTCATCGTGTGTAACAGCACCGTTGGAATTACGGCAGTTGCCTGGAAAATTTGAGATGCAAGAAGCCAATAGGAGCTGGAGCTGAACAACAGAGGCGTGCATTCTTGGGAAGTGACATCTCATTTGTTACAACTGAAACCCTATTTTGCTCAACTAACAAAACAGAAAGGAATGTGATTCTATTTGAATAGAACTGTAGGAATACTCTGGTGTAAGATATATTCAACTTTTTGCAAGAAGATCTATTAATTTAAATTGTCTTTAGGATTTTTTAATGTGGGTATTACATGTGCTTTGTAGCTCTGCATTTTGGAAATAAGGAAAGTTGACTTGTGGACACAACTAGCATGGAACCTGCATTGAAGACACTCCTGGCATTTCTTGCATTTTGTTTTTGGGTTTTTTTTCTCCAAATTCCTCCTCTTTTGTGAAAGTTAGCAAAGCTGAGATTTGCTTTCACAAAAAAAACTGTTGAGATTGACATTGTATTTGTCTTGTGTTGCCCTACAATCGAACATTGTTTAAGACTTCAGCTTTAGACAGTTAAAAATGTGAAATGTGTATTTAATTGCTGTGCAACAGGACAGATAATGGCTGGCACAGTTCTCACAATAATTTATGTGCCACCAAACAAGTGCAGTTTATATGCTTCCCTTTAAAGGCCATTAGTTCAATCGCACAATTTCTTGTCTCAAAGAACCCTAAAACCTAGATCAAAAGAGTAATTTAATATCCTTTAGATGTGATCAAACTGAATGATAGTGACTTACAAATGCCATATTTAAAACAAAAAAACCACAACCTATTTTAAACATGAAAACTATAAGGAATCAGTTTATACTAGTGTGGAACATTTACTAAAACAGCTATTTTTTTATGGAATGTAATCAGAGTACTCACATTTCTCATGGGAAGAGAATGAAAAAGAATGTTATGTAGCTTAATTGGTATCTCTTTATATGTTTTTCTGTACAGAGATATCTTAATAAACAGGCTATTTATCATAATGTAGCTAGTTATATCATCAGTCTATTCTTAAAATTTAAGCTCGATGCAAAGAAATAGTGGGTCCCTTTTAGAAGGTGAAATATTTTTTAGGTTATTATTTTTTAGGTTATTATTATTTAGAAGGTCAATATTTTAAAAATATTGACAGCCACACTTTTATTTGTTGAACTTTTTTATGACTCCCGGACAAGCGCTTCAATGTTGTTTATTTTCTTTAGAGGATTAGTGCCAGTCAGGCGACTTGACCAGATGCTTTAGCAATGTGTCAGAAAACCTTACTAGCAAGACTTGACAGATCAAGACTGTCATGTGGTGATTCAGTATTAGAAAATAAAATAACAACAAATCCCCAAAAACCACATTTCTGACTACTTCAGGCTCTCTCATTATCTTTAATTTTGCCATTGCTTGTGTCACTTTAGCCTGATTTTCTTTCAGAAACAATCTAATTTGAGACATTAGTTGATTTAATGACTGACGTTTGAACCTTCTGGCCATCTCCTGGTGTTGTCGATATTAGTATATATGCTACATAGAATTCCAGTGTCTTTTACTCTGAGCTGTTTCTAGTTAACACAACTGCCGTGTCTGGTAACTTGTGACTTATTGACTATTCAGAAACTCCTGGAAAGAACCCGTGCCAGGCGAGAGAACCTGCAGAGGAAAATGGCAGAGCGGCCCAAGATGGGGGCGAGACCCACAATGCTGACCAAGAGGGCCAGAGAGCCTTTGGCAGAAACTGGCAACCAGACACCTCTTCCTGGTGAAGAAGGTATTTTGCAACATGTTTAATAAAGATTGTCTTGATGCAAGTCCCATCTTTTTTTTCCAAAGGGAAAGTGAAAACACTGAACAGTTATTTTAAGTTAAACAGTAATGGATGCAGTTACCTGGACACTAGGACTAGCACATGTTTAGCTTGACCTGAGAGCAGATGTGCCAAGTCATTAGTTAGCTATTTAGAAATAATTGCATAATGCCAAAGAGAGTGCCTTGTGCTTGGTAAATTTGGGAAGGGTGTTTTTTTTGGGAAGCATAATTGGGATATTAATAAGTCATAAGTTTATTTGCACTAAAAATTTGTATTGTCAGAAAATATTTTAGATTGTTTCAATACTAATTTGCCTGAATACTCTGACCTATCCAGCAAAACCAGATACAAAGCCATCACCATCAAAGAGGCTCTGCCCTAATGATATAGAGACACAAGCTTCTAGTTCAGAGAATGTACAGCCAGATCCTTCAAGTTCCACAAACCATGATTCTCCTCAGATGACTTCAGAATCGCACGAAACTGCTTCTAACAGAGCTTCATTGGTTCAGCCTCTTGAGAAAATAAAACCAAACACCAAGTCAGAAACTCCTGCAGCCCTTTCAGTCAAAACACGTATGCAGAAGTTGGCAGAACAGCGTCGCTGCTGGGATAGTGAGGGTATGTTTCACTTGCTAAGCACCATTGGTGTCTCTCAGTGTTTGCATTGATGATTATGATGGGTAGAAGATAATTTTGTGTGTGTAAAGGCTGATGTTTTCATAAAGAGTTCTAAGACAACATTAGGGCAGGCCTAAAATATTGAAGCTGTTGTCTACAGCTTAATTTTAAGCTTTTTTTTTTTTCCTCTACTAGTCTGATGCCTTGTTCCTCACAGTAGTGACATAAAATTAGTAAACTGCTTGATTAAAAATGTTTCATTTGCTTAGTCTCAATGCCTCCAGGGCTAGTAGTTCGATTCTGTTGATGGCAGGAACATCTAATTGTTGATAAACTCAATATATAATAAAATGCAAAAGATGCAAATATATCTTAATATATTTTATTAGTAAAATAAATGTGTTTTCTTTTTTTCTAGATCCCTCTGAATGTGTTCCTCTGTCTCCTCTCCAGTCAAAAGATCTGTCTGTTTCTCCACCTAAGCAGACATCTAATGCCCTGACAAGTGAAACCCCTATTGGGAGAAGAGGCCGTTTAGCTAACCTTGCTGCTACCATTGGTTCCTGGGAAGATGACCTAAGTCATCCATCTGCAAAGCAAAACAATGCACAAGAACAGCCTGGCACTACTTGTTTATCCAAATTGTCCACTACAAGTGGAGCATCTGCTAGAATCAATAGTAGCAGTGTAAAGCAGGAAGCTGCATCCTGTTCTCAAAGGCTTGTTGAGGCTTCTATTAATAAACCAGCAAACTCAAAGAGAGCGGTGAGTGTCTGATTTAGTTGCTGATTAAAAATTGATTTGAGTGTTGTATTGGGACAGACAAATGTTAACAACTAACTGTTTAATCTAAATTTAAAGATTTGGTGTGAGCAATCGTAGTCTATTTACAACTTCTGCTTTATTGCAATCCCACATGCCTTTTTTTTAATAGCAGATCTGAAACAGCCTAGAATTCCTTTTATTGAGACTTGAAGATGAGAATACTTATGTGTTTGGTTGAAGTTGATGTCAATGTACTTGATTGCTGCTCTTGACCATCAGAAGTAAGGCTCGTTACAGAGATACTGTGTTTCACTCTGTAACTTCATGTAGTTGATTGACTGACTAAAATTGTAAATATTGCTGTACAAAGACTCAATCAGAATGATGAAATTAGTAGTATGAGATACCTGTTGTTCAATTTATGCCATTTCTGCAATGACAATATCTGCCATGTGCATTCTTGTTTAGGAAAATGTGGGAAAATACCTGAAATAGCTGGCAAAATCATCTGGAATCACATGCTGAAACAATTTGAAATACTGGATAAAAAAAAAATCTATTAGAAGCTTAACACTTATTCTTGGCTTTTCCTTTTGTTGAAGGAAAAAGTGTGTTAAGTGATAGTATGCTATGCAGAGTGCTTTCATTCTTTTCCCTCTTGAGAGAATAAGAATGTAAACCTCATTTGCTTTTTTTCTTTTTACCTTGTTAAGGGTCCAAACAATTTTTTAACACAATCCTCAAGAGTCACTGTTCCCTGTTCTAAAGAATCTGAAGTACGACAACTGCCAACAGAGAATCCCTGCAGTCCTCGGAAAACTGAAGAGTGTATACAAACAGCAAAGTCATCTTTGCCTCAACCAGTTCAGTGCAAAGCAGAGCCAGTCAAAGGAACACATGTACAACTTGAACCTAAGGGTAAACCCACAACACCAGGTAGGCTGTTTTTCAGCGTCAGTAAGTGTTCATTCAAATTAGGCCTATGTGTTCTGTGTTGAAAACTACATATTAGTTAACAATTTAAGGTACCATACTGGATAATATCTGTTTCCTGCTGTAACTTGAGTAAAATCCTGATGAGTGCTGTGATAATTATTGTAAATTGTGCAGCTTCCATATTTTGCAGGGAATATTTTATTGGATGTGGTTTTAGTAACTCTTAAGAGCAAAAACACCTAACATGTTAATTGAGATTATTCAAAGTTTATTTAAAATTGTTGTATACTATATGTATCCATTTGATATAATGTTAAGAGCCTGCATATTTAGAAGAAATCAATGCTTGATGCCACATAGGTGCTCTGACTTTGCTGTGTCTTTATTTTCAGTGATGGCATTGATGTCAAAACAAATGAACATCCCCAGTTTTAAATTCAACTGCTTATTGTGTCAGAAACCTGGCCTAACAGCTTGAACTCTGAAATGATGGCCAGAAAAGCAAGTTTTAGATATGCTGACAGTAAAAGATAAGCTCCATCAAGTAGGGTAGATGCTAAACAACATATCCTCCACATGTACTAGAATGCTTATTTTTGTGAAAGATGAAAGTGGGGCTGGTTGTAGAGGAAATTTGGAAAAGAAAAACCAGTTTAAATAACTGGTGTATGACATGTGAACTGTAGTAAGAGAGAGACATCTACTTGCTCTCATTTACTACTTTATTAACTTTAGTGTTCTGTTATAATTTGTGCTTCAGGTTCAGTTTGTATAAAGTATAATGGAGTGAGAGCTGTAAAGGAGACAGCTTAATTGCCTCACTGAGAACCTTCATCAGGATACAAATTTGTGGTGATTTCTGTATTTTTGAGAGTTTCTTTCAAGGCAAAAAAATTGTTTTTGTAGGGGGATCAGGAATTAAGCCCTTCCTGGAACGCTTTGAGGAGCGCTGTCAAGAGCGTAGCACACACAGCCCTGATACAAATACTCCAAGGTGCAGAACACCCATTGTTACCCCAAATACAAGGACAATCCAGGAGAGGCTTCTCAAACAAAATGAAAATTCCTCTACTGCCAGTTTAGTGCTTCAGCTTAAACAGGTATGACTTGTCACATTCTCAGCTAGCTTATATGTTTGGGGAAGGTTATTACTGTTCTGCACCTATGTGTGAGATCTGAAATGTTGTGACGTGTTAAAGCTGTCAGCTTTTTCCCCCATTCCCCTTCATTTGCTTAGGAACGTGAACGAGAACTTGCATGTCTTCGTGGCCGATTTAATAGGGGCAATCTGTGGAGTGCGGAGAAAAGTGACAGTTCAAAGAGGAAGCTTCCAGAAGCTAAAATGGTAATGTGTTGCCTCTATCAATCAAAATACAATAGTCTGAATTGCTTTAACATGTTCTGAATACAGGGATAGATGTGGAAATGTGTATAAGAGATAAAAACATATGCTTTGGGAATGCCTAAGCTGCACATGACCACTTGTCCAGTGATTAGTATGATTATTAACAAATTATTAACTTTTTTTACCTCCTGTAGAATCAGCTAAGACAAGTGACACTGCTTTGAGCCAATTGATTTATTTACTTTTTGATTATATTAAGTGTGGGGGTGTTTCCATAACTGCAAAAGCAAAAGAGCTCCTCATGCAATCTAATATTTACTACTTCAGCTAAATGTCTTACATAAATAAATAGAGTACTGGATAGGCAACCTCTTTTTCCTAGCAGGTGTTAAAATGTATTTCTTTCTGGTAGTTTTTTTTGTCACTTTGGCTATTACCTCCTGAATGTATTATGTTTTTATTCTTGCCAGGAAAGCCAATCTGAGGCTAGTCCAAAATGTCCTCCTAGTTCAGATGCCGCTACTCTAGCATCAGCAGAAGACACACCAGCAGGTGACAGGCAAGCAGAGTCTACCAGTGTGGAGTCTTCGGGTGAGAACTGTCACAGTTTGCTTGTGACCAGTGCAGGACAGGAGCACTGTGCTTGACATTCATGAGCGGAGAAAGAGGCCAGTAGCACTGATGTGTGGAACTGGACCTCTCATTTGGGTACTGATTATCTTATCTAAATCTTCTTGATGATAGCAGTACTCTGTACTCTTATACCACTTGGAAGGATGGCAATGCAAGAGTGCCTTTTTGTTTTTCAATGGGTATACCTGTGTTTCAAACTTTATGGAGGTTAAGTGTAGGGAAGTGAATGAGTTGTCAGTTACAGATTTAGTATATCCTGTACCAAGTATCCAAATTCCCACAAGAATCTGGTGGGAGTCAGTATCCCTTTATGATATTAACTCTGTCTAGTGGGACACATGAAAATAATGTTGTGAAATCCTTGCTGCTGCTTATGGAGTGCAAGAGTCTTCAGCTCTCTACGAAAAAAGTGTAAACTTAGTTAACACTCCTGATACATTTGATAGCATGTTTGCTTGTAAAGTCTATTTCTAGCAAGCTTGGATTTGGGTACAGTGGTTTCTGTTTAGTGGGGTTTTTTTTGTTTGTCTTTTTAAAGTTTTTTCTTTTTGCTGCAGAGTGGCTGCACTCTGCTATGGTTTCAGCATTGTTTGTTGTGGTATCAGTTTTCTGATTAGAAGACAGAAGTCTAGATGTGCAGGGTGCGGAGGGTATATATTCTAATGCTTCTTTTTTTTGACAGGTGGCTAATTGAAATATTTCATCTAATGGTCTTTTTGTTAGTAAAACTTTTAAATTCAATAACTAAAATAAAAGTCAAAGCCTGGACATAATTTTATTTTTTTTTAAACCCCTTAGATACTTCTAAATGTGAAGAGACTGTTAAACCCAGTCCTCTGAAGATCGCTGAGTCAAAGAGCCCTGTAAAAGCGATGTCTGTCTCAAAACTTGAACAACTTGCTGAGAAACCAAAAGGTTTGTATTGAGTAGATGTATATTAATGCTCTTGGCTTTCTGTTGCCACTTGTCTAGAACAGTGTTAATATCCTTCAAGTCTGAACAATGAATTCACCGTCCATATGCTGATCCCCGTATGTTTTGTAAAGAGGTTTATTTATATAAAACAAATCAGGAAACTTATTTTATCATAACCATCACTCTTGAAATTTAAGTCTTCAAAGACTATTAAAAAGCTGGTAATAAAAGCTCTTTGGGAAAGGACAGAAATGACTGCTCTACTGCTGGACTTGCAGTTAAGTTTCAGATGTATTTGAACTAAAAGGTTGAAATCTGTCTAAGAGGTGCCTCTTTTCATTCCCTTTCTGCATTGATTATGCAGTATATGTAAAGACAGTCTATTAAAATAACCATGGAAGTGTACTTTTAGGTTCTATATGCCTCATTATAAGAAGTACTTTTTAATCAAGCTTGCTTGAAAAGCAAAGAGAATTCACTTCTGTTTGTTTAATGAGTCTTGATGCTAATAATATATTTTAAAATGTCACCCTTCAGATGAAGTATATGAAGGCAAAATGCATGTGAATGAAGAGATGAATAGCTCAAAAGTGATAAATGAGATTTTTGAAATTCTTCAAGAGGATGGTCCAGATATAGAAAAGCTGAAGAAAGAAATGAGCATGAGCCTGGAAGGTGAAAGTGATGAGGATGAGCAGGAAGAGTCACTGAATATTTCATCGATGTCTCTGTTAACCCCTCTAGTGGAATCTGTTGGTTCAGAGGTGAGAATTCTTAGGAGGGTGGGGAAGGACTTGTTTATCACACAGATTTGCATGTGAGCTGTGATATTTTGTAGTATTAGGATATCTGGACAAACAAAGAAATTATATTTTGCTAATGAAAGCGCAATAAGGCAAACTTATTATTCTCTGAAAATAGTGTAGCATATTGGATGCTCTGCTAAACAAGTGGTCTTCTGCTAAATCAAACCTATAACTAGTAGTGGACTTGCAGTGGTATACATGCATTCAGTGGAGTGACTGCTGATGAAAAATCTGAAGAGAAGTAATTACGTAACTGTACTGATTTGGAAACTAAAGGTGGCATATCACTGAGTTCAATAACCTGTTAGTGTCCTTAAGATAAATAGACATGCACTATGTCCATATTTGTAAAAGATCATCTGTTAAATAGTTTTAAGCAAATTTACTCTTTATATGCAAAACAAGTAAAGGAGAGAGAAAACAGATAATTATTATGTGAACAGACATCTGTAATATAATGTTTTCTTTTCCTCAGGCCTTTGGTTCTCCTTCTAAGTCAACTGGTGAAGGTAGCAGTATCAGTGATGTAAGTCTGAAGTCGGAGAAGTTCCAAAGGACTAGAGTTCCCAGGGCAGAATCTGGAGACAGTATTGGCTCTATGTCGGAAGATCGCAACCTTCCCTATAGGTGATAAACACAACCCCTCACCCCTGAGTCTGTAAATATACAAGCTAAGACACTGGCTTTTTTAACTCTTCTAATGATGCATACTGCTTAAATTACAAATTAAGCTAAAACCACAAATTAAGCTTTTTTTGCAAGATCTCAGCCTTTATCAAAGACTGTGTAGTCTTTTATGTTACATAAACAAAATCAGCTGATGGAATGCTTTCTTTAAAGCCATTTAGACAAGTTGGAAAACATCAATATATAATGCATATCTATGTATACATTAAAAAAAAAGCTTGGCACACCTGTGAAACATTTTGTGGGATTTCCTTTTTTAAAAGTGTCGATGCATACAGATCCCAAAGATTTAAGGAAACGGATCGTCCTTCAATAAAACAAGTTATTGTTCGCAAAGAAGATGTTGCATCCAAACTAGAAATGAAAAGAAATGGCCCATCTGATCAAGTCAATATAAAAAAGAAAATGCAGGTATCTAATATGCTTTTTTAAATCCTTATTCTAATCTACTGTTTCCAAATTTAATGGCCCTAGCAAATGTCCAGGACATTAAAATACTGCTTAGAACTGCAAAATTAGGTTGTTTAGCATAAATATCTAATGGTAGGGAATGATAATGCATAATTTGAACAGCTAATGCTTCTCTTAAAGGATCATGTTATAGATTAAGTCTGGAGAGAACAAGCCATTATTTGGAGAAGGAGACAAAGAATCTGTATCTTATCACTGCCTTTGAATTAGGCAGAATTTATAACTACGTACTTTCAGTAGGTAATATTCTGACCTTTACTAGTGCTTTGTTTATCTGTATGGCTGAATTTCTGCTTCCCCTGGTGAAGGGAGACTAGACTGCATATGGAACATAGAGTATTGGAGTCTTTCACTCCCCACCATACCTCTGAGATCAAAACCAGTTGTGCTGCAATGTTCTTTTGCCAAAGTAATGGTAACATGCAAGGTTTTTGTAATTTGCTATCTAAAGGATCTGATTTTCGTCTGAAGCATTGCTCCCCAAAAATGCTCATCTTGAGACATTTCCTTGTTTGAACACTAAATCTCTGTGGTTAATTATTTTTACTACTGGTTTTCTCTAGGAACTGAACAATGAGATTAACATGCAACAGACAGTGATTTATCAAGCCAGTCAAGCTCTGAACTGCTGTTTTGATAAGGAACATGGAAAAGGGTCACAAGAAGAAGCAGAAGCAGAGAGGCTTCTTCTCTTTGCAAGTAGGTTTTTATACTCCATTTCAATTCTTTGTAATGAACACTTCAACAGAGTTCATAATTTCTTCCCCACACATTTATTGTGCTACATTGTGGCCACTTATTAATAGTTTTTCACTGGAAAATCAGAAGAGGATAGTATCTGTTCTGTCTTAGCTCCTTTAAAAATGTTCTCTTGCCTATTAGTATCTTTGACCCTAATAGTCCTACCGTACTGTAAAACGATTAACGTTTAAGTTGCATTTTACATACTTACGGCAGAAAAATATTGTTCAGTACTACTTTTTCTTCTGTACAACTATAATTAATTTCTTCATGCAGCTGAGAAGAGAACTGCTTTATTGGAAGAACTGAATAAACTGAAAAGTGAGGGACCCCATAATAAAAGAAATAAAGCTGCTTCTAAATCAGCTGAATTTGCTCCCTCCAGGGGATCTGTTTCCATTTCAGAAATGCGTCTACCTCTAAAAGCAGACTTTGTATGTGGTACAGCTCAAAAGCCAGGTAAAACTAGCAAATAAAAACTTTATCTCTTTTCTTCCCCTTCCGCATTCCCCCAACATATATTCTGGTTCATTTTCCCCCCTTTTTTTTTTTTTTGTTTGTTTGTTTGTTTTGGGGTTTTTTTGTCCTCTGTGTTGATGTTCTCAGAAATCTAGGAGTAATGAAAATGTAGCTATTACATTCAGTTCATCTGCTTCTGACTAATTTTTCAATGTTTCACTGAAAGCTGATGTGTGGTTAAGCTGCCAGACCTAAGGAGTATAGAGAGCTAAGATTATCTGCTGAATTTGACTGGAAGTTCTTCCTTTCCCCTTTCACGCACTGGTTAGTGTAGGTCTGGCCTGAGATGCTCCAGGCAGTAATGCAGTTGCTGTGAATTCTGTGGAGACAATTTTACTAGCAGACACAACATAAAAAAAAAAAAAAAATTTAAGAGTTTAAAGAGTAAGTTTATATTCAAGTCTTGACTATAATGAAATGTTTTAAGTGGGGTGAAACAGAGATGTGTTTAATAGCAACGCAGTACTTGGGGATTTCTTTAGATACTTGGAGTCCTCTGGCTAACCAAACCATCTGATGTGTATTTACAGAAGCAGGAAATTACTACTATGTAATAATACTGAGATCTGGAGCAGAAAACATGGTTGCAACTCCATTAGCAAGTACTGCCAGTTCCCTGAATGGAGATGCTCTTACTTTTACTACAACATTTACTATGTAAGTATAAAGAAACTCTTTTTTGGACCAGTTTTGTCTCTGATGCTGGAACATGCATAAAAATGTTTAAAGCCATAGTTATAAGAATGTCATATTCTGCAAAAAAGTATGGTGAGGTTTTTGTGGTATAGGTATTTCTTTCTTCAAAAAATAGCTGGAAGGCACATCTCTCCGAAGAGCAACCTAGACTTAGTCTACCATCCATCAGCTATGTTATCTCTTGCTTTTTCTACCTTTTGTTCTTTTCTAGAACACCTGCAATGACAGATGGATTGCTGTGCCTGAGATGTGTTTTTCTCTTTTGCAGCAGCTAACATTTTATATTGCTATTTGGTTTTGGTATCTGGAAAAATAGTGCTCTTACTACTGTAACTTCAACTCCTATATGTCAGCTAAAAAGGTTTTTTGAGTTCAAACCACTAAATGGCTGTTTGTTAGTAAGTCTTCAAAAAAAAACCCTCCCTTTTTAAAGTTCAGTTGAACTGGAATTTTCTCTTAAAGCTATTTACTCAAAAAACCCAATCTGTTTCTAGATGCATGTGCCAGCAGTGTGCTGAAGGGTGCAATTGAGAAACAGTAGATGCACTTTATCTGCTCCTTGTCCTCCTCTTCTCTGAGTTCTGGAAAGTATTTTTAAATAGTTATACACTAAAATCTTCTTGCTCTGTGGACAACTATAAGGAGCAAAGGGAGGGAAGAAGTAAAAAGTAACTTAAAACCAACCAAAACAAGCAAACAAAAAACCCCCCAAAACCCTGCCACAAACCAAAACAAAAGCCTTTTTGCTTCTGTTTGTTTAACTTGTTTTTTCTTCCCTTTTAGGCATGATGTGTCAAATGACTTTGAAGTAAATATAGAAGTCTACAGTTGGGTATGTATCAGTTCCTGTCAAGAGGAGATGTAAGGGAGAATGATGTGCTGTACTTTCTTAATATCTTATTGCCTTACAGGTGCAGAGAAAAGAAGTTACAAGTGCTGATAAAAGGAAAAAGACAAATAAATCTAAGGTAAATGAAACCTGAAAATCCATGTTATGTTTCAACAGAAGGTGCACTAGGAAAACTGACAAATAGTCTCAGACAATCTGTTGCTTGCTTTTACTCCCTTATTGGAACATCTGCAATGACAGATGGATTATGGAGACCTGCAGCAATTAGTAGATTGGACCTGCAGCACTTGGTTGAGTCTGAAATATATTGGAAGGGAAGGAGAAGTCTTACTAGTTCTACAAAATGCTATGCTTTGCAGACCTTTATTTATAAGGTGTGGGGCCTCTGATAGTGATTTATTGCCCTTTTTCTCCTGTTAAACTACACCAGTTAATATGCCCTGCCCTGGAGTTTGATTTGTCCGAAAGGTTTTATTGATCAACTGAAAACTTCTCTTGCTCCCCAGAGTTAAGTAAAAGCACTTGATGCTTACTTTTTAAAGCAGACAATGTTTTAATAGGGTTGCATATATCAGGTGTTTGTGCTTTATTAAGGATATGTAACCCTGAACAAGCCCATGGCTTTCTGTCCATGGCTTGGGGGTTTTGTGGTGGTTTGTTTGTTTTGGGGTTTTTTTTGGGTTGGGGGGAAGTGTGTATTTTTCTTCTTTTCATTCTAATAGCTAGAGCACACAGTGAATTAAAAGCTTTAGGTCTGATTTCCTCCTTGATGAGATGTCTGTCACCTAGTAAAAACAAACTTGAGTGTCTTTCAAAACAGTTGGAATGAGTACTTAAAACCTGTCTCTGCAAGCAGAAATAGGAAATTTCTTTATTCTTTGATTTGGCACAGTCAAAGTCTCCCACAGTGAGAGCTTCCACCTATTCTCTAATAACAGTTTCAAGTCCAGGGTTTACTTTTCTCCTGTGCTGTAGTTTAAAGGAATCTTTACTTGAAAATGAATGTTTTTGCGACACTGTTGGTAAGTTGCTGATAGGAGGTTATAGGTTTGCCAATAGCATCCTATATCTGCTTTTTGACAAGCTGCTTAGAGTTGTCTTTCAGCTTCAAGAGGAGATGAGTACATAATTCATGTTTAATGTACAGTCTCAAACTTTGAGATTTTAATTTGAAAATATAATGTATGACAGTAGCACATTGAACAGCTCTGTACTTTTATTGTTAACTCTTGCATTTAGTAAGCAAATGGAACCTTGAAACCCCATTACATGAGGTAAAAGGCCTAAGATTTGGTTTGTTTTTTGGTTTTTTTTTTTTTCAAACATGTTACTCATCCCAAGCTAAGGCATGCTTTAACTTTTCTGCAGTAAATATTCCTTTGATATGTAGCATTTCTTTTACTGAGATACATCCAGTCAAAACCCAAGACTTATTCATTACAGCAAGTACCTATTCAAAATTTATTTAGATAAGCCTTCAGTAGTTTCACTGTCTAATTTTCATGCTAATGTGGTGGACAAATTCAGTAGCAAATGCATTTATCTTCTTGTATACTTTTGTAGGTTATTACTCCAAAGAGATTATTAACATCTATTATCTCGGTAAGTATGAACGTAATATTGTGACAAGATCTGACTATGACCCTTTCCAAAGGCCATATTCTTACATCGATTAAGACTGTGCCCATAATAGGTTCTTTCTGTCCATTACATAAGACTCTATAAATTGTCCAGTTTTCTGCCAAATTTTTCAATCAATAGCTCAAGAAATAGCTCTGTTACATATGTAATGCTGGAAATATGCAGTTACTACACATTTATTTTGACTTTTCAATTTTTTTCTATTTGATTGGGTTTTTAAAAGTACTTCAAACCTAGTTTCTTCCTACCCTAGCTTTGTCTTCTGCAGAAACTGTCAAAAATACATCTTCATTAAACTCTTATTTCTCTTTCTTTCTAGAAAAGCACCCTTCTTACTCCAGGTAAGTAAAGTCTAAACATCTTATGCCAAGATGAATAATTTATACTTGCTGTCAAAACTAGTATATGAATAAGTAATACATGTAGCAGATGACAATGTGTAAGTAATAAACACCAAACTTTCCAGCCATTAAGTTACCATTATGTTTAATGGAAGATATCTTTGCAAAATCAAAACTATTATCTGGTATCAGATACCCATGGTTTACATTTTTTTCCTGAAAGTGTTAATTCAAGATACTTTAATGATTTTTAAATTAGAGGATTAGTTTGATGTCAATAAAGTAATACAGAATAATTTGAAAATACATACAGATCCTGAAGTATTTGTTGTGTGTAGTGTTTCATATATTTATATATAAAAACATTTATAAACTTGTTTATGTATTTCTAACTCTTGACAGGGAAGAACAGCATCTCTATTTGTTTTTCTAAGTATATAAAAATGTTATACACTTCCTGACTAAAGTATGAGATACTTGAGCTAGCTTTAGCAGAAATTGCAGCAATAAGGAGCACACAAGCTAAATCTGGAATGTCTGCTATGATGCTGCAACTAGTAAGATTCCTGAATCTGAGCTACAGTGTGTGCTTCTATTGATGTAAGTGCAAAGAAAAGGCATACAATTTCTGGAAGATTGCAGTGTGTCACTTGGGAAGAGGTTAAGATATTGAAAAGTCACATTCCTACTGCAGGGCATGTGTGCTTTGTAGTGTGCACTAGCATTCTCTGCATCCCCCTGAGACTCAAAATGCTTTTTTCTTCCTTGTGGATATTTTCAAAGCTTGTTTCTGAAAGAAAAGACCTGCTGAGGAGGAATGGTGTGTATCAATATTCTCTCTGAATGTGCTGCTGAGCTGCATTGCCAAGAGTGCTTATCCTGGAGTACTGAGTAGAACATGCACACAGTAGTACAAATAAAGTACTTTTCTTTGAGCATTGCAGCATCCTAATTATGTGTTTTTTTATGTCTTCGCTTCAACTTTTCTCCACAGCCATGGCCAGTCCAGGTGGCCCAAATGCCATACGCAGTACTAATTTCATCCTTGTTGGATCCCACAAGTTATCACTGTCCTCTGTAGGAAATACCAAATTTGCACTGGACAAGGTAATGGAAATTCTTGGTTACTAATCCAAAGGTAATTGCATCCTACTAGAAAAAATGAATGCGTCTGGGTTTACTTTTCAGGTGAAAGTACCATTCTAGAAATGAAACATATAGGTTTATAGATATATTATTTATATAGACATTGAAAATTTGTGTATAATTACTTATACATTTAATTCATATGAAATTATTTAATTTTGTGATACAGAGAGACTTACATTACTGTGCCAGATGCTCTTTCATTTCTGTAGCTCAATATAAGGTATGGTTATGCAAAGATAATGAAGAAATTTGATTACTGATTTGCTTTCACTGACAAAAACATTGATGTATGCAGTTAGCATCTCTGTATGTGGTCTTCATATTGTTGCTCTTAGTCCTGCGGTTATCACTAAATTAAGCATTAAGTGTGTTTTAATGATAATGAAGGATTTGAAGTTTTCTGCACTTAATTGACCTAAAAATTGCCATTTGAATATATTCAGGAGTATGAGTTTTTCCTTTCATATCCCAATTAAATTTGTAGAAGCAAATTATCTTAACTTTTTTTGAGAGCTATTATTGAGTTTTATACTATTAGTTCCTTGTCTAAACAGAATGCTTATTGGCTTTTGCCATGAAAAGTTTAAAAAATACATTTTTGTATTTTTTATAGGGATTGTAATCTCTAACCTTTAATATCTAATACCTAAAAACTATTTCAATAGGTCTTTATGCCAGCAGCTACCCTAAGCTAATTTAAATTAAATCAAATGTTACTATAGTTTATGGTAGAACTAAATCACATCTTCAGCTATCCAAACAGCAGCATAAGAACAATTTTCTTTTTTTGGCTAATCAAGTCTTACTGTGATGGTGGTATTATTGCAATTACAGCTTCTGATGAGAGTTGAGAAAACAAGAGCGAGTTGTGTTTGTGTATAAGTCTTAAAACAAAATATCCCAATAATCCTGACTTTCTTTTAGAAGTTTTACTTTTTGTAGATAGAAGCAGATTCTGTTACTTAAACAGCTGGCAGAACTTAATAGTTAAATTGCACTGTTGTTACTGACTGAATTTCAGTAGTAGCAGCTTTGGTTCTTCAGTAAAAATATTGCTCTTAACCAGAATTATATGTGGAAGCCTTTGTGTACAGCTTTGTTATGGAGGACCCCTTGTTCTTGAAGTTAATGGAATCAGATTTTTCATTAAATTCAGCAGTTTGGATTTGAACTTTAATAGTTTACTCTGTAGGACGGGACACTTGACTGGACTAATGAACTGTAGCAAAAGCACAAGATTCAAAAAGAGTTCCAGGGAATCTATCACTTGGTTAATTTTTTGCAGGTGCAATCTTACAGTTATCTGGCAGAAAGGAGAATTCTTATTCATGACTTAAGTTTTTTTGGTTTTTTTTTTTTTTGTTAAATTATTACCTCACTAAAGTTTCAGTTTTGACTTGACCTATGGCTGTACCAAACAGCTGCTTTTTAACTTGCTTCACGCATTTCTAATGTGGAACAATCTGCTGCCACAGTGCATTTTTTTGAGTTTCATCCCTCTTTTATATGTACTGTTAAAATTCAGAATAGAAAGGACAAAAATATACTCAGGTATAACTGTCCTTTTTTTCTTCTAGATTTTAACTTTACACTAATTGCATTGAGCATGTTTCTTTTTTCCCTAGATAAATTTTGAAGGGGAGGAAAAAGAACTGTTGGGCTATATGTTCCAGGACAAGGTTGCTATGATCTTTTAGTTTATAACTTAAATTTAGGAACCTGCTTCCTAGTGCATGTTGCTCCTGTCTGGCCTTTTTTGCAGGTGTTTTTTTTCATTCTTCTAAGAACATGCCTACAAAGATTTACTAACTGAACACAAGATGTTAGAAGCCTTTGAGACTTGCAGCATTTCTACCCCTTGTCTTTCGCAATAATAATGCTGCTAGAACTCAGGTTGCCTAGGGTTTTTCCTCAACTAGCATGTCTCTTGTCTTCCTTGATCATTAGAGGAGGTGTTTCTTGCTTCAGAACAAACTGATGTTTCTTTTAAAGATTTCTAGTCAGGAAATTTGAGCTAGCTTCTTGCTGAACTGCACAGAACATAGAATCAGCTGCTGTGCTCATAGAGAAACAGAGAAAAATGTCTGGCAGCCTAAATATTGGTTTAATTCAACTTGCTGCTGCTGCTGAAGAAAATTAAAATCTCTCAGGAACGAAGTAATCTTGCTTCTTATTCTATTGAAACCTTGTTCTAACAAGACATATCAAGACTTTTTTTTTTTAAGCAAAAGTTTTGAAAATACTAAACGTCAAAATGTGGGGTCGTTATTTGTAGACAAATGTACACTTAAGGTATTTTGCTTGGTGTGTATGTTTTTGGCTTTAGAAACTATGTGAATTGAAAACTTTAACAGAAATAATTTTTTTTAACCTCTGAAAATAGTTTTATCTAGCTATTAGTTAACTTGAGTCCTGCAGAAGAAAGTGTTTCAGATGAATTTTCGTGTTTTCTCTCAAAATTAAGCAAGTGATAATTTTAGTACCTATCATCTCCTATTTTTAATCAAAAGTCTCCTAAGAAACGAGTTTTTCAAATTCTTGAGTTCAGTACCTTTACAGATAATCTATGACAGTAAGCTGACTTCTATGGTAGATGCACCAGAATGCAAGCTAGCCTTGTCATGGGCTTTAGTTTTCCTCTAGCTCTATATTTGACAATTTGCTTTCTTTCCATCACCTTCATCCCTTCAAAAGAGAAATAATATTAACTAGAATGCAATATTTTATCATTATATGTACATTGAGGTGTTTTGACCTCCTTTATTACTTAGTAATGGTATTGTAGGCTCTGCAAAGCCATGTGTTCTGTTTGTTATGCAACCTCTTTGCTTTGCTGTCACTCAGTTCTTCACTGGTAAACTTCATAATCCATAAATTGGATTCTTCTCTTCTGACTTAAAGCTGAAAGGAATGCAAAATCTGTAAACTTCAAGTGGGGAACGGCCAAATGTCCTTGAGTCCCTCATTCAGAAATGGATTTTACTGTGTTTTACTAGGATTACATGCCAGTGTTCCCTGGTGTAGCATGTAAAGTTATAATTGTCTTTGCTGATAAAATATCCAGGACTGATGCACCTTATTTTTGTAATGTGGAAGGAAGTATTTTACTATTTTTTGCTTCTCAAGTGGTCATGCAGACTCCTACCTGATGCTTAGAATTTTTCTGTGCTATACTATTCCTGTTAACAACAGCAGCAAGCCATGTGTGCTATGTTAGCTGAGTAGATCTAACATGTAAAAATTATTTGATCACCTGTTTGTACAGGTGTGTTTTATTTCTGGGAGGAAGCTGCAGTATGTCTACAGTCCAAAGGTGATTGATTTCTAACCACACCACAGTATTCTGCAGGATTCAATCAGGCCCACAGATGAGCACTTCTAACTACTGAGGGTTACTCCTATACATCTTAACTACTAGCAAAATTTAGTTCTATTTGATTGGCATTGATTCCATGGTTCTAAAATCTATTTTGTTACTGTGTACTGTGCCTATTCCCTAGCAAACAGTTCTTTATTTGAATTTGAGTAGCACCATCGACCTTGCTGGTTTTTCTACTAATACAAAGGAACAATGATTTTCTGGTTTTCTGATTTTTTGTTAATTTCTTGTCAAGATTCTTAAGAGTGTTGTTTATTCAAATTAGCAAAAAACTATGGTGTGTAGAATGCCCTGCAGGCCATCATTTGCTTGTTGAATTAAGAGTTTGCCTCAATTACCTTAGGAGGGGGGAAAAAAAGAAGGGATGTGATTTCATGGGAGTAGATAAGGTAATGAGGCATTTTGTGTGGAGGGATTGGGGAAGCTCAAAGGCAGACCTTGTTGCATGCTCTTCCTCCAAACTCTTGACTATCAAATAACTGTAACTGACCTCTGGTGCCACAGTTAAGCTACTTTTTTTTTTTTTTTCAGTGGCAGAAGATAGGACTTGAAATCTTTTCTGTTAGAAATTACTTAACATGTCTTTAACACCTTGAGTGCCAGTTGAGAACAACTGTTTTCCTTACTTTTCCCCCTTCCAGGTTTTCTTTTATACATAGGTTTATCTGAGTAGGCACTACTACATCAGTATCTGCCAAAAATGCTTATGGTATCCAAGTACCATTCCTGTTTAAGTTCACTTTGATATTTTCCAAACAACTTGATGTCAAACTGAGGCAGAAGCTTGAAGGGTGTGGACTGGTGCCTTCTGTTGCTTCTAACCATGCTTGTAGTGCCTGTTTTTATAGCTGGAGCGCATGTTTATGCATATGCCCTGAGCAAACTAATAAATAATCCTTGGAAAGCTTCTAAATGAACTTGAAACAAAAAGTGATTATTACTGTCTTGCTTGAGTCTGACTGACTGCTGCTTTCTGGCTGAAGATCCTAAGAACAAGACAGTGCTAACATCTTGTGGCTTGCTTGAACTGGTAAAACTTAGTTTAGGTGTGGCAAAATTAAATGATTGTTTTACTTTTTGCAGGTTCCCTTTTTGTCTCCTTTGGAAGGTCATATATACCTGAAGTTGAAATGCCAAGTGGACTCTTTGGTGGAGGAGAAAGGATTCTTGGTAAGGTATTCACTGTATTCACTTCAAACTCCTGTCTTGGAAATTACAGGTCCCATTAAATGTAGTCATTTTTAATGTCACACCTGTGTTTGAGTCTTAAAACTAGCTTGGTTTTTTTTTTTTTCTCTCTGAACCAGCCCACAAATATTTCTTATTTTATCTTCTAAACACATCTAAGTTAAAGCTACCTTTTAAGAATTTGTGTATTTCACTTCTAAACACCTGTTCATTCATTATTTTGAACTTCAGTTAACCTTCTCTTGCTATATAATCTGTGATGTTAGGTGAGATTTTAATTTCTATGGCAAAAAATTTTATAGGACTCTTTTTTTGTATCTAGTAAAAACAAAAGATTGGGTTTTTTCCACTGTGCCCACAGCCTTTGGAAATGACTAAGAAGCAAGAGTTGAGAAACATCTTGTGCAGTTCTCTGTAAAACTGGACCTAGAAAATGCAGCTGACACTTGGGCCTAAGAGCCAGAACTGTTGAAATGTCCACAAGATGGCAGTAAATGTGCTATGTAAATGAAAGATTAACGTTTGCTGTTATTTTGGTGTTTCCAGAAATCACAATTTCTTTAGACTCTTTTCAAACACTGCTTTCTGTCTCCTTTCCTTTTACTTAATTGAAGTCGAACAGATTTCATTAGATGCAAACATTTTGCATGCTTATGGTATTTGCTGTCCCATGTTTCTGTGTACTAATTTGAGAAAGTCCATATTTGTTTCTACTATACAATATATAAAACCTGAACAATGGTGTACATGCATATTGAATTTGTTCAGAGTAAGCATCTGGAAACTCCTTGCACCATTAAAAATTATAATCTGAATTGTGAAGAGTGAGAAACACAATACACACATTAATTGGAAAAAAAGTTCTGTAAAAATTCAAGAGTTTTCAGGAATAGAAGTCAGGTACTAAACTCTCCATTCCAGTACTAAGGAAATGGGGCTTGAAATTGATGAAATCCAGCATCCAATAAAAGAACTGCTAACACAAACACTTAAAAATCAATTTCTAATTTCTTTTGAACTGACTGGACTCTGAGTGTGGCCTCTTGAATAACAGCATGTCTTTTAATCCTGAATTGTAAGTCAAAAATTACTCAAATGTATAATAATAATAATAAATTGTTATTTAAACATGTTTTGTGAACCATTCTTATTTTATAGTATATAAGTAACGCTTCTTTATCTTCAAATAATTGGAATCCATGCCACCATCAACATGAAAATCCGGTAATTTGAAACAGCAATGACAGGTGCCTTTTAGCAAAAGGCTGCAAACCTGAGAATGACAGTGTGAGCTCATTTTCTATGCCATCTGGAAAAAAGATATACTGTACTAATGGAAGCCTCTCCCAGTATAATTTTTTTTCTTTCCCTTTCATTTACTCCTATGAAGGGTTACAGAACCATTCTGGTAGAAAATTAGTCAAGTACAGACCAAGATCAAGGTACAATGTTACCCCATTTAAAACTTTTTTTTTTTTTTTTAAGACTATGTTTGAAGATGTCAGTGGGTTTGGAGCATGGCATAGGCGCTGGTGCGTACTGTCTGGAAATTGTATCTCGTATTGGACATACCCAGATGATGAAAAACGAAAGGTAATGCTGTTTTATAAACTTAAGTCTAAAATTCTGTAGTACCCTACACAAATAGCTGTTCTTTTTTAAGGACAGTAATGTTTAGGCTTAGAACTGGTAAAGCACGGGATTCAAGCTCATAAAGCTTCCTTGGGGAATGGAGGGGATTTGTCTTCATAAATCTGACCTAAAAAAAGGCAAGCTTAGAAAGTGCCTTTCCCCTGTCAAGTGGGAAAGGGCAAAAAGTGATGGAAGATCCATATTTAATTTCCCCTTTAGTCTTAAAGGCTTTCCATTGTGCTCATCAAATAACTGATTTAATTGAAATTGATTGCACTTGTACGGCTTAATAAGCAGACTGTATCTACTTGCCTTAAGTTTTAGACAAAATGACTAACACTTAATATGGTAAAGAATTAGAGTGGGCAATCCTTGTATATTTCAGAAGCATAGCTGTAATTATGAACTATCTTATTTGAAGTCATTGTCTTCTTGCAGCTCCACATTATAGCTGGAACTGGTGCTTCTTAAATGCTTTCCACAGAAACTTAAGTTATTGTTGGGCTAATGAGACAAATCAGAGGTTCATCTGTCACTGAGGTGAACCTTCTTGTCTCCTTAGGGTATTCTTGCAGTGAGTACTAAAATGTTTCCGGGTTCTTTTAAAGACTGCTTTCGAGAGGGTTTTTCTGACTCACTGAAGTTATTTATCATTAAACACTTTCTTGTTTATTGGCAGAACATTTTCTTTCCAAACTCTATGGCAAACTCTGGTCCTTTTGGGTCTTCTATGCCAATCCAGATGCCTGAGTTTAGTTTCTTCCCTGCTAACAGAGGAAGACCATATGCTGATAGTTGACATTGCCAAAATATATCAATGTACTTTCTTTCCCTGCCAGTAGAGAGGGAAAAATCTCCGCCTACTGTAAGAGAAGATAGTAAAAAAAAAAAAAAAATTAAGCAAGAGAAAGGTTTCTATTCTGCTTTTGTCTGCAAGGAAGAAACTTTTGCTGGTTTTCCAGGTTCTGTTCTTGAAAATCTTCTAGAGTTGTTTCACTATTATACTGAGAGACTCAGCTGTATTTTGGTTATACTGTGATCTACAGAAACATTAATAAATGCACTCCTTCACCCCTATTATGTATGTTCCATCATGCAGAGATAGATGTAGCTCTTAAATATCAGTATTAGGCCATGATTACTTTAAATTGGATTTTTTTAAAAAATAAATTTCTTACAGCTACACATATGTCACCCTTTTTGTATGAAGTAACTGACTGAGGGAAGGTGTGTTCACTTAATGTTGTCAAAGTTGTCAAAGTGTATGTTGTTCAGGATTACTCTTGATTGCAGTATTCTTGACTGATGCACTGATTTCACTTTCAGCATCCTTTGGGCCGGATAAATTTGGCTAACTGCACTAATCATCAGATAGAACCTGCCAACAGGGAGTTCTGTGCCCGTCCCAACACTTTTGAACTAATAACTGTCCGACCTCAGAGAGAAGATGACCGAGAGACTCTTGTTAGTCAATGCAGAGATACCCTCTGTGTTACAAAGTGAGTGCATAAAATCGTGGAGGTTGTGGGAAGCTATGGGACATGGGTGGGAGGGTATTTTACCTCATGTGATAGTTTTAGTAACATAGGAGCTTTATAATTTTGTCATACCATTGCAAAGGCTGTTTAAATGCTAAGATTTGGGGGTCATGCTTTAACTGTTTTGTTCACTTTTAGTCCCATTTTTCCTGCTGTCCCATTTCATTGTTCTGAGGACAAACTGCTTTTCTAGAAGTGGAAATGCCAAGTGACTTGGTAGCAGGATTGTGGAATATTTGACTTAATTTTTAACTTGGCTATTTGGGCTTTGGTTGGTCAGCTTGACATTTTTCACAATAACTATTTGGAGGTGGAGAATAATCCATTGGGTTCCTTGCCTTCTAGGAACTGGCTGTCTGCTGATACTAAAGAAGAGCGTAACCTTTGGATGCAAAAGCTCAACCAAGTCCTTGTTGACCTTCGCATGTGGCAGCCTGATGCCTGCTACAAACCTATTGGAAAGCTTTAATCTCTGGAAGGGAACTACATAAGAAAAGAATTGAAATAAAAGTGCAGGAACTCCTCTAGGTCACTTATGCTATGCTTTAAGTTTGAGAGAGTATTTAACATTATACAGGATTATGTTATGCAGTATTTTTATTTCACTTAAAAATTTAAGACCTTTTTACTTCCTAGCTTTTGAGTGTGGTAGGAAGCAATTAGCTTTCTAAATGTTTCTAAATGTGCTAAATATTTATGTAACTCCTTTTTTGGAAGTCTTCTAGCTAGGTACATTCGCTCCTTTAAACAACTAAATTATTGCAGGAAATCACACTTCAGGGCGGGAAGGGAGGCACTATCTAGTGAAAGATAAGTTTTCTAGATAACTCAGCTCCCTGAGAGAAAGTAGCTCAAAATACTCTAACAAGGATGCTGCTGAAGCACACGATTTAATGTTGTGGCATCTGTTAGGGTTCTTTTGTGATGATCAGGCATAGAAGTAATGAGTCAATTTTATTCTACACCATGCAGTAGAGATACTTCTGCTTGTACAGCATCCTCGTGGTCAGAACAAAAGACATGCACAACATATTCATACTACTTTTGCAATTTATCATACGTACTAGTATGGATAACTGCATGGCATGTACACTATGTGATTTGCAGGTGTGGAATTACATATGAAGTATATTGCACTTTGATAGAAATGGAAGGTCTTGAATATTTTTGCTAGGACTTATATAAAATCAAACAGAAAAATTTAGGTTCAGGGTTGTATACATCAGTATTTCTTGGGATTTGTGGTTTGTGGAAGGTAGAATTCTCCATCTGAGAACCAGGAATAGGTTAATAGGTTGCAAAAGTGCCTTTTTTGTTTTGGTTAATAATAAGACTTTATAAAGCTGCTATGTACCAACTACTACTCCACCGTCTGAAAGTACGGGCCTTCTTTCCCCTTGGTAGATGTGTCCACAAACGCATATAAAAAACAGTACTTCAGGCCCATCATGAAAATGGCAACATTTCTGTTAAAACTTGCAGGTTTCACAGCTTTTCACTGAGCATATTGAAATACCATCTCGTTACTTCACTAGGAATGCAGTAGTGGATACTTGATTGCTATTGCTGTTACATATTCACACTCGAAACACTAAATTCTGTTAGCTTATACTGTTTTTATCCTGCCCCTTTTGTACTTGCTTTTAAATCTTGTTTTCTTTTCTGGTGTCTTTAAATATTTCCAAACTATGTATTAAGATTTATTTTATTAATTTAAAATAAAAAATAAAACCCTTCTGTTTTTTTTTTCATGTCACTAATGCATTTGAGATACTAGCTTTTAGGCTGAAGAAAAGCTGGACTCCACACAATGTTTAAGGAAGGATTCTATTCTGTATGTGTATTTGAGAAGATAACATGAAACCTTGGATATAAGTAGCACCAAATTTTGTAGTGGGAGGCCAGATTGTCCATATGCAGCAGCACATCAAATATGAAGAGGGGAGATGGCTCTTTTTTTGTGACAGAGACATGGCAGCAGAATAACACAACATGGACAGTGCAGGAGTAAATTTCATCAGTGGATATGTGGTAGGCTGTCTTCTTAAACTTCTGAGTGGATGTTAAAAATCATTAAATTTTGAATTATAAAATGAGTCTGTAGAAAGGTGTTAAGAACAGAACTAGAATATATTTAAGGGAATGTCTTTATTTAGGTAATTGGGCTATTATCCCTCTTAGAAACCAGTTCATTGCCCAAGAAGTTCTCATAAAGGAAAGGTATAAAGTGTAACAGGTGGTGTTAAGTTAGAAAAGCTGACCTGTGTGGTGAGTTCTGGGCACAAGCTATGAGTGGAGAGGACGTGGGCTCCTGCAGCCAGAAAAGCATGGGATGCAAAGTTTAGTGGGAAGCCTGCACTTATGGGCTTTCCTGGCTGGCACTGCTGGGTGCCACCTCCTCCCTTCCCTCTGCTCTTTTTAAGGGTTTGTGGTAAAAGAGCTTGCAACAATGGTGACATAATTTTTCCATGTTTGGAGCGGATCCTTTGTGAAGAGGCCAGACTGCATGAATTCAAATAGCTTCAGGTAGCTTTGGATGTTCTAGACCTCAAAAAGAGTCCCTACTGTCTTATTTCAAGCAAAGCTCTAAGTTTTATAAAAAGCATTTGCAGAGTAACATCAAGAGAGCTTCCCCATGTGTAGTGTGCTGGAGCCAGCCAGTGACATAATCCCTCCTGTATTCACATGCTCTGACTCTCCCTCAAAAAGGCCCCGAAAGACCATTCCTTCTATAAATACCTACTGCTATAAAGTTTGAATTGCATGGAATTATAATTGGTTTTCCAAGAGAAACTTTTTTTCCTATTTCTCTTTTCTCCCTGCATTTGTCACCTTCAACCGATCTAAGCATCAGGAGAAAATAACGTAATGGAATAGACTAGAATTCATAATTTGTCACTGCTTTAGCATAAGTAAGCTTTTTCAGCAGCATTTTTTAAATATAGGACATGTATTTTTAGAGTGGTATGGGTAAGTGATTGATGGTTGGGGGTGCAGATCTTCAGCTGTTTTTTGCATTTGAAATAATAGACATGGTGGTTGTAAAAGCTGATGGCTTAATAGTCCCAAAATTCATCTTTCTTTGCAGATAGTTACTGCATTAGTTGCAAATCAAGTTCCTACATGCAGCCTGGTTTGGAGCTGCAGAGCTCAGCTTGGGGCACAAGGTCATGTGCTTTGGGTAGTGTGCCTTCAGCCAGTGGCAAGCCCATTCCTTGGTGTCCCTCAGAGACCCCATATACAGCACGGAGCAATTGTACTGGGCAAACCTGAGGGCTTTGCTTAGGGATTCAGCTATGGAGGTTTTAGGTTGTCTTTGAAAGATGTTCTAATTTTATAAGAAACCTTTTTTTGTCATTGTTCAGAAATTCAAGAAGTTCACTAGTAAGAAAGTCTAAGAGAAAAATGCTTTGCTCTGGGCAATGAAGCTTATTTTAGCTGAGGAAATTTCAGTTTTACTACTTTGTAAAACTCCTAATTGGTGTTATTAAATCCCAACCTCAAATGAAATACAATAACTTGCAATGAAATTGCCTTGAAAATTAGGCTTCTAAACATGACTCCCTTTCCCCTTTTATTGCTACACTTCTGTATGTTGAAGTAGAGGAAATAATCTGATATTCTGTAATTATTTTCTGTGCTGTACCTGGTCTATAGTAAAAACACGTGAATGCACTTGATTCTGTCCTTGTGTTGTATGTAATGAAAGACATGAGTCCTGAATAGATAATAAAAAAAAAAGAGCTGTTTTACCTGGGATGTGTACATGAAATGTTACGTTGTTTGAAGAGAATTGCTACAGGAAGCAGGGAGATTTCTTTTTCCTTCTAATGCTAAATAGTCTTCCCCAGGCATGCCTCTCTGGAGTTGAAACTATTTTTTGGGAGACTGGATATTTTGGTAACATCTAAATGCCTTGAATCAATTGGGGCCTTATTAACATGTATCATTCAATTAAGGAATGTATTCCCTTTTGGTTTCCTAAAGTAGGTGACTTGAATATTTACTTAAGCGTTAGCAGTCATCCCAAAGGAATTTCTATCTTAATTTCTATCTTAATATCTTAATAAAAGATGCAGCATTGACTGTACTCTGAAAAAAAGGAACAATAATATATGCCCAGGAAAGCAATAATATATGCTTCAGTCAAAATAGTATTAGCCAAGTCATACCCTGCCTGTTCAAAATGCTGAGTGCGTGCCTGTCTTACAGCCAGGCCCTCTCCTGGGGTTTGGACCACAGCCCAAGAGCTGCCTCATGGGTGACACAGCCTTGTACAAGGGCTGTGCTCAGAACACAGAGCAGAGCAACTCTGCCTGCGCTTTGGGCTCTTGGGGTGGGTTTTAGTCATGCCATGTTAATGCTTGCTATTTACTAGATCTTTGCTGTCTGTAATTAATGCCATTTTATGCTCTCTGATCACTCCATCACCACTAAGGTTGCAAGTAGGGTACAGCTGTCTCTAATTTTTAAGTATTTATTTATTTTGCTAAGAGCATTGCATAAGCTGGTGAAAAAACACAATAATGCTCCATCTTCAAGTTTGTCTATGAAATAAGGTCTGCCCAGTATTTTCAGTGATTCCCTCGGCCATGTTTGTAAAAGCCATAGGACTGGGTATCTTATATTTCTCAGGATGCAAAAAAGCAAAGATCCATTACAGGTTGAAAAAGCAACCTGCTTTAAATACATGAAGTGTTGTCAACTTAATATCTTACTAATGGGGGAAGAGAACCTGTGCTCAGTCAGCCTGTGCTCATGCTGCCAGGCAGATCAAAATGGTAGTGCCTTGTTATTCCTGGCACAATTTAATAAGCAAATAACAGCTAAATAATGTATTGACAGTCAAGGCAATTACATACGCACAATTTATAGCAACTTTATGGTTTGGAGACCCCCTCTCTCTTTTCGGGATCAGATTAACTGTTGAAACAATACAAATAGCCTAGAAATGTTCTGCAGAAGGAAAAAAAAATAGGTAGGAGTTTGCTATATATGGAAAAAATAAATACGGATTTTCAAAGTGATACAATAAATGGTCTAGCTGGCAGCTATCCTTTGATTTTTATTTTTGCAGCTCCACAGAAAAAGCATAGCCTACTTGCACAGGTGAGATACAAACTGAAAAGAATGCTCTTCTGTTATGTTCACTGCTACCGGCTCCAATAACTTCCCCTTCCCATTTTTTTGTGTGTGTCTTTAATCATCTTGACTCATGGAAGTGCCACCATGAATCTCGCGAGGGCTCCGGCCTTTCAGGATTAGTGTCCACCCTGATCTTTGAATACGGCTTCAATCTGGTCGTTGAATGGATTCTGCTTGCCAAGCACTTGAGGCCATTCGTGTAGTGCCTTCTGCCAGGTAATGCCTGTTCCAAGGGCTGCAGCAATCTGCAAACCACAAATGCTATCAATTTCTTGTGCCTCTATAACTCAGTCAATTTCATGCCGAGCTTAGAAGGTTTCACCATAAGGAGACTGCCCAGTGCAACCATGTGATGGACTGTAACCTCTACCCAAAGGAAAATACCCCCTTCCAGCTGCTTGACCAGTGCAAAATCTTTCTGAATGGTGAAAATAGGGTGAGGGCCATATATCTGCACCTCCCCAACCCATCATTTGTCTAATGACAGTCTGTCTCCAACCACTTCCTGATGCCTATGGTGTCTAGTCTATAAACTGCTATTCAAAAGTCCTGAAGTCTGATTTTTATTTTTTTTTCTCCCATGAAACATTTTGAAAGTATGTCAAAAGCACCGCTTGGGTATAATGCATAAAACTCTTGTAAGTCCAAAGGAATTCATGCTCCCAAATGCCTTTGGTACTTCTAATAAATGTTCTCTGTGCTCTCCTGGGAGGAAACCACAGGTGTTGAGGAAAAAGAGGCCCAATTATTTCTGGTTTCATAACTAACTGTGTCTGATGCTCTAAGTTTGCACCTGCTTACTGGGTTGTCTTCAGAGATTTTTTCCCATGAGACCTGCAGAAATGGTAGAATAGCTTTTCTCCTCAATATTAGTATCACTCCATCCAGCTTTCACAGAGGTTTTTGCCCTAGAAGTTATGCACCAGAGAAATTGTATCTGCTGTATTGCCAGGGTGAAAAACCTCAGTGGTAGCAGAAGGGGATAGAGAGAAAAGCCTGAGTCTCCCTTATCCAAGTTTTTACACCCTGCTAAGGCATTTTTGTTATACTCTTGACCTGCAATTACATTTGGCCTATATGGGAACTTTATTTTCACCCAAACTTTTCAACACACTGATATTGATTGCAATTATGAGGTTTAAATAAGGGTAGCAAAGCCTTTTTTTTTTTTTAAGGGCCAAGGTGGGTTAATGGACTCACACTATTTGATTACTCTTGTTTCAGCATTTGGGAAGATACTGGAAATTCCCTTTGGGGAATTTTTATGTGCTACTTATTTAATCCTGTGCTTTAAAAGAAGCTGTAATGATGGGGTGGGAGATGAAATCTTTTAATTAAGGGCTCATGTACAAAGAGAAACATAGATGGGGTGGAAGCTCTTAAACTCTGGTCCCTCAATTTCTGGTTAAGCTAATGGAGGAATTGGGGCAGGGGAGAGGGATAGTGGAGATTGTGCAACAGAGGGTTTTCTCCTGGTTGCAGTTTCTATTGTGATCAAACACATTATTCTGGGACACTTCATGGTGGCCAGGGGGCTGACATCCATCCCTCTCAGAGTCGTCCATTCTGGCACGGTAGTCTCCAAACCTCTTCACAAACCTCCCTAAGCCTTCCATATGTTTTTTTACTGGATGGGTGGGGTTGGTTAATGGGTTGGTTGGGTGGTTGGTTTGAAAAACCCTACTGTCTTTACATGATACACCCATTGCAAAGGTATCACTGGAGGTATGCTTTACAGTGTTCAGACTAATGCTGACTGTAATTTAAGGTATATGTGCTCAGACTGCCCTAAATTATTACCTGAATTAGGTTCTGTGCATATGTTATTTCTTGACGTCCTGATGATTTCAATAATTTATTCTGGATAAGTAGTTTAGCACAGAGCAGGGTTTGTGAATCTAGAAATTGCTTTCTTGCAGGTCTTTTTTAAATTCCAAAGTTCTTGTGCTTTGAGACGTGCTATAATTTTTATGAGCTTTGCAATTATTTTTTTGTTGTGAAGATGACAACCCCTAAGCAAATTTTTAAAAGGAAATATTACCCATTCCTCACAGAGCTCTGGGTGACTGCAGCTGGGAGGCAGCTGTGTTATTTCAGCAGCTTCTGGCTATCTGTTTTCCCCTTCTTCACCAAAGAGGTGATAGGTGTGATTCTCAGCAAAGTGTAAATACCCAACTCATCTGATATGCATCACTTCAGCTTTTCCTCTTTATTTCTGTCTGGAATGTGCTTTGCTATGACTTAAGGAAGAAAAAGGGAGAAGCTAATCACACTCAAGCTGTGCCTTCCTGCCTGTACATAAACATTAAGAATCTTCCAAGCGTCTCAGGTTCCAGTTTGTGATGCTCAGGGCTTTCACATTCTCCCTGGTAACTTCATAAAAGCAAGAAATTAAGCCATTTATGCAGGATCCTGTTGAAATGCATGGCCCTGTCATCCAAAGCAAGCAATCAACTGTTCTAGAGGGAAGTGGTGACCTTGAAGCCAACTGGCATTCACAAGGAATTGCAGTGAAATTTTGTAGTAAGGAGATGTTGAAGAAAATCCCTGGGCTCCCTCTACAGTCACTGGGAAGAGAAAGTCAGATTTTTTCCAAGGACAACCAAGCTGGACTTTGGGGAATGGTGTCTCAAAAACAACTCTAGAGGGAACTTGGCAGGACTGAGTGAATCACTTTGCTTTTAAGTGTCAAAAGTAAATAGTGTGAATTTCCTCCACCTCTGTCCTGAGCTGCATGTTTTGGAAAAGAACTTTACGGAGACAAATTTTAGCTTTGAAACTTTACTGGAATACAGTTATGCCAATTATGAGTGTTTTGTTTGCTCCCTCCTGTTTTGCAGCTTAAAAGAAAAACATGCAGGAAACCCCTTTTCCAACAAGAAATTTACAGGAAGGGAATGGGGTTCTGGGCACAGTGAAACAAATTAGTACTTGGTGTTTATCCTGTCTTTCCATAATTTTAAACATAAAATATTGCCTAAAGTGGTGACTATGAGGAGTAGCTTTTCCTGCCTGAGTACCTAACCTAGCCTTTCTCCAATGC
Organism: Pardalotus punctatus; assembly: GCA_013400915.1. NCBI lineage: Eukaryota > Metazoa > Chordata > Aves > Passeriformes > Pardalotidae > Pardalotus > Pardalotus punctatus. Next base: position 70,475 of record VZTX01031265.1, on the reverse strand, counting down.
ATGAGAAACTGCACTAACTCTGATGGGACAGGGCAAGTGTGGCCGGCCTTTTTTCTAATTTTATTTTCCTTCTTTCCAGGTATGCAAGCTTCAGTTAGAAAGGTTCAATTCCCTCCCACATCCCTCCAGAATGTCTGGACCTCTGGACTCCTGGATATACATGCTGACACCTGCTTCTGCCATGTTTATACCAGCAGACAACTTATTGTTTTAATTAAAGAGACAGTGGATAAACAGCAGGTGAAATTCAGGGGCTGACATCAGACACCAGCTTATCATGCCCATTGCTGTACCACAGTGATTAGGGGTCACCTAGAGATCACACTGCCAGCTCACCCTTGGTTCCTTCATCCCAAACTCCAAAGTTTCTCTGCATTGAAGGCAAGAGCTAAGGTGTTTATGCTTTCCTTGGAGTGCTGCTCAATTCAAAAATTTGGGAATTTTGTCAGGTGCTTTGAAATCTACAGAAGGAAAATTCAGCAGAAATGCCCAGGCTAGGTATCTTGTATTTATTCGTCAAGCTGAACATGAGATGTGGGGAATAGCTGCAGGGATGGAAGTAAGAGCCTCTGTTCACTTGACAAGCTCCATGGCATCAATCCTCTCCCGCTAAGCAGCTCTATATGCTACAAAAAACATACCTGGCCAGAGGCATTCATGTTGGTAGAAAGTAAAACTTTAAATAAGGGTTGTATGAGAAGTGAGTGAATTGTTTATCATCTTCCTAAAGCATATTCTTAAACAGCAGTCTCTGCTCACACTTCCTCTTCTATTTATTAAAAGAGTCACTCTTTTGGGGCAGAGTGCTACATCTCAGTCCAAATAGTGGTATGTTGATAACAGAGTTCTCTACCCTAACAGGAAAAGAAAAACGGATGTAAAGTGGTGGATGTTTGAACAAGGCTAATTAATAAATCCTAGGATGACAATAACTCACTTGAAGTGAGGCATATCTACAGCTGGCACCTTGACTGTAAAGGAAAATGTACCTATAAAAGCATTAACGTCATCCTAACAGCAGGAGGGAGAGATCATAACCACTGCAGGATGGCAGGACCAGAGGGAGTGAAATATGGCAGTGCTTGGCTGGATCCTGCAGCTCTGCACTCTGGGGGCTGCAAGTAGGTTTGCAGCTGCCCTTCACTGACTGTCCTTTTGTAATTTTCTTCTGGCTTAGGAAGGATCCTGTTAAGATAAATATTTGCTGCCTTCAACTCTGTGCTACCTTGCAGCTGCTGGTGGGGTAGAGGATGTGGGCAGGAGGCTGGATGAAAAGCTGTGACATGGCAAGCCTGGCTCTCACTGTGGCCTGGTGCTGGGGGTTATAAGAAACCTCAGGCCAGGCTCAGGGAAAGACAGGAGAATAATGCAAAGACCTTTTCCATTTCACTCCAGACTTCATATTGCACAGTTTCCTCAGATGGCAGGGTTGGGAATAGGGTTTGTTTCATCACTCTTTTCACTCTTATTTCATTTGCCAAGTTTTCTTTAATTGCTTCCTTGCAAAAGGCGTGCAGCAAAAAATCAAGGCACACTTTCTCCACATCCCTAGGCTCTGAGTTCATACTTTAATGCAGCTGTCTCCTGGTACTTGTGTGGTAGACAGGCAGGAATTTCTGTTATGGAGTCCCTCTTCAAGCAGGAGGCTCTTTTAATTTGTCAAGGCTAAGCGAGGCACTGTATTGCCCTGAATGACCGACATGGGTGTAAAAGACAGCACCTAAAGCATCTCTTTTGCCTTTGGACTTTCCCCTGCAGGTCTTCCCTAGCTGAACTGACAGCACAGTCAACAGAGAAGCTGCTGAAACACTGGAATCCATCAGTGTTTGCAACTCTCTCTCACTGAAGTGCTTCTCCACTGACAGCTCTTTTCCAGTGTGGAAAGCAGCATTGCATTGGGTTAGATGGAGATGGGGGTGTGGGAGTCAACCCATGCAGGGCGTTAGCTCACAACATGAAACTGGTCCATAAAATCCCCCCCTGGCTTTGGACAGGGGGAGCTACTGAGTGGCAGTGCCAGCGGCTGGGCAGTGTGGTGGGGTTTGCTTGCAGAGGAGGCTGACTACTGCTTTGAAATCTGCAGGTAGCCCATAGTAAACTGGCTTTGCTTGCAGCTGGCTGCAGAACATGCTCTCTCCATGTGTTCCATAGGGTTGGAAAAAAACTAATTTGAAGTGAGTATAGTGGGAACCAGGCAACCTCACACTAGATTTTTGAAGCCAAGCAAGGACTTACAGTGGAGCAGCTGCTTCTCCTTCCCTTGTGTTTATTTCTGTAATAAACAGACCGTAAACCTTCTCCTGCCACCTGTCCTAGGAGGCCAAGCAAGCAAGTGAAAAATGTAAGAACATGTAGCTGCTGAACATAGGCAATTTAAATGTGTAACTTCAAAATGGAATCTTTGTTCCAGATTGACAGGGCAACCTGCAGCTTCGGAGGCTTCAGGACAGGGGCTGGAGGGGGCCTGTCTGGTTTCTGCAGTGCTGCCTTACTGTCCTGACCCAGCAAAACTCCCACGGGTGTTTGGGCAGGCAGTTGGCCAGCCTAAGTGGCAAGGGTCAGTTTTTGTGCATTAAGACCTGTTTGGCCACTATACTGGTCAGTGAGGTAAAGAGGCAGAAGACTTTGTAGAAGTCAGAGCAGAGTGCAGCCATCAGAAATGGAGAAATCAACTCTGGGGTTACAAAGAAGAAAAGAGGCTACAAAGAAGGCACCTGGCTTGTATCAGCAATGATATGGCAGGCAAGACCAGGGCAGTGATTGTCCCCCTGTACTTGACACTGTGAGGCTGCACCTCAAATCCTGTGCTCAGTTTTGGGCCCTTCTCTACAAAAATGACATTGAGGTGCTGGAGCATGTCCAGAAAAGGGCAACAGAGCTGGGGAAGGGTCTGGAGCACAAGACTTATTGAGGAGCAGCTGAGAGAATGGAAGTTTTTTAGCTTGTACAAAAGGAGGCTGAGGGGAGATCCTAGTGCTCTCTAAAGCCTAAAAAGAAGTTGTGATGAGGTGGGGGTTAGTTTTTTCCCCATGGAACAATTAATAGGACATGAGGAAATGGCCTCAAACTGCACTGGAGAGGGGCTAGATTGGATATCAGGAAAAATTATTTCAGGGAAAAGGTTGCCAAGCATTGGAACAGACTGCCAAGGGAAGAGGGTGCATCACCATGCCTGGAGGTATTTAAAAGACCTCTGCTGCTTAGGGACAGGGTTCCGTGGTGGACTTGGCAGTGCTATGGTTGGCCTCCATGGTCTTAGAGGTCTTTCCAACCTAAATGATTCTATGACTCTCTCTTTTAAAAAAGACAAATTCCCAAACCTGCGGCATGCCAGCTGGGTGCCTGGGGCAGCAATGGGCACTGGCATCCCACATGATCCCATATCCCACCTGCTCCCACCCATCTCCTGGGGCTGGGTCTTACCTGGCTGGGGTGGAAGCCATCAACCGGTTCAATCAGCTGCCAGGGCTCACCTCCCATCTTCCGCCACTCCTCGGCTGCTGCAAAGAGCACAAGCAGAGGGGTTATCACCAGTGAGCACAGGGACACCTGCCCAGAGTTGTACCCTCCTCCTCCTCAAAGCACCACTGGTATTTCTAAGCACACAGCAGCTCTGCACAAAGATTATGATAATTCACATAAAGTTGTCAGAGCCAACAGTGTGTACAATCCCCTCTCCTTGGGGCAGTATTTAAGCCTTTATTGTTTTGGGGTTTTTTTCTATGCGATATTTATGCAAGGAAGTGCTTTGAACACAAATGATCGTAAAACAATTCACTTTCCCTCCCAACTAAGATGGATGCTGTAGCAAGTAAAACTGTAAATTATTTAATACTGATTTAATACTTTTGCATTTCCCATGTTAGTTGCATCTTCAGCAGTGCAAAAGAAAAAAAAGATAAAGAAAACAGTGCTTTTTAGAGAAAGAGATGGTAACAGAATATTCACATGGGCTGAAGTCTGCACGAAGAGACTGTCATTTGCAGTTACTTCTCTTCTGAGCGGTCTTTTTCAGCTCCAACAAAATAACCTTTTGAATTACATAAGCGTGACATTCAATGCAAATGATGCTGTGCTGTAAGCCCTGGAGCCATTAGAGAAGTAAAAAGCTTTCTCTCTTCAAAAGGGCTGCGGAGTGATCAAACATGGGACTAGTGGATATGGCATTAACAGACTGTAAATTCAATAATTCCTTTTATAATGACAGATTAAGAATTCTTAATAGCATTATGCAAGCATCCTGTCAGGAGGAAAATGTTCTCCATTCAAACACCACAGTTGGATCTGGGCTCACCACTGTTTGCTGGACCCTGGCTATTGTGTCAAAAAGTGACGTCTGGGTCCCCATGCTAACTCTAATTCACAGAAAGGTGATATTCCTGCTTTGACTATAGAAACACATTCATGATGCTTCAGCCAGCACCCAACGTAACCTGTTTCAGGACATGGTGCTTGTAGGCTTGTTTCAAATGTACAGTACATTGGGAACAACACATATTTATCTTAGATTACACCACCCAGTGCACATATGGATTCACAGTGAACTTACCTAACTCCTTATTTATGATACTCTACACGGAGTACAAGGCTCTGTACTGTGTTTTACTTTGTAGAGACACTACTGCCAGAAATAGCAGAGGAGTAAGTAAGATAAATAAAATTTGTATCAAGATGCAAATTTACAAAATTTACAAATCAATTTACACTATTATACCTCACCTCCAAAAATCTTAGAGCAGTTGAGCAAATACCCACCAACTGAGTATATCCAGAATTTGTCTTAAAAGTGCCTGTTGCCTTGGCTGGACTAGACTAGAGCTTTCTCCCATCCACACCAAGGAAAACTCATAACAAGTGACACCTATTCCCCTTTTTATTGCACTGCTTCATAAAGCAACCACTAATTTCTTCAGTCAAGGTAAACATGTAAACTTGAGCGTCCATCTAAATTTAGAAGAAATGCTAATATACTCAAATTTTACTTGGAGAAATCTGGAAGCTGCTATGTACATATATATGCCCAGGCCAGGCTGAAATCAGTGTACTCATCACAGTGTGTAACCACTGCTAAATATTTGATGTCTGGAGAGTTTCGGGGAGGATTTGCCGCTTGCTTCAGAAAGACACCAGAAAAGTAGGTCAGCAGCCTTAGCTGGCTTTTGAGCACACTCGTGATCTGACAGCTTTCCTGATGGCAAGCTCGAATCCTTGGCTCCAGGGCTGCAGGAAATTTTGCAAAGTGTCTTTCAAAGCTGATGTTTGTATATGCATGTGTGATTTTGTTTACTTCATTTATTTAATGCAATGTAATCAAGAACAGCAAATTATATTAAGATGTTTCCTTTTGTGAAAGCAAATAAATTAACTAAAGTTAGTAATTTAACTTATTAAAGTAATTTGCCTACCCAGCAGGTAGTTCATTCCAAATCGTAATGACTTGTTAAACATTAAGAAGCTGAGGCAAAAGCTGCCAGGAGACTTGGACACCCTGAAACCCTGTGCTACAAGGATGAACTTGACAGTGGAGCCCACCTCTTTGACAAGAAACTATTGGACAGAAAGACTACCTCTCCCATCCTCACTTCTTTACCTACTCCTCCTCCATGTGGTCTTTATGAGACCCAGAACCAGCTACCTGAATTGGGTCATGTAGGATAAAATAAGTTTGTGGATTTTGATAGGATTTGGCTGGAAAATGAGATTTTTAAAAAAAAATAATCTTAGGTACCGTGGCAGCTTCATGCTTTCAAGGACAGCCAGGCACTGACGGGGAGAGGTGTTAGAGAAGTATTTAAGGTATTGACAGCATGCTTCTGCCTTCATGGCTTTGGATTTAGATGTCTGCATGCTGGGATTTAAAATATAATCCCCAGACAAAATTTTCCAATGAAGACCAACGTAGAACTACCTCTCTATGTGAATAAAAAAACAAGGAAATGCAGATCAAGCTCTTTTCCCAATTATTATATACTATTTTTTTAATGTAAGCATTCAGGCTATTGGGGAGATGCCCCAGGTGGCCAGGGCAGGAGCTCCTGCCCCATGAACAGAGGCTGAGGGACAGGGATGGTCCATTCCGGGGAAGAGCCTGTGGGAAAACAGTGAGGATGGGCCCAGTCTCCTCATAGCAGTGCACAGTGGGAGAGGGAGAGACAAGTTGTAACATGGGAGATTCAGGCTGATGTAGAAGTAAAAAGCTGTTTTCCTGCTTTCCCATCACTATCTAACTACTTGAAATATGTTGCCCAACTCAATCCCTCATCTCATGCTGATCCTTATCTTTAAAAAGAAAGGGTGTGTTTGTCCTCGTGATGAATCCAAGCAGATGCTGGGCTGCCTCAAGCTGGACCCCTGTGCATCTTGCAAAAGAAAGCAGAGCTGAGAAGGATTCAGGGACAGGTGTCTGTCCCCAGCCCCACAGGGACACTGTGTGCTCATGCTCATGGGTAACAACAAAAGTTTCCTAGATGTTTTAATTTATTTTGAAGGGCCAGTTACAGAAGAATGTGATTAAGGTAATGCATTTACCTAATGCCTCTAAAGATCACAGAAGGACAAGTTTTGTAAGCTCTTCATGTCTAAAGTTACAGTAGTATGTAGGTGTTTAAAGAAACAGGAAAGAACCCAGTTATTCAGGGGAGAGGTGTTTTTACTTTTGGGAACAGTGAGAGGATGGCTGTATTATTGAGGCAGGAAAATGGCTGATGAAAGATCCCCTTCCCAAGGCACTGCTCATCCCAGAGGAGGCAGCACAAAGCCCAGTCAGTGACAAAGTAAACTACAGCTCATGAAGACCACTTTCACCACTGCAGGTATTCATCTCTAGCCTAGATGACCCACTATAAAAGCAATGTTCAACAACAAAACCAAATCCTATGGACCCAATATCAGTTTGAGATTTCTTTTTTTCCTTCATCAGCCTGAGAGGATGCAGTGGACAAGCAGGGGGTGTTTTCAGCAGAGGCACATCTGTTGTCCCTGTCACCTTGCTACCCGAGAGAAAGCGGCCTGTGTGCTGTGCATCACTGGGCTTGTGGGTGCTGGTAGCTGGGCCAGCAGGAAAGTTGTGGTTCCCAAGGTGGTGGTGGGAACTTGTCTCAGGAAAGGTTACCCCAAACCATGGAAGCCAGGAGATGGTATTAAGGGTCCCTCCTCAGCCGTAGCCCTGACAGCAGGGTGTTATTGTTATATATATAGGCTGGCTGGCTACAATGACCTTCTCCTGGAACACAGCCAAAATATGAGGAGCATATCAGCAGCCCAGAACTTGAGTAAATGCTTTGTGAGAAAGGGTAAAAAACAACTTACTTTGTCTCAGTGGGAAATCCATGTAGAAAATGTCAAAGTTGGCAAATTTCTCAGATCTTGCTATTTCTTTCAGAACATTGGAAAGTTGTAATGCTCTCTGCAAAAATCAAGTGATTTAATGATCCTCCATTGCTATTCATGCTGCTTTGCACGGATTCAGCTCTTGTCACTGATGCTCAACCAGGAATTTGAAAGCTGATGTTGCCCTTTCAGCTGGGGCCAGGAGGTGAAATGGGGCTTTTCATCATGACATGGACTTTCATGAGCACCACCAGCCTTTGGACTATCCTGCTCACCCTTCCAGGTTGCACTGAGGCCTCAGCTGATTTCATACGTTTAATACAGCGTATGCTTATTTTACTGGAGACCTCTTTTAGTAGTGTCCCTATGGTTAGATAAATATTCTAAGTTCTTGGTTTTGGACCCCAGCAATTTTCATTCCTCTTAAAGAAACACAAAACTTTGCTATAAGAGAAATGTCCTCTTTTCCTATTATCCCTCCTGTTACTAAGTTGTGGATGATAATGCTTATCTATGCAAACCAAATTCCACCCTTACTTTCAGAAGAGTAAATTACCACCATTGAGTGTCTGCCTAACTGATACATCCAGTGTAATTTCTGCAGCCATAACAGAGATCAGGATCTCCTAAATATTTAAATTGTGCAGTTTGGATAATAACACAGACAATTAGTTTCAGACAGGGGCTCAGAATGATTAATTCATACCCTGCAGACATATGCATTGTTCATGGACAGAAGTTACATGTACTCTATGTTCTGTATTGTTGGTACGAATATATAAGCTGCAAGCCTGCAAAGGTTTAGGAATGTGCTTAATTGCCTTCTCTGAAGTCAAGAGGGACAGTGCATAAAATGAAATATGTATGTAAGCTTTGATGAAATTAAGGCCATATTTTGTTGTTTAGTGAATGCAAGCATTAATACAAATATACACAGAGACAACACCTTTGATAATATTTGGTTACTGGCTCTTTTACATGGCTGCAGGGATTGCTGGGATTGAAAATTATCTTGTACCATAAGAAAATAAGTGGCTGGCATTATGTGTCATTCACTTCTGCAGCCAGATTTTTAGAGTGAGTTTTAAGACATCTCTGTTCTGTCTGTTCCCATTCCTGCACTGAGCCTGGATGCTCCCTGGTCACACCATCTGGTGATTAAGTCCACATAAATGTGTCTGAGGAAGATTAGCACAAATCCCAAATGAAAACAGGGTAAGGCTCTTGCTCTCAGGACCTGCTCCCGCAGCCAGAAAAATCTATGCAGCTGGCTTATCATACCAACGGCTACCAGATTCAGAAGCCTTTCCTTTCTTATCAGGTACATTTTCTTCTTAAAGAACATGAACTTTAACAGTTTTGTCTCAGGGAGATCACATCCCTTGAGAATAAATTTGGGTAGCTGAGAGGTTGTAACAGGAATACCTTTACAAATCTCTTAACTTGAGCATGCTGCCTTCCAGAGCCTGAGCGGCATTTGAAAGGATGGGTATGGATGTTTCCACATCTACTACTTGCCTTTGGAAGAAAAATAATGTGCTAATGTCTTGCCTTTGAGGCAGTTTGGCTTATGTCCTCAGACACAGGGCAGAGTGTACACTGGGGTGATCCCACTGCAGCCCCATTGAGACTTACCTCCGAGGTCAGATTCCTGAGGGTCTCATTGGGGGTCAGCCAGCCGCTGCAGGGGCTCACCTGGGCAGGCAAGAGGAGAGGGGCTTTAGCAGCGGACAAAGATGGAAGGGGGGTTCCTAAGCCACAGCTGCACACCTTACCTGGAGGCAGTCGAGGAAAGAGTAGAGCTGACTGTATGTGACATCCTTGTTCAGTTGTCCTGCAAAGCACAGAGAGGGAAATTTCATGTGCCCAATGGCCAAATGTGACTTCGTTCTCAGGTCTGTGCATTCCCATGCTTTACACCCCTGGGTGGGAAGAGGCATCCCAGGAACTCTACCACACCCCCCACCCCCTGGTTACCCTCCCACCACCAGAGCTGGGGTGCAACAGAGGTGGAACCAAGGCATCCTTCCTGCTAAGGTGCCCACGTCCCCACAGTGTGCAGAGCCCCACACCTGCTTCTCCCGCATCCCTCTCCTGCCTTTCACAGGTGATTTGTCTCACATGTGGGGTTAGTCATCACAGCCTATGCCAATCTCTAAAGTGTGTGACTGACATTTTTCCATTAATGTGTCTCTCACCCGCAAAAAAAAAAAATGCAGGGCTTGCAAAATTGAAGGGTGCCTGTACACACTCTGAGTTTTGCATTTACCTCACAGAGATTGGTTGCCTTAAAAGCGTGAAACAATTTTGCTGTCATGGAGGGAAGTGGATATGCTTGTCTAGGTGAACAAATTCAAGCACGAAGTCAAACACCCAGCTAACATTCCCTAAAATTCACTGTGCTATGCAATAGCCTGGCTTGCTGAGAAAATTATCCATTTTCTCGATCTTTTTGCTTCTTTGGTAGCTACAACCAAGACGGGAATTAAACGGCCACATTTTTTTGCTACTAGTTGTATTACTGTTTGTAGTACACTGATTATCCCATCAGGCATTAATATTTTTGCAGTTCTTATGTATGAATTTCTTATAGTTGTTTTTAGGAACTGCAAAGTATAATCTCTCCCAAGTGAAATGGGCTTCTCAGGTTGCTTTGCAGTGGCTCCCCAATACAGATGAGTTTCCTGCCTGCCACGCAGCTGCCAATCATCCAGCAGCAGTTCCAGCTGTCCAGGAAGCAAAAGGTGGGGAGTTCAAAGACCTAGGATCACTTCTGGATATTCGGAAGTCCCAGACTCCTGTAGCCTGAAGCATCAGGCCCTGGGATGGGCTATTGTGGGGACAAGGGATTTGGCAGAAAGCCAGACTGATGTCAGGTCATGGCTGACTGGAAACCAAATGGGGAACCCTGCTCATAGCCTGCTGGAGGATGTGCCAAAAGGGATCCCTTACTGAAAAATGTGTTGTTTATGATTAATTGGGTCCCTCCAAGGCAAATTAGCCCCTCTGAAAAATTTTCAACTGATCCTATAGTTAATCACTCCTGATTTGGTTACGTGTTGTCTCTGATAATTAGGTACCCAGTTAGAGGAAATGTCACTGTGATAAACATGCACTCAAGGGAAGAAATGGGTTTATGTGACTAAAAATTAATTATCACAAGTTCCCCCTGCCCTGAAAGGGGCAAAATTTTTCTTTTTCTCTTTTTTCCTTTTCATTGGTAGTAGTATAGTGCTTAGGAGAGAAAAATCTAGGAATAGGAACAGGGAAGATGTGGGCCCATTGGTAATCACTAGGGAACCCTGGGGAAACCACAGCACAGGGTGTGCTGCAAGCTGTGTTACCCAGCGGTTGTCAAAATCATCTGAAGCTGTGATCTACCATTTTAATGATGTGATTTAGCTTGTCTCACTCTGTGCTGGTGAGAACTGTTAAAACAACAACTTCCTGGTTGTCAGATGCAAAAGATATTCCTTTACTCAAATACAAATAAGTACATGCTTTTGGTCTAGAAAGCCAAGGAGCAAGCGGCCTGTTAATGGTCAAAGGTACTGTGTCATTCACACCCTGAGAGGACAGGCTCCAAAATGTAGCCTCCAAATCTCTGAAAAAAATGTCCCAAAGTACTTTACAGCAACTGCACTCTGAGGGAATGCCCCAAAACATGCCTGCACATGGTGTGAGATTTCAATCATCACATACAGGTAGTGTGGGAGGTGCCAGGCACCCAGCGCTGGCAGAAAAATTATTTCTCTAATATAAAAACAGTCTTTTGCAACCCCCTGACTTAATCTTCTGCCTTGGTCCATATCCAGTTTTTTCACAACATCCACTAGTGAGTGTCAACATCCATTAGTGAGTGTCAGCTAAATGTCCATCTCTATCTGTAACAACAATCGGGATGAAGTGCAGGCAGGCTGGCCACAATTTTGGGCCAAGACTGAGGAAGAACAGCTCATTTACACCACCACAACACGTGTTGAGCCTGGGCTGGAGCTGTGTCAGTATGGCTGGTGGGGGAACCTGGCAGAACAGGGGTCTGACCTGCCCTGCACTGGGGACAGTAAGAGCTGTCATCCCTGTTTCTGCAGGACAGCCAATATCTGACTCATATTTCTCAGACCTCCTTCACTCCATCACGCTTGCTTGAAATTGTCAATACATTCATAGATTATTTAGCGAGAGAAGGCAACATGAACGTGCAGACAACCAGGAGGAACCCCACAACACCTTGTATTTACCTAGAGGATGGTATCTGTCATGCAGGTTATCCCAGAGGAAGCGACCATCTACCAAGCCTGTTAAAATCACATGGCTGCCATTTGGAAGATGGGAGTCCAGGTATCGCAGGGCTTGCACCACATTGGAGAGCATTTCTTTGGGTGTGGTCATGTGGGCCAGCGTGTCACGTTCCCTAAAGAAGAGGATGCCAATAGGACATTGTGTCAGGAATAATGTGTCCCCAGAAAGGCACCTGGAACAGTGCCATTTTTTCTGTTTGCTGCTCTTCCACATTAAGTCAACTGAATAAAACCTTCAAAAAATGTTGCAATGTCTCTCACTTGTCATTGCCAAAATCAGACATGATATAAAAACCTCTCTCCCTCAGTGTACCACATCTCTTCTAAAAACAGACAGACACATCTTTTTTCTACCGAGTGGACTCCTGTTGTGGGTTAACCCAGGTGGGCAGCTAAGAATTGCACAGCTTTCCTTCTTGCCCTCTTCCCCAGAGAGACAGGGTAAGAAGAGAAAGTAAAAGCAAGAAAACTTGGTGATCAAGGTAAAAACCAAAACAAACCAATTATTGTTCAATAAATGAGGAAGAAGTAGAAGAGAAAGCAAGCAAAGAAGTGAGGCAAAGCCAATCCCTCATCACAGCGGGGTGAAAGTAGGACTTCTTTCCCCATGGGCTCCTGCACACAGCTTACATTCCACCTGTTCTGATTATGCAAGGTAGGAATATCCAAGGTAGCTTTGTCTCTCACATGTCCTACACCTCTTACTGCAGCTCTGCAGGAGGGCAGAAGAGGGGTCTGGACAAACATGTGAGCCTGGAGAGAGGTGATATTTAAGATTAAAATAGTCCACTGGGGTACAGGAGCTGTGCCAGTGTTCCATGGGGACTGAATGCCCACATTTTGTTACACACTGTCAGGTATGAACCTCTTCAAGCCAGAGTCCCCAGCTCAGGTTTATCCTTCCCCTTTGCATTTAGCTGCAGATGCCGCAGGAGTGTGTGGGGAAATTAAATCCTAAAGTTGAAATACATTTCAATTTATGTAAGAAAAACAAACAAGCAAAACCACCCCAGGCTGCCTGGAGAACAGTGCTCTAGTTATGTTATTATAGCAACCACTTTATTACAGAAAAAGCGTTCACGCGCTCTCCCGCCTGAGAGCTATTGCCACGATCTCATGGTGCACGTGTCCCTAACAGGGGCTGACAGCAAGGGGGGCAACACAGCCCTCAGAAGGCTGTCCCATCCCAGCAAGAGAGGATCCATCCATCTTGGAAAGCAGGGTCTTATGGCAGTTTTCATTTCATCTTGGTGGTGTGGCTCAAGGCGTTCAGAGCGGAAGCTCAAGAAGAAAGACAGGAGATGTCCTTCCAAGCAGGAAGGCTGCACTAATGACCATCCTCATGCTTTTAGTGGCTCCGACATTTTGTCCTCTTAGGCTTGTGGAAAAACAATCCCCTTAGCAGCCAGAAGGCTCCAGTCAGGACCTTTCCTTAGGAAAGTCCTTTCATCTCTTTCTTGGCTTCCCAGGGGTAAGAGAAAAGCCAACTTAATGCTTGCAGTGCTGAGCAAGCTTCTGGTGATTTGGGTCAGATCCCTTGTCACTGAACACCATAGAAGCAGGAGCTTTCCAAGGCATTCTTGTTCTGTCCCGAGACATTAGAAATGTTTGGATTCAGAGGAGGGGGAATGGGTGCTGAGTCCTGTGTGGGAGAAGCATGTTCCCTTAGAAGAATTTGGGATTCTTCAGTGAGTTGCATTTTGCACACAAACTAATTGGGTGAATTTCCTGGGCCCAGAAATTTATCTTAATGCAGTATGTGCTGCTGAAGTGTTTGAGACTTTCTGGTAGGGAGAACTGAAAAATAGCATTAAGATTCAGGTTTATCCTTGTGACAGCCACCCAATCAAGCTACATTTGAGATAAGACTGTGGATTTGCTCTGAAATAACTTCATGTTGCCTACAGGTGTTGCAGCACTTGATTTCAAAATACTGCTCTGATGTAAGGCCTCTATCACAAGCAAACATGCCAGTACAAGCCAAAATTAATATGACATTCATAATTCCACTTTCTCTTGTCATACTGTGTTGAAGCCATGCAGATATGTCAGTGTATTTCTTCACATTTCCTTTCTGTGCCAGGCTATGAAGTTAAAACCAAATGAGAAGAAAACAACCTTGTAGGCACATTTGATTTTGGCTCTGCGATAAGGACTCCAAGGCACCTGGGTGAGCACCAGAGCCCATTGCGGTACCTTCACCTCATCCCCCTGGGCTCTTTGCACAGGGCTGGTGCGCCCAGGGCATGAGGGCTGGAGGTGTTCCCTACTCACACATTATTTTCAGGGCCAGAGGGGTGCAGCAATTCTTTGGTGCCAATAGTCTTAAAATAAAGAAAAATTATGCTCTTGCTGGCACTGGCACCACTTCGTACAAGATCCTTTCACAGTGGGCTCCTGCTCACCCTGCTTTGCTGCTGTCACCTTGTTGTTTGTTGCAGATGCCATAACTGCAGATCTGTGAAGGAGAGGCTGGAGAAATGGTGCCATACCCCAAATGCAACTAGCATTTGTAATAATTGTACAGCATTTATGGTTTTTTTTTTTTTTTTTTTTGGTTCTAGGTCTCTGTATCTCACATTTACACCGCAGTGGGTTGAGAGATACAATTGCCATCTGTCTTTATTTTTCTAACCCCCCCTGTTTGGACACCACGGTGTGGAGACTACTGGGAATGTGTAACGCAGTCTGCCAATTTAATTATCTTTTTCCTCTACAAACATCCATATTACTCATGGCCCTGCTCTTTGCATGGGATGAAATACCTGCATTTTAACAATGCGTTGGGAAGAGCTGTGTCTCCAATATGCCCAACACACTGCCCTCTTTTGAAGCCAAAATACAGGATAAGGCCAGGAAGGCTCTATTACTGTAGTTTAAAGCTGTCCTTGAAGCGGTTTTCACTTGTCAAGCCCTAGAATTGAAGCCAAGCCCATTGGATGCTCTGCATCCTCTGTAACCTCTGTAAGTACATCAGAGCCAGGGCAGCTCCACAGTGACTGGACACCGAGAAAAATCTCTCTCCGCTGTCCATCCCCCTCAATGGAAACAGCACAATGCTACAGAAGCTGCAGCATCTTTCCTTGCAGGAGTCACAGGGATCACTGCAGCCTGATAGCCTCTTTTGATGCTGTGAATGTTTTGGAAGAAAACAGACAGAAAACAGCAGTGAGAATTGAAGCAGACAAAAGTGTCTCTGCCAGATAGTGGATGCTGGGACAAAAAGACATCAGAGTTTCAAGCAAGTATTAAATACTATTCTGGAAGGTTTTGGAAGATACAAATGGGAGAGACAAGGTCAAAACGGTTTAAATTTCTGGAAAACTTCTTTTTACTTCAGGCAAGAGTGGAAAGCAGTGTTAGAGACAGGGAAAGCAAAAGGAATAGCCTGCAGAATGAGGAATAAAACAAAGGAAAAATATGTGCTTTTAGCAAAGGCAGTGAGCTTGGGCCAAGCCTGTGAGAAGACCCCTTGAAAGTCCCCATGGCAGGAGCCACGGACTTCAGCAAAGGTGATTTTTTTATTTTTTGTGGAGGGGGAAGTAGGTGCTTTATCATCCTGGCAATGGATGCAATGATATCTCCATAAGCTTTCCAGTAAACAGATCCCCAGGACAGTCTTGTCAGCAAGTACCAGGAGGCCTGTGACTACTTTTCCCATTCAGTCCAAGTGTGGTAGCATTGCTTTTGAGGATTTGTGCATCCTTCCCCTAATAGCTGTGGGCTGCTGAGGGCAGATTTGGCAGTTTTGGGCAGGGGTGCAGGGAGAGCAGGAGTACCAGAGGGCGCAGGTTTCATGGGAGGTGATTTCTGCTGCTGCCTGCATGTGGCTAGGGTGATGCTGATGCCAGGAAAGAACAAAAAAGGTGTCCCTGCGGTCCCACTTCTGCCACAGCTGAAGGCTCCCAGGTTCTGCAGTGTCAAGGAAAGCCCTGCCTGGCCTTTGGACATCCTCACCTGGCAAGCAAAGTTTCAACCCATTAACTGCCTGTTAAGCAGTTTTAGGGTACAAAATCTTGGCCATTTTCATGGCCATGTCTGATAGCCAGCAAAATAGCTCCAACTTCATTATACAAACTGCAGGTGAGAATTTTCAAAATCTTTGGAAGGAAACTTAGCTGAGTGCACAGCATTTATTAAGGTGAGTGTTTTGAAAGTCTCTGTATAAGTCAGATTGATTTCTTCCACATACAAGAAAAGCTGAAGATTGATCATGGTGAAAATAATTTTGCACTAGCAAAAGCATTCGGACCTCCTGCAAAACCAAAATTGCAATATGGATGTGCTGTGCATTGGCCTGGCTGCAAGGTGTTTTCTGCCTTCCCACTACCACAAGGAAGAAGGGTAGCATCCAACCAGTGACCTCTTGGTGTCCCTGTGAGCATTGCTAATGGATAATACCAGAACTATTAGTTTTGAAAGCTTCAGATCATTCTCCTGCAGAGCATATGACGTGAGTAAAGCCAGAAAGACAAAACACCTCATCAGGAGAGCACAGCAGAGACTGCAGGCAGCAGAGGCAGGATGAAAATGGACCTCAACAGGGGATTATGTTGTCATTCCTCAGAAATGATAAACCAGTCACTCTCTCCCTCCTGACAGGAGGTGGCACACTGGGTAAGATGGATATACATGCTTTTAAACACTTCCCCCCCCCCCCCCCCCCCCGTTGTTATTATTCATTTCCTCTTCTAAGTTAGAAATAATTATTTCAGACATACCATTGGTCATTTTATGACTGGCTTATAAAAGAAAGAAAGAAAGAAAGAAACGCAAGGTCCAAATGAGGACTGGTAGGTGCCTATGACAAACACAGGTAAGGAAACAACAAGTTATTTTCAGCAGAAAATTAAGGAAGAAGGACCAATAGCAAAGAAAAATGACATCATGGAGAAGCCCAAAGCAGTGAGACACAAACATTCAGAAAGTCAGCAGTACTCTACAGAAGTCAGTTTTATGCTACTATAAATGTTCATTTAGTTTACACCTTACCCATTGCAGACATCATTCCCAATTGTAGCGTAGATAACTATGGCTGGATTGTCCAACAGCTGGTTTCTGGCCAAGCTAAAAAATAAATATGGAGATACATTAATGGGAAAATACACTCTCGGTGTCTGAATCATACACCATGCTTGTGTGAGATCACATTTAGCAGTATCCTGGTTGGATGTGGCCAAGGCCCAAATGACTATGCTCCTATGTTGGGGAGAGGTTTTTGGGTTTTTTGTTGGGTGGTTGGTTTCTTTTCACCCTAGTTTTATATTTTAGTAAAGTGTCTTAAATGAAGTTTTCTTCACTTCTCCCTTTCACTGCTCATGGACTTGTCTTTTTCACTGTTTTTCCTGCTGGTTTTCTATTTTCTTTGTGTTATTCAGAAGCCAAATCAAACACTTTCACTTTGGGGCAAAGACATGAATCGAGACAGGAATTTTTTAATCAGAGATGGGAGAGGAGGACTAGGTTTGGCTGACAACTAAGTCTATGTGTAGAATTGAACTCAAGATCAAATCAGGATGTGGTTTGAAGCTCAGTGCTGGAGGGCAAGGATTCATTACTACTTTTTGTGGAGGAGAAAAAATACATCCTTTAGGAAGTGAACTATATCAGTATCAAGAAATCAAACACAGCTGACCCCCAACCCACCCAAATTCATCTGAAAAGGAGAATTGCTGCCTCTCACTACCCAGTAGCTCCTCAGTTATATCTGTATGGAAACAACAGTGGACCTGCCCATGTCTATCTACATTGCTGCATGCAGTTAAGGGGACACAACACACAGGTTTATGGAAAGGCTTAGTTTCTTCCCTAAAGCCACTGGAACTGCTCCACTGGCTTAACTGAGCCAATTTCAAGCCCCTGGAGACGGTGATACCCACACTTAAAACCAGTTTTCATTCTGTTTATTAATGATTATACCAGAGAAGATGCAGCCACCATGTCAGAGCACTCTGGTCAAGGGAAGCTGTGCTTTTTAGAACATTCATGGATAATATACCCCTGACAGTGCTTTGCTTGTTTCTTTCAAAGAAGTAGAACTCCATCAATGCTTCTGTATCTTGAGTTAACATTTGAATCCCATTAAACACTCACCTTTTTATTAAAGAGAGGAGGTTTCCTGAAGAACCACCTGATCACACATAGGGGGAACAAGAGAAACAGTACAACATTGTTATAGTGACCAAAAAACCCGGGAGGGTAAAACCAAACTTCATTGCTTATTTCCAAGAACATAGAAGCATTAAAAGTAAAAATGGAGCAACAAGTAATTTCTGTAACCTTTTTGGGTGTTGACATTAAGAAGTAAAGCTATATCCAGGGACCTGCTGCTTTCTTATCTGAGTCCCACACCTCAAACTGTAGAAAATCAAATACTTTTAAGTGCAGGGTTGTTTGGATCTGACTTTTAATCCAGATCTGGCAGCTTCTTTCCATATGTTGAACATAGTAGTCTCCTGTAAACCAGCCAACCTGACTTGTCAACAGTTGATCTATTTTAACTTTCCCTATAAATTGCAAAGGGAACTGTTCTCACTCTTCTGAGAGAGTAAGTGTCTCACAGCTATACCACATTGGGACTGATTCAGGTCCTAAACATAGGCACCAAGTGCCATTTTTGACATCCCAGAGTATCCAAGACACCTGCAGCAGGGCTGGCAGATACATCACAACATGTGTGAGAGATTGTGCACTTCTGGAGAGGCAGCTGGAGGTGGGAAAGATACTGCAAAGCACCTTAAATAGCTGTAGACACCAGTGTTTGGGTTCCTGTGTTGCTCTCCCCACAAGTGTCAGACCTAGAAAAAGTAGTATTAGGCCAGCTGCACTCCTCCCAAGAAGATCTGCATTTCAATAGCAATTCACCCAAATGGTTGGATGAAAACCTTTCCTCCTTGAGGAAAGGAGCTGGCTACACCTAAACATCTGTGAACATCTGTAATATTTCATTTATGTTTTGAATGAGAAAAGCATTCCCATTTAGTAACGCTTTTATACATTAAAATTGCTAGCAGGTCTTCAAAGGCTATGCATATTCATTCCAACCATCCCCAGCACACAAATCAAACTCCATCACCTGGAGTACAAGAGGCATAGCAAACAAGGAGCCAAAAAAGACTTTATGCCTTGTTCAAGATGAGACTAGGGCTGTGATTGCAAGAAGCTAGCCTCACAGCAACATACAGAAACATAAACTTCAGAGAAGCAGGTCCTACAGGTAATACTCGCTCTTATTTTGCAGTATTTTCACGCTCTCCTCTTTTTTCTTTCCTTCTCCTCTTGTATCATCCTCCTCTTATTCTCAGCTCAACTCTTCCCTGGCCTTTCTCTTCTGTTTTCTGCATTTTGCTTCTGAAGCTTGCTTTGAGGAGTAAAGCCTGTCCTCCCTGCAGCTCCTGGGGGGAAACTTGTGGACAGAACATCATTAAATCCCTGCTGGATTGGTACGGGGGAAGAGATCTAAGAGATAAACCCCTAAGGTAGCAATAATAATACACTTTGCATTTTAATAGAAATGCCTTTGTTATTATCACTCACAGTGATGCCAACTGCATATATCAAGGAATCCTTTATGTTTTAAATAATCCAGTTTTTCCAAGCCAAAAATGAATGTATCTATCTGCTGTTTTTCTCCTGGGGGTTGCTGATCCATTCAAAAATCCAGCCCTTCTATTGAGAAGCTCTTTTCAGCAGGATAAGAGCCCCACAAAAACCTTAGAAAATATGGCTTGGAACATAACTACCAACAGTTTGTTTTTTCTGTTTAATAGCCCTTCTTTCAGCTAGAGATGAACACCCTCTGTTTAAGCCATTTTTTCACAAGGCTCCCTGGACTGTGGCTGCAGTTTCAGCATAAATAAACTAGTGGGATGTCTAGAAATTAAAATGTATTTACAAAAAAAACAATAAGCTGTTCTTGGGTATATATTACCTCCACAAGCATAGGTAGTTACAAGCAGCTCTGTGGAAAGCATTAGCACAGCTACAAATCAAAACATCAAGAAAATGAAGGGGTTTTTTAGAAAACAGTTTTCATGGGGAAACTGAGTTTTCAAGGAAGCTTTTGTGATGCACAATGCAATCTGTGATGAAAATATTCAAGAGAGAAAAAGAGATGAAGCAAAACAGTTGCCCTTATACTATTGAATGCCCTGGAAGCTATCCCTGGATCCTTCCTGCCTCTCTCTCTCTCTGTTGCTTTCCAAACATTTTCAGACCAGTGGGGCTTTTTTTAGCTTTGGTCAAGAAATCAAGGTTGGGTTTTCTTCCGGTTGTGAGGTCAGGGTCCATCTCCTCCAGAGGATAATGGGATTTCTTAAGAAGGGGAAGGCAGAAGTCCCATTAGCATGGAGGCTGGGGAAGCCTTTCTCCACAGTGAAGATGCATGTCCTGAGAAGGGCAGTGGGGGATTATCCCTTCGTGCTGAAGTCTGACCAGTGCTGGTGTTTTTGTAGCGGGCTGGACAGGAACATTGTTCTTGGTGCCTGGCTCAGCCTGCCATCCCTGGGCTCAGCTCTTGGCTACACATCCCCCCACCAGACGAGCATCCTCTCGTTGCACACACGTGAGGCTGTGAAGCATCATTTTCAGAGGAAGGTTTAAGTCCCAGGTGGGGTTAGGTCAGGCTGGTGGCCAGCTGTTCGCTTTACTGACACTGAGGGTGGCTTTTTAAGTCTTCCCATTCTGGGGAACGATTACACCAAATGAGGCAATAAAAGTGAACCTTTACAATGTAGTGTCAGTGCGATGATTTAGAGAAGATATCCTGAGATTCTTCTCTCACTGGTAATTTTTCCCTTTTTAAATTCACTTCTTAATTTTCTGCAGAGTCTTTTGCCCTGACACAGGCTCACCTTTTTTTATATCCTGCAGGTGTCTGTAGTGTAAGTGGAATGGAGATACGTGGAGAGAAAAACTAATGATGCACATAGTGAGAGATTATAAAAAAATCTATGAGGGAACTGGGAAAAGGAAGCACATGAAGTACCACTCCCATTAATGTGAAGACAGCAGAACAGGGTAATTAGGATATCGGGTACTGAGACAAACTGGATATAAATGAGAAGAACCATGAAGAACAATTGACACCTAGTCATCCATGACCATCTAGTTTGGCCCTTTTTAAAATTCTCTCTCACCAGAAAGCCCACCTGGGGGACTGCAATGATGGGAGCCCCCAACTCTAGCACCCGGCAACTTACAGGCAAGAAAGTCAGAAGCATTTTACTGATGACACCAAACACGCTGTAAAACACTTTCACAGATGACTCAAAGCCTCAGCACAACCATGTGTGCCACAGGAAGGAGGAACACATATGAGAGGCATTGCCAGGGGCATTGGTGCTGGCACCAGAATGCAATTTTTAGGGTGAAAATGCCCACCTGAGCCTGGGAGCAATCCCTGAATCATGTTACCTGTCTGTGCAACCTCTTCTTGCCTGATAAGACCACAGGCTCACAGAATCACAGATTTGTTAGGGTTGGAGGGGACTTCTGAAGATCATCTGGTCCAACCCCCTGCCAAGGTAGGGTCACCTCAAGCACAGGAACACATCCAGGTGGGTTTGGAATGTCTCCAGAGAGGGAGACTCCACATTCTCCCTGGGCAGCCTGATCCAATGCTCTGCCATCCTCAATGTAAGGAAGTTCTTCCTCATGTTGAGGTGAAGCTTCTTGAATTTTGTCTTTTGGTCCTTGCTCCTCATCCTGTTGCTGGACACCACCAAAGAGTCCAGCACCATCTCTTGGCACCTGCCTTAAGAGATATTTGTATGTATCTGTTTGTTGGAGGTGGAGGGCTTGGCCAGATCCTTTCTGAACCCAAATTTTTCAGGGAATTCCAAATATTTATGAAGCTAAGTAGCTCTAGAGGCAGCAGTGCTCCTCACTTGTAGCCAACATGAATCATCTGCTGGAAAGGAAGAGCATCCCATATAGCCAAATTATCTACCCGAGGAAAATAAATTTTCCCAAGCTTCTGCAGCCAGTTCTCTGAAGCATGAAAATTAATAAAATACAACAGAAACAAAAAGGGATAATCACAGCACAATCAAGTGTCTTTTAAACCTGTTGTTGGGGACATCAGCTAATCCAAGACACAAAAGCTAACATCATAAACCTCAATTTACACCCCCTGCTCAGAGCCAGAAGAAAAGGTGCTGAGTTTAATAAGTGCTGTTCTCTACTTTTCCATAGGAAACATGGAACTAGGAAGGGGTTTCCTTTTGTTTCTGAAAGATGTTCATTAATGCAGCTTCAATTATCAGCACTAGTAATGTTAAAAAAAAAAACAATAAAAAAGAAAGGTAAAAAAGGCTAACATACCATTTTGGGAAATATTCTGCAAGTCTCTGTGATTACAGCGATTTCTCTTGCGCAAACGCAGATACAGAGAGTCTGTCCAGCCTCTGAAACAGAGAAAATGCAAACAGCTAAACTCATATGATAATGATGAAAACACAGCCGGCATTAAAAATGAAGTATGTTCTTGTCTCTGAAAAACTCAGTACCCCAGTTATGTATATGCTTCTATTCCACCATCTCTCTTTTTTTGTAGTCATAAATCTTTTTAATCTTGAACAGAGTGGCCTAAAACAAAACCAAGATATCTTCTCAGAAACTATAAATTGATGAAGAGTTTCTTTGACATTGCTCAGTACAGGAACAATGGTTTTGCCTGGCCTTTCAGATAAGGTGTTTAAAAACCTTTTTGTTATACATCATTTATCAAAACATTTCTGTTGGTTGTTCACAAATTGACTTTTCAATTGGCTGTTATGGAACAGTAAGTAAAAGAGAAGAAACATTGGCAGAGCAATCATTTCCCAACGCCATAAATCTTGGACAGATTAATCTGAGAACAGGTTATGCTTGTCTGTTATTATTACTCTCCTTTATTTTGCACTGTTGTGAAAAATGAAAAAACAAACAAAAAGGATAACAGCCCCAAGGCTGATGAGAAGAGCAAGCTCCCAGCCACGTGTACACAGTCATTCCTAGCTGGGCTGCCGTTGTTTGTTTGTTTGTTTTTTTCTTCCAGGCGTGGAAGAGATTATAAACTGAACACTGGACCAAGCCTCATCACTGACAACCTCAGGGGCAGTTCTAAGCTCTGATCACTTGTGAACTTCAGATTCTTCAGAGTCCAGACAAATACTGTGTACGGAGTGCCTGGGCATTGCAATAGATTTTCAAAGGTCAGTTTTGCTATGGCTCTGATAGACAAGGCTGCATAGACCTTTCCTGTTGACTTGTCAAATAGTAAACTGCCTTAAAGCAGACACGGTGTGAATGAAGCTGAGACTGGGAGCCTGGATTTTGCACAGGGAGAAAAAAGGAAACAAAAGGTCCAAGTGTATGGCGCAATAGATATTTTTCCTGGAAAAGAATACATTCTGCCAACTCTTTAATTCTGCTGGTAGAGAGCCTCTTCAAGCTTGACCCATGCTTGGTTTGGCATTGAGCTGTATTCCTGACCAATCTTAGACATAAAAAATAAAAATTATCAGACACTCAGGTCAGACCAGGCACTGTTGATGATTGTATCCTACAGTTCTTGCAGGATTCAAAGGCCTCTCAATGCTGGCCGGAGAGATGATTAATAAAAAGTTGTTTTTTTTTTGTTTTTTTTTTTAATTTCACAGTTAGAAAGGCAGGCATTTCAACATGTTTTGTGTTTGGACTTTATTTTCCTTCCCTTCTGGCAGAGACTTACTTTTTTTCCATCTATCCCTGCATCCTTCTCCATCCACATGAGCCAAACTAACACAGCAAA
Source organism: Pardalotus punctatus (assembly GCA_013400915.1). Taxonomy (NCBI): domain Eukaryota; kingdom Metazoa; phylum Chordata; class Aves; order Passeriformes; family Pardalotidae; genus Pardalotus; species Pardalotus punctatus. The sequence continues at coordinate 47,072 of VZTX01031265.1, read as the reverse complement.
TTAGGTCACAGACTCTTTCAAATTCTCCTTTTGCCATTTCCCTCTAAATGTGTTAAATTAAAAAAAAAGGGTGTGGGAGGGGGAGAAGAAAGATTTCCCCCCAAAAGGGAACACTATGAAATAACCATGGCGTTACCCTTTATTCCACTGTTTCAGTAGCAAAAAAGGAAACATGAGGAAGAGGGAAAGACTTAAAAAAGCTGTAAGAAAAGAGAAAGGCTAATTTTTGTTGCTTTTAGAAATGCTTCCCTTCCCCAGAATTTTGTAAAAAAGGAGTTTAGTTTTTATTTCTTTGTGTTTTTTTCTCCTTTTAAATTACAGTTTGAGCAGTTCTAAAACCTACCCTGAATTTCAGGAAGACTTGCTTATATATTTAAAATATTTAAAAAAAAACTTAGATCCAGTGTCGTGCTTGATTTTAGAAAGGGGAGATGCAGAGGTGAATGGTATTTTTCTCTTTCCTTTCAAGCACTGTTTTGGTTTTTTTCTTGCTGTTCTCTGAGAGACCTAGAGACTTGCTCTGATTTGGCCACCCTGTCTGTTGGCTTACCCGATGGTGGAATTCAGAAATCCAGTGATCTCTGAGAACTGAGGCCAGTCAAGCTCGTCACTGAAAGCCATGGGGAGATTAGCAAATGATTTCTGAAAGAGAAATTCTTAAATCAACACCGTTTCACCCTCACAGACATAAAATCCTCTTAGCAAATTTGAACACTTCTTAGCCAGAGCATTAGCCAGACAGCAGCAATCGTAACTGCAGCTAGGAGTGGTAACTATGTATGCATATACTTAAAAAGTTGACTCTTGCAAGACAGGCATATGAAGAGATGGAGGAAGGAAAAACAGAAGAGATATCTGAATTGCAGCTCCAGGCACCCTTTTCTCATGAAAGAGTCCAAAACTCTTCCTGATGTGAGCACGTGCTGCAGGTGCAGACCACCACAGCAGCAGCTGATTGCTTCAGCATCCTTCATGCCCAAAGGTGGGTCAGCCTTGGGCACAGGAAGAGATGACAGCATGATGTCCCCAGGGAATATGGCAAAGGCATAATGTCAAATTCTGTCAAAGCTCCCCTGCCCTCTACAGCAGGATGAGCTGTGAACATTTGACCTCCGGAAAACCTCCACCTGGTCCTCACTGTAAATTTTGGGGACGGCACTAAGGCAACAGAGTCAGAAAGGCCTCTGAGCATGGCAGGGACCAGGGAGAAAAACACATCATCTGACATAACCTTCCTGTGCAAATACATGCACCCTTTACCCTTCTCTGTTTTGCTGATATTAGTCCCTAACACTTTTAAAGGTACTGCCCCTGTGAAAGTCTCTCTACAGATGCAAGCCATGTTGCACATTCAAAACACAGTGCCCTGTTCTTCTCCCCTTTGTTTTCTGAATGTCCTAAAAATCATGAAAGGTTAGGAAAATAGCCTTGATAAATTGTGCCACCTCAGAAGGACAAGAACATGGAGTAATTTTCCAGCTTCTTCCAATTTGGGGTAGGCTTGCAAAGACAAATGTATAAATCCAGTGTGCTCATAAAGAAAAAAACTGCTGATGAAAAAGGTAATAACCAAAAGAAGGTCAAAACATAAAATCAGAGAGCTCACAGGCTGCTTTAATCCATATAATTTATTAGCTTCATTTTCTCTTCAAGCAATTTTGGGGTTTTCCTTAAGACCTCACTGCTATAAACAACAAGCAGGTGGGTAATTCTTTATCCAGGAGGGTCAGAGTCACTGAGCAGCTAGAGCAGAGCTAAATCTTGCGCTCCCCACCAAGTTTGAACTTCCAGAAAATTATTGTTTAGGTGAATGGGAGCTATACTTGAGTATATGGGTTGAGTATATGTCTATGTGTTTTGACTGCGAGAGGGTGGAGGGAGATGCAGGGAAAGCGGAGGAAAGGCAAGTAAAGGGGGGGTTGTGGGGGGAAGAAATCCTGAAGCCAAGCTCTGAGCAGTCTAATGCACAGCAGATGCCAGTTTAAAGCATGTAACAGCACATTTGACCCACTTACAGTAGATCTGCATTAGTTACCAAGGTGAAAATGGGCCTGTCTTAATCACCTTTCAATTCTCTCTTTTTCTCTCACATCCAAGTGTCCTTGTGTGCATCTGTATGTACATATACACATTAAAAAATATTTGGTTTTTAGGGCTGGAGGGAACCTTCATATTTACCTTCTTCAAATCTGTTAGTTTTGTGTGCAAACAAGCACACAAATCCAAGGGCACAGCTATGAGCAGAAGTAGAGGGATACAGCATGGCTTGGCCATTTGCAGTATTTCCCTCCTTGTAGGTTTGCATTAAAGGTGACAGAAACAGTCCCTTCCACAGAAAAAAACCCTGTAGATATGATCTCTTATGAGTCAGACATACATAAGGGTATAAAAAGAGATTAAAAAATGTTTAATACTTTTAAAACAAATACTTTTATGACCAATTCTCTCATTATTTCCCACTGGCACTCCAAAACAATATCTTCATTGGACAAGTCCCAGTAATTTTTAACTGTTTGGTTTTTTTCCCCTGAAAATTTGGCTTAAATATGAATTAGCCAGAACCTAACTGAGTTGCAAATTGATTTGAAGAGGAACATTTGAGCCCAAAATTACAGTTGCATTAGAAAACTGTATATACATTTAGCATTGACGCTATTCCAACAAAGCACTTAAGGGCCAGACTTTTGAAGATATATCAGGTCCAAAGGGTGAAGATGAGTAGTTAATGGAAAATTCAGAAGAATGCTGAACCTTAAACTCTGCATTGATGTAGTTTGGAAAGTACAGTCTAACAGACTGTGTTGCTTAGTCTCGGATGCAAATGTGTCCCACACTAGAGGTGAAACTGTGTTGACTTTTAGCATAAAACTCTTTTGAGCACAGCCTTGTTGAAATACCATTCTCTAGACTATTCTGGCTGAGAAACCTGCTTCAGCCCACGTGCCAGATTTTAGCAGAGAATCTGTAGAAAATTATTCCAGCCTAGCTTCAAATGCCATATTTTAGCCACAGATGCTTTAGATGGGTCTCATTTCAATGAATGTCCTCCCTTCCTAGATGTGTCCTACCTTGAAGCAGGGGGCAGCCAAAGCCATGGCTGACGCTAAATGCACACATGACAAGCTGTGCTTAAATGGAAGAAGTTTCAGGGTTGCTAAGGCAAGAGATTTTCAAAATCAGAATACAAAAGAGCACAGGAAACTGAACACTCATACAAGCCTTTAGAAATGTCAGCCCTGGAAACCTTGACACCATTGAGGCATGCCTTAATTTGAAGGAAAATTGGGTATTTCTTTTTATAATGACTTTAATGCTGTTCAAATCCTGGTGAGAGTATTGAGAACCACAGACAACTTCCTTATTCTATAAGTATACAAATAAGCAAACCTTACAGCTCTTGAGAAAAGCACAGCCTATCTTTTAAAAAAGCATGAATTGCATTTCCGCTCTGTAAAGCTGAAAGGGACAGAGGATTGAAATTAGCTTATTTCCCACAAAATGCAACATCTTAGTCATCACAATACTAACTGGGAGAAGCCTGCCTGCATTTCCCTGGATTTAGAGGAATGGTAGAGAATGTTTTTAAAAATAATTTCACACATCAAACTCCTGTTTTTCTCTAGTGGTGCAAAAAAAAGAAATCAGTGGGATAAGTGTTTGGGACATCCTGAATCCACATTTAAAGAAATGATGGATTCTGCTAACAGGAAATAAATAGTACAAAACAGTTACTTTAATGATACCTGAGAACCCCTTGAGATTGTGGGCAATTGGGTATTTACTGGACTATGGATAAATGTAGGATTTATTTTTCTCTTTATTCAGCATGAAATAGAGATCCAACAGTTTTTAAATGCAGCTTTTTAGAAAGGGTATTATTTCCACTACATTTATAAATATAGTGCTTTTACCTCAAAATAAAAGTGTCTCTAAAATGAGATATAAAAGTTGCTTCTATTCCAGACATATAACAGAAAAATGCTGTAATTAGTAGCTATTTGGAAGTCAATCATAAGCAGATGGACAGAGCAGCAGGAGCACAATATCCATTGCTAGACATACCAGCATTTTCAACATTAGCTTTCTGCAAAAAACATCTACCTCAAAAAACCCCCCAGTATTCCTTCTGCTTTGCAAAACCTTATAAAGTGCATGTCTATTACACTTAATTTTTTAGTGTCTGAATTTTCAGGTTAAATGGATGAACATTCAGCTCCATTCTTGCTGAATCTTTTAAAAGAGAAGTCTGGCAAACCCAAAAGCTATTGATAACCAGAAAGCCAAAATAAAGTTGACTCGACTCCTACTTACAGATATATAATTCTCTTTGTGTAAGGTACCTGTGACTTCCCCTACATAGGAAAGAGTGGCAGGGCTTTTTTCTGTTTTGTTTGTTTGATTGTTTGTTTCCACTGGAGAAATAACATGTCTGAGCTGCAGTTTTCAACCATGTGTCCACCTCATAATGGGTATTTTCCACACCAAGTAATGTGTCCATATGCCCTGTGCGGGAAGAATGGACTCTGGGAGGGATGGTACTGTACATGTGAGTGGCTCCTAGATAAAGGCTTTGGAAATAGCCCTGGAAAACATGAGCGCCCCTTCTGACACAGAGCACGCCCAAAGGACTTGATATGGGAAAAGTGAGTGACGCACCTTGACGCATCCCGTATGACACGAGATGTATCACAGAAGCATGTGCCCCTGCACTGGGGGTTATGACTCCTACAGGGCAAAGCTAAGAGGGCACTAAGTTCCTAATTAGACCAGGAAATCCAAAATCCAGCATATAACATCTTCCCAACAACACTCTTCAAGTCAATGGCATGGACATACGAATTCCAAAGCTGTTCAGCCAAAATACCCATCTTGTCACCCCTGTGTTGAATATCCAGCTACCCAAAAAACATCCTGAGTGAATTTTTCATTCACATTCTCTTTCTTCCCTTACTGATCATAACCTCTTCTTTGCATGGTAGACTACATGCAACAAAACCAGGGAAAACAACCATTCTGCAGAGCCTCTTACCTAAATAGTCAGCATCTCTCCTGAAAAATTATTTCTGCACCTAATTAGCTTTAAAACTGGAATTAACAGCTGCCACTGACGTGGTGCTGATCAGCAGATGGGCCCACAGCATTGTTACAAAGTGTAAATTTTACTTTACACCTGTATATGTAAACACTTACATGCGTAAACACATAAAAGGATACATATAAATAAGAAATATGTGAAATATAGAAAGCATATAAAATGGATATGTAAAAATATAGAAAAATATTAAAGTAATAAAACAATACACTGAATAAATCTGGCACTCAACTTTATCCTGTACACATAATAAAAAATCTGGACAGGGCAGGGGCGAAGAAGTGCTATTTGGAATTCCATGTAGAGGTTTGAGATTCTATTGAAATGGAAATTAAAGCTTTGAACTTTCTCTTGTATTGACTGTGGATAAAACCATTTGACAAACTAATATTTTTATGGGTCTTTTCAAAGAAATTTTGACAGAATAAAAGCAAAGTGTCTTGAGTTAGCATAAGGGAACAGCAAGTACACAAAGCTGATGCCTTATCCTCTCCACTTCAAGGCCTAACTTCAAATTCTTGCTGTGGTCCCAGATTAAAGATGTTTTCTATAAGATTAGGATACAGACTCTCTGCACTCTCTCTGGTCACAAAGCCATCCCTGGATGTGCTTAAAAATTTTCCTTGAGGGAAGCCTTGCACTGAAAAATCATTGAAGCCAGTTAATTTGTTAAGTAAACCTAGAGATGAAGGATATTCACCAGTGGCATTTAATGCAACACAAGAGACAACAGTATTGCACCTTCACAGCCCCAAGGTAGTTAAATTGCTGCTGTTTACATTCCCCACACAGAAAGCAAGACACAGAGAACAAGGAAGAGGAAGAGGCAGTGATAAAGTCTGAATTAGTTCAGAAATGGTTCTGCTAGCACTTTTGTTCCCAGGTGACAACTTTCGCACTCATGGTGAGTTCCAAATTAAATAACTTCTTACTTTTCCTAGAGTTTAATCACATATAACAGTTTTTATACAACTGAGCTTTTTATATGTCTGCATTAAAATTTAACTGATGTATTTTTGCCAGCTTGGTAGGAAAGCTTGCAAATAATCCTATAAAAACCCATGTTCTTTCCTATCCCAAACCTTACAGATATTTTTTGGGCCTTACACTGAGAGCACCAGTTCCCTTCCCATGCAAGCTGCTCTACATTCATCAGACAGTAATAAAGCACCTCCAAAACTCACTTTTGTAATCCGCACTCCAGCTTGCAACCTTGAAGCTTGTGCCTTAGCATGCTATTACCAGACCTTGACCCATCCAGCTGGTGGACCAGGAAACTTCAAACAAGAGAAATTCTTTCTGAATCTTCATTACAGTGATAATAAAATGCTGATATAGTCTAAAACTGGTCTTGCCTACATGCCTTTGCTACCAGTGTTACTGCCAGAATCATCATCGCCATCAGTATTATGATCATCTTTATTAGACGAGATAATCTCAATTATCATTAGTGTTAATTTATTATGCTCCTCATCAGCTCTGTCATCAGTGTCATTCATCTAATTGTTGCTCATAAGCATTTAACAAAGAAAAACAACACCTAATCTGCAACATTTAAATCAGCTCTGGTAGTAAAAGTGGAAAAAAACCCCATGAAACTCTCAGACCTCCCACAGCACTGCAACTACTGTCATTCTGGAAAAAGAATTGCTCTCCAGAAAATGTTTGTAACCTTATTCTACAGACACCAGCGGAGGAGTAGCAGGTTTTCACCAGAAAAGGTGAGCAAGGATGATAAATCTGCTCACCCCTGTGCAACAGACCTTTGTGCAGAGAAGGACAAGGTACAGTCCTCCCTGGCTAGGGAGTGACAACATTGCAGGATAAGAAAAAACAGTGAAGGTCAGGAGTACACCTGCGCATTTATCTGCAGCCCATAATTGCAGTTTGCTGGCATGATCTTTTCCTCTCAATTATTTCATTACATGCCAATGAACTGCAACAGCCCAGGCTCAGTATAGCTCATAGTCAGGTGCATTTTGTTGCTGTTTGAAAATAGGAAATGCTGGGATACCACCCAGAGATAGCCATCAGGGTGGCAGTAATATTTTGTGGTCACAGGAACTCTTCCCCTAAGGACAAATCTATTATAAATACTTGGATGACCCTCAAACACCTGTGGATACATTTGTTCAACAAGCCTCAAAACCTGAACACTGGAGCTATGAGACCTATTTCACATATGCCATAGGATGAGGGAAAACAATCCAGGGCATGTCATTTCAAAGCCAGATTCCTAAAGCAGAATTTCCCAGACTGTCATCAGGGTCACTTCTGCAGTGCTCTCACAGCACGGAGCCATCCCAGCCAGCCTGCTAATGGCAGGTCTGATCCCACAGACAGCACGGCTCTCCTTGAGCCGCAGGCACGTGCGTGGAAAGCCAGATGTCCTGGTTTGTGTCTCTGGCACAGCACCGGGACACTGCAGCCAAACTCTTCCCTGACCCAATTGCACAGATGTCGGAGGAGCGGCAGTATCACAGGGCTGTGCTTTTTTATCTTCAGAGGAGCAGATGCGGGAGGGGACTGATACACGTGAGACCAGAACTACAAATTCCAGTGCAATGAAGCATTTTGCACTTGTTTCCCCTTGGCAACCTGCAGCACAGCGGAGAAAGCAAATGGCAATCAGTGGTTTTGGCAACCTGAATGTGATTCCTCACCGCTGACATCTCCGTGACGGTCATCCACTCGGGAGGGATGTGGAAGTGAGCGCCGGCTGAGTCTCCCAAGAGCACGACCCCTTTCGAGTCTGCACCTGAGGGATGCATTTTGTTAGTCACATGGGCAGAAAGGGCAAACTGAAATCGAGCTTGGAGAGTGCCTAAAGAGGAACAGCAGTGGCAGTTGACGAAGTCACAGGGTGACTGACTACACCAGTCTTCATGTGGCTTAAATGTTCAGACACTGCAATAGGATTTTCACTCCATCTGCAGCAGAAACTACCAGGCATTTGCCAACAATCCTAGAGAAATAACTGGGGACTGGGCATGAAAAACAGGGGGAGGTCTTGCTAATCGGAAAAGAATCCTGGCTGTATTCAAATTGTGTGTAATTTAAGCAGAGGTTCTGCTGTGCAGACAGTGTTTATTTTTACTAGCCATAGATCATGCATTAAAAAGTACTTAAACATTTAGGGAAATCGGATTACTCAGAAAATTGCTCAAAGCTCCTTATAACAGAACTGGGTGGTGGATGTGCTACTCATATGAGTATTTCTGCTAGAACAATCTGTCTGGGTTATAATTAATGTTGCTTAACATTTGTAGATTGCCTTTCATCTAAAAACGTTGAGAAGTCTTGCCAGGCAATGGTTCATCCCCAGGATACTGATTTCAGTGTAAGTTGAGGTGAGTGGCAACTGCAGCCACAGCTGGTTTGAGAGGTTTTTATTTGTGCGATGTGGGCACACAGGCACCGACCCACATCATGGTCAGGGAGATCAGCTGATGTCATCAGCATGGAAAAAATTTTTGTATTTATGGCAAGAGGTAAAACTGGACAAATGCAGATGTTAAACTGCTTCCCTAAATCCCAAGGCCATTACTCTGGATTAGTCTTCAGGTACCAGAGCAGATGCAGAGGTGACATCTCTGCTGCTGTCCCTGATCTATGTATTCAACTTCACTACCAAGCAAACTTTTAATAGGAAATTACCAGGAGCCTGTGTTTTTCAAATTTCATCTTTGCCTATTCTTAAGATTTAAAATGCCCAATAATCTTACCTTTCTCCTAATGTTGTAAAGCTTGTTGTCTTTCCCCTGCCTTACGAATGAATATATAAATATCAAAATATTTATAAAATCATCACATAAGACATGTGGTTTCTTGTATTGACTCTAAAGATTTACCTTTGCAGAATTTCTCCTCATAGGGAATTCCATCTTTTGGATCCACACCCTGGTGGAGAAGAAAAGGGGCAGATGATAGCATCTATCTAGCATCTGAAGAATGTCAGTGCAATTTAGTTCTTCTTGAATGTTTGTCCGCAGGAGGCACTGCATCATAATAATGATGTTTTCCATTATATTACTTTAATATGTACATTTAAATCCATCATATAAGCTATAAATTAAACAGTCATAAGCATCAGTAAATAAACTGTTAATATCAGCTAATAAAACCAGAATAAATAAAAAAAGAAATATTTGTAGACTAAATCAAAGACTAAAGAGGACAAAAGAGAAGCAGCAATCAGGAAGGTGCAACTTCATTTACTTACCCATATGCCATTGCAGTTAGAGTCACTTTTTGCATCCCAATTGTCAGGACTAAAACAGACACAAAAGGATAAACAATGTCACCAAAAAATCAGGAAATCAGATCCTTAGTGCCATTTTTTATTTAGAATAAAAAGGAATTAGAAATCCTTTCTGCATGGAAGGGTGGGGTTTTTCACCCTTTGAATCTAGGAGAGGCAATTTTTCCTGGGAAAATGCAAATGCAAAATGCAGTATTAATTTAAAGTTAATACTGGAAGTTGCTGAATGAAACTTATCCTTATAGTCAGTGGCATGGTTTCTTTCCCCACCTCTGGTCTGTCTGACCAATTTTAGCTGCAGATACTTCAGAGAAAGGAAAGAAATATGTGCACCACCCCTGCAAATGAGCCCCGTCCCTGGTCTTGATCATCCATCCCCTCTTCTCTCCCTCATAATGAAATCAAGCAACAAGCAGTGATGTGCTGGCTAAGAATATGGTAAAAAAAAAAAAATCTGGAGCTCATTGTTCAAAAGCCACAATTAATAGGAAGTCTTTAAAACAACTAAAATCTTTACCGCCTTCCAGGGTACACGGTGGTGTTTTTGTCATTGCAGTCTCTGCCTCGCCAATGATAGCCCCTCAATGTCTAAAGGCCAGGAGAAACACACACATAGGACAGTCATTATTCCTCTTGTACTTTAAATTTAAAATATCTAAAATGAGAACCTAACTCAAGGCGTAGGAATAAAAGCCAGTAAACAGGTTGTATTCCAGAGTTCCCTTGCTAAACTTTAGTAAGTGACACCTAGCATGCTTTGGCTCAGAAATAAGACAAGCTGGCAATTTAATTTTTTTTTTTAGTATGACTTTACTTCACCTCTTATTAATTCGGTAAACAAACCACTCAGCAGCAGAGCAATTTGCTTCTGCAGGGAGCACAGCTTTATGTGTGCATCTCCCCAGGTGGTATACATGAATGATTGCTTTTTCATCCAGGAAAAAACCCAACATTTTATGACAAAAAAACCCTCCATCACTTTGTTCCTATACCTATTTTCACATGAATGGATAAGGTTTTGCAGAAAGTAGGAGGAATCCCAGAGACATCCTCATTATCAAGGGATTACTGTACCAAAGAAAAAGCTTTGCTTACTGGGAAAGTACTAAATTTATCTCCATCAAAATCTTCAAAAGGCAGTTTATTTCTTAGAACACTGTAAAAAACAAAAACCATAGTGTTAACATATGGAAGGGAACCTATTTAGAAAGTCAAAAACACAGTGAAGTGTACAGAATAGATAATAAACGGTGTAATATTCACTGTTCCATATTCAGTTGTGGCTGAATATCACTTCAGCAAAGTGATCCTGCCCAAAAGAGCAAATTCTGTATTCAGTATCTGCTGACTGAGTGCTAGAGGGGAGGCTGATGGACTCCTGTATGGCTGCAATGCCAAACCTGCAGTCTCTAAAACAAACTATGCAGTCTCTAAAACAAACTAGGACATCAAATCTGTGGAAAAAGTTGTTGGTTTTTTTTTTTTTTTTCAGAATTTTTTTGTAGCTACAGCAAGAGGAAAGTGAAAAACCAAAGACGATGAGAGAGAGTGCATGAGGGAGAGATCAGAAAAGTTGAGTTGAACACATCCAATCCAACATATTATATACAATTTTATTCCCAGTTCCACTCTCACTTCCACTGAACTCACAGGGCTCAAACTCAGCTTTTTGAGTCCTGACTAACATTTCTAAAGACACTTCCAAGATTTTTCATGTCAATCAGCTCATTCCCAATAAACTCCTGATATCTGCTGTTTCAATTAAATCAGCAGAAATAGGTGAGCAAGTTAGTCTTGGCAGTTGAATTAGTCCAATATACAGCTGATAATACTGATTTATTCTTAGACCTGCTTGAGTATTCCTCCAAATCATTGGAGTACATTGACAAACATGCTTTTGGAGTAATAGCCCAGCTCACGTCCATGGCCTTTCTCAGAAATTGACTCAAAGTCAGCACTGCCATGAGTTGTTTTTCCTGGCTGTCATCCACCTGACTTTCTTAAACACCTTGTGATTGTTCTATGCTTCAGAACTGACATTAAATTAATGTTCCTCACAGAGTTATGTAGGAGCTGGTGGCCTTCCTGTGCTGAGCCATGGGCACCATAACTGGGTGACCAAATTAAATGAAGAAGTTTCTTGGGCTCAGAAAATCTCAGGAGAAAGGTGGCTCCCTCTCGGAGATGTCACATCTGCGACTGTGTCACATATTTGACCTCTGAGACATGCTAAATTTAAGCAAATGTTTTAAGTACTGAAAAAACCACAAGGATCACTGTGAGGAATCTTGCTTACCTGAACTCTGTGCAAGCTCCTTCTGTACTACCTACACAGTGGTTTTATAAGGGAAACCAACATAAGTAAAGTATGGGAAGCTTTGTTAGCTAAGGATGACTTTTGAAAGACGCAAATGTACCACGTTCTGTTTCTGGTTAAGGACTGAAAATTTATACATACTATGTAATCTTCTCACATAGGTTAGCCAGAAGAGGAAATGCACATACACTTGAGAACCCCATGAAGCTTTTCTGGAGAGGAAGAAAAACAAAAAGAAGACGGGTGCATTAGCTCACAGAGGTGGTGTAGCTTGGGATATTAAGTGTCAGTAAATTAAAGCACTAAACCATGTATTTTCTGACTAGAAACATCCAAAAACTCCAACGATGCAAATAAGGATGCTACATGTCAGACGATTTAGACAGCAGTCAAGGATTAAGAGTGTGCATTTTACAAACCAACTATTCTTGCTTTCAAAGACCTGTAAAACTCAAAAAGGAAGGAAAAAGTTCCTGTGAAACTGTATTGTCTCATGTATCAATTCTTTTTTTTTTTCATTCTTTGTAAAAATCACTGTTCTCATGTTTGATAAACACGGTGGCATCTGACAGTGCAAAATTAGTGAAAGCCACACACTGTGAGCCATGAGTCTGGTCTCCACACACACAAGGAGGAGTGGATAAGTCTAAGGTCAGGATCAACAAGAGGAGGAGAAATGGGAGGATCCAGACTGTGCACAGAATACCCTTGACTTTTTTAAATGAGATTTTTACATGAAAATCTAGATTTTATTTTGGCCAAACCTGGAAGCTGTAAAAGATAGCTGCTGCTAGAAAAACTCTTTCAACATTAGCAGCCCATAGCCATTGGCCAATCCAGTTGATGTTCCAGGTAGCCAGGAAGCTTCAGAAGCTGAAAGACACCTTCTTAATGAATTGTGTTGCATTGGCAACTAACCCCACAAACACGCTGCTCATGTGGCTTCACTGTAAGTTCAGTTGGTCTTGAAACACTGAGGGTGCTCAAGTGGTCTCTCAATGCAGAGGGCTAATTGATGCCCAGCCTAATTAGCTGTGTTCACTGAGGCTACATTTAGCATGTAAATATGGAGCAGGTGAGCAGATGGGCATACTCATAACTTTATGCAAAGAAGGGTAATTGTTTATAAAGACATTGCACCTAAGAGCTGTCCTTGGACCAACTGCCTTGTGTTATGTACTTTATACACACAGAAAAGAAAGAGTAAGATAGTCTTCAACCTAAGGATATTACAACCCATGCCCAATGTGAAACAGAAGGTAAAGGCTGGATACAGCTCAGAAGAGGACAATGGAAGGTTATTACACATCATGTGGGCCTGTAACCCCAGTGTATAAAGCTCTGAGTGACAAAGGAGAACCTTGAGGCAGCCCAGCAAGGCAGTGAGGCCAAGGAGCATAGGGCATTACCTTGCAGCTCCAGGGAAGGTGTTCGCTTGGACAGGTAACACGGGGTGATGGAGGTAAGGGTATCATGCTGCCCAGAGCAGGAGGTCAGGCACGGCAATCTGCCACAGCCAGGATCTCAGTGTGGAGAGGAGGGCTGGGGTAGTGAACAGGGGATAGAGCCCCAAGTGCAAAGATTGTAGCCAACATTTGTGCTGGTGGCTGAAGGGACCAAGCAGCAAGGTGAGGATGAAAACGAATGGTATCTTTTTTAGGTACCACTGAAATGGAGGAGGAGAGATCTTCAGTGGAGGTGGAACTGTAACAGTGCACTTTCAAAAGGATGCAAAAGTGAAATCAAGGAGAAAAAAAAAGGAAGGTCAGGGACACAAGAAACCTGAAAAAAAGCCACCAATTAACATTCTTCAGCTCTGCCCAATGCACTCAAATGACAAAGCATTAGCCACACTGGCTCGGAGCAGGTGGAGGTACTGGTGGAGTGAAAGGAGAAACCAGAACACAACCACAGAAGAAGTGGAGAGAAAAAGCCAAAAGCAGCCAGGCAGTGGGGGCCTTTCCTCGAGCTGAAAGGCCAACCTGGCCCCACTGCTGTACCTCCAGTTGCCCTCTGCAGCTCTGTATCCAAGCCACTGGTTGCCCTGGGGCTATGTCCTGCAGCATGGCTGGGACACACACCTCCTTTTTGCTCTGTGTGTATGCTCAGGCAGGCAGAGTGTGAGAGGTGCACAAACAGGACGCCAGATTTTCTCAAAGAGCTTTGCAAACCTATGTACACCTTCCTGTAAAAAGGACAGAAATCACTTCCTCCACCTCCTTCATGTAGGATTAATCCTGCCAACAGAAGCACCAGAGGCTCTTTAAGCCTTCCATCAGGCTAAGATTTGCAGGGTCTTCATCTGAGCTGTCAGCTTTTCACTTCAGCCTATGTCACATGCAAAGCCTTTGAAGTTAAGGCACCTGGAGCCAAAACTGCACCAGAAAGACAAACTACAGGGCTTTCAGAAAATAAATACATAAATAAAACCTCCTTTTATTCCGCTCACAGATTGCGCTAAAAGTTTACCCTTTGCTGTCAGCAGAACAAAAATCTTTCCTGCCTTTTTCTCAGCTAGACATTTGAAAATTCTTGCTGATTGGATCTCGATTAGTTCCAAAGGAAGATTATTCTGCAGCCCCAAAGACTGCCTAACTTTTGTGGGAATGGTTGTATGATGGTGACCTGGCAGGGCTGTGGCTGTTGCTGAGGACCAGTTGCAGCAGTATTTTGAAGCACAGCAGCCTCTGGCTCCTCAGCCCGTGTAACCCCTCAGCAGGTGGGACAGTGAGATCTGGAGGTAATGCTTTAGCTCTGCTTTGGGTTGTGCAGGAGAGCGGCTCATCTGCTCTTTGAGGGTGTCTTGGGCTACTCTGAAAAGGCAAGGAATACAGGTATAAAAAAAAGGGAATCTTTGTGTGAGCCGGCGCTGTTGGGTCCTTCCCAGCAGAGTCAGGCTATGATTGCAGCATGAGCTGTTGAGAGAAGATGGACTACCTGCCCCTGTGTAACATGAGTGGGTGGGCAGGAGATCAGCTTATGCTCTTCTCTGCCTGTCAGTTCCCTTTGGGCTCCCTCCATGGCTTCCACACTTGTCCCACTGCCAGGCTGTGACTTGCAGTGACCTAATAGCCATGACAGGATTGTGCACATGATGCCTGCCCTCATTAAATGCTACAGCCAGAGTTCTAATCATCATTCTTTCATTGCTATGGCTCAAAGATGTCCCTTAGTATCTCTCCACCCACAAGAAAAGTTAATGCTAGAGGTGCTCACAGTGATTGATAACACTAATATCCTATTCATTGCCTGTTAACATTCCCTAATGACATTTCTGTAATTATTTTAATTGGTTTTACTAAAAAGGATAACGAGTCCCTAATGTTTGTTGGTGTTTGGCTCACTCTTTTTAATGAATGGAGATACTTATTAAGATTTTTTTGACTTACAGCCATTTTCACTGCATCTCTACATCTGGCAAATACCTTTTCTTTTTCCCAAACTCACAATGATCCTAAGAGATTCCAGGTAAATGTGAAATCCTGGGATCCAGATGGATCTCCCATTCCCATTACAACAGCCATAATCACATCTGTTTTTTATGCAGTTTCACACAGCTGCCAAGCCAAGAAGGGACAGTTAATTTGCAAGAACTGCTTCAGAAGGCTTTCTCCAAACATGCAATGGAGCAAAAGCAACCAAAATAGCAGATATGGGGAGAATGAACACATCTAATTTGACGTTTTGGTCTAGTATGAGGTTGAGGATAAAAGAGGCCAGCTGAATGTTTTTCTCTCTCCACCAATGTGGATGCAGTGATGTCCTATCACAGACAGGGTGTTTCTGGATCTTCCCCACACAGACAGACAGGAGATCCTCTCCCCAAGCAGCGAGAGCACCTCAGCTCTCATTGACATGTGTCTGCCTGTGCAGGTAACATACGATGATTTGGCAGCCTTGAGCCTGGGCAGGCGATTTCCTTACTATTTCATCACACGCTGCTGCTCTGGATACAAGGCTTATGCAAGCATGATTCACACTGTGCTCCCTCCTAGAGATTCTCATTTGTGTTTCTTACTGCATTGTTTTTCTGGATCTGAAAATAACTTCAATCTGAGTGAATGGCAAATTACAAGCTGAACTAATGCCTCTAGAAATGCTGTTATTTTCAATTTTCCAGGTTTAAAATAAATTTCAGCCCAGGCTATTACAGGGAGCATGCTAGCAATAACTGTAGGAGAGGCCCAAGCAAGCACATGATACTTGTTTTAATTTCAGCTGACCTTGTATTGCACAGAAGGTTTGGAAATACATTGAAACCCAGCTGTGACTTTTCTGCTTCCTGTCTGCTTGCCCTTCCCACTGGTGAATAGGCAGCTAGGAGCAGGAAGGGGCCAAAGGGACCGAGAGAGGTATGGGGGCATTGAGCAGCTTTGAGGATATGGGAGAATAGAGGCAAAATAGGAGAGCCTATTGCACTCAAAGATTGATGCCAACCATGCCACTCTATCCAGGAGAGCCTGAAAGGATGTGGCATGCACAGCCCAAGAAAGTGGCATGTGGCTGTCCATGTGAGGGACTCAGCCCAAAATGTCAAGGGTACAGCATGTGCAAGGAAGCGAAGGAATACTGCGCCCCAAAGGGCAGCACCTCCACACTGGTTCCTCTCCAGCCCCGTGCCTGTGCCCAATCTCCGGCTCACAGAGAGGACCAGCTTGACTCAGAGCAGCTGGTTACAGGTGCTAACAGGGGCACTTGCTCCAGGGAAAGAGGAATAAAAATTTCATGCAATTTGTGTGGAATTTTCAGGCCATCAGTAGCACAGCACTGAATAGGAAGGAAAATTAATAAGAGGTCCTGCTGGCTGCTGTTCTGTGGGAGCTGAGGCCTGTCTCTCCAGTGCTTTGTTTTTTTCCCTGGTTTAGCAATTTGGCAATTGCCCAAAGGCTAATTAGGCACCTCAATTTTCACTTTTGTGAGTAGCATCACAGTAAGGATTCAGGAAAAAGCAATATCAATAATTTCTTCACAAACAGCTAAAGCATTTCCTCTGCATTAAATGCCTGAAGACAACTGGAAGCAAACTCTAGGGCTGAACTGACTCACCTAAGTGAACCTAGCAAAATAAAAGCTGGCCCTCCCTCCTCTACTATGCTTTGGGGATCCTCTACAAATCTGAAAACTGTTGGAGGCAGAAAGATTTCAAATTCCCGTTTTCAAATTTTAGAGGCAAAGGCAGCATCTCACAAATACAGGAAAAATATGCAGAATTATCATTCAGGCCATTTCTTGAGTTTCAGACAGCCCTAAAGGGCAGTTGCTGTGCTCTGAGGAAGTGGGTCAGTTCATGAGGCACCCACTTACATACAGGTACAAGGTAGCTGCATTTTTCATGATTTTTTTAAAAATCTCTCTCCATACTTTCATATTTTTTGTCTATTTCTCCCTCTCCTTCTTCCAGTGCCACCTGATAGAGAAGATCCTGTATTAAGTAGGAGTGAGTCAGTGTTCAATTCAATGCTGATCAGGAGGATTCACAGTCAGACAAAACAAACAAGGACTCACTCCTGATAAAATGCCAGTGCAGCGCAAAACAGCCTAATGCCATCGATTTCTTACCACGTCCTTGGAAGTCTTCATAATTCTTTTTGCTTTTCTTATTGCAGTACTCAGTCCCATCTAGGAGAGCAAGAACAAAATGAAAAACAACCAGATCAGACTCACAGGATCCTACCAACTTTTCTCCCCATTTCCTACCATTTTTTTCTATTTTAATATCAGTCACAGTACAGAAATGATGTATGAGTCCACAAACTCCTCATCAGTTACTTTTTATTGGACTCACAATCAATTATCCAGTCACCTTCTATGAAACTCCGGTTGTAAGAGTTCATTTATTTTGCTCCAGGGCATCATTTATTTCCCAAGGAAAAGTCCAGATCAGCTGAAGAGCTGAAATTCATATCCTGACTGCACTATGTGAGCTGCAGAGGACATGCTTTTCCAGCGACTGCTTCTGAAGAAAAACTCATCCATTAGAAGGCTAAAAGAGGGTTACTCATGTAATGTCAGTCTGACTTGCTGTGGAAGTGTACAGAGGAAATATTTGTTGCGTTATAAGGGTTGTACTCAGCTGAGGTTCGTCCCTGCAGGGGAACAGCTGGCATGCAGGAAGCTACAAAGCAGGGAATAGAGTTTGGAAAGAAAATCTCCTGCTTGGGATGTAGGAAGGATAGCTTTTTATTGTGGAAATACCCATCCAGGAGAGCAAGTTCTTGCTGAGAGTGGCAAGATAGTTTTTCTGTTTGGTCCATGCCAGTTTGTGCTGAAGAGGACTTTTGGGTTAAATCCACAATGTGGATATTTATACCTATGTAGAAAGGAAGACTGGGAGAACCATTCCAAGAAAAGACCTTGGAGAGGCATCATCAGGTTGGCCATTGTAAGGCCATGACTTACAAACAAGTCAACTACTAGTGATACACAAATAATTCCTGAAATCCCTTTACACACATGCTCCTCAAAGGAGGAGAGGAAATTTTGTGCAAGGGGCACCATCCACGAGTGTGAGTGACAGCGGAGGACCAGCACTGCTGGCAGCAGGAGGATGGATGTGCCACATGTGGGGCAGCAAGGCTGTGGTCAAATGCACCCTGACAGCCGCTTGCCATGGCCAGGAACTGCCACACACAACCAAAGTCCTGCTCTCCAAGCCTTCCTTAAGGCTCTGCCATTGCAGAAACCTCAACCAGTACATTTTTCAGCCCACCTGGTCCACAGTTCTGGGTCCTGCCTGGCTAAATGCTGAGGCATGGGGATTAAGCAGGGGCTGTTTCTGCACTGCGCTGCTAAGCATTGACCCTGGTCTTAAGAAATTTGTCTTGTTTCACAGCACAGAAAGATCTCACTGCTTCTGCTGCCACAAGGACTCTTCTCAGTCATGGAGGTTAGGAGACGCCCCAGATATGCTCATGCAGTCCGAAAAATTTAACAACTGTTTAACAACTCTGATGAACAGCACTTTCTAAATTCAGCCACAACCTTATATAAGAAAGGAAGTTCTCACAACTCCAATTCAGGAAAAAAAAAGGGAGAAAAGACAGTCACAGGAGTCTGGGGGGGGTCAGGGTAACACCAATGTGGTCCCCCCCTGCTGCTCCATTTTCAATTCAGGACAATATTCTTGTATCTCAGTGATGACAATTCCCATATGTTGTGCTGCATTTATTAGGCCACCTTTGAAAACAGCCATATCTGTGAGGCAGTAGCTATGGGATGGCTTCTGTCCTTCCCCTCAGCACTCAGCAGGAGGAAGGTTGAAAGCACTGCCTGTTTGCTTTCTTTCAGAAGGAATAACAACTTATGTTCTGCAGGCTTTGAGGATTGGCAAAAAACCCCCAACCCTAAAATAAAAAATGAGATCAAAATCAATAAATTTTGAAAATGTTTTGAAAGGAAAAAAAAAATCTGGAGTATCACAAACATGCTAGCATCTAGTTTCTGCTCAAAACTGTTAGTGAGGACAAACTGTTCTGTCTGAAAATGACCTACTATCAGTCCCTCCTACAGCCCAGTCTAAGGACATTAGTGCCAGCCTAGCATCAACTGGGTCTGAGTGCTCTGAGGTAAAGTCAGCACAAGTTTATATTTATCTGGACAGAGCTACAGGAACTCAGCAAGGAGGAAAATAGGTATGCTTCAGCAAGTGCTAATATTACAGCATTTGGAAAAAAAAGAAAATATCCCCTGTGTGATGGCAACTTACCGAACAGCGTCATGCCAGCTTAGAATATTAAAGCAGACTTAATTTGTATTTGAAGTAATCATTGCCAACGTTTTTGTACCAGGGATAAAATTTAGCATGTCATTATAATTGATTTAGGCAGTGATCAAAGCAAATTAATTAACCATGATATTGAAGGGTCAAAAATTTATGGTGAACAACACAAAGGGATATGGAAGAATGATCATAAGCGGCAAGGAACTCAGATTTCTAAGTTACTGGGGTTTAATATATGTGTCATGTTAATATATGTAGTTAATTTATGTTTAATTCATGGTGTCTATAGTTTTCTAAAAATCAGGGTATGTGATAGATGAGAGAAGCTAGGAATGAGCCAAGACATTGTTCTCTAGTTTCTTCCCCCTCGGCAACTGCTGTCCCCAAAATCAGTCATGCATCTTACATTTGCCATAGTTATGTTGTACAATACCAGTTCTTGTAATTTCTGCAATAAAATTACTTGAGAGGCAGACACGGAAAATGGCTTGAAATTGAATATAAGAGAAGGAAAATTCCAAGAGAGGTAGGATTTATCAATCCTTTTCTGCTGGACAGAGTAGAAGAGACCTTTTTTGCTCACAGCGGCAGCACATGAGGAATGCATGTTTCAGACGGCTACAGGAATATTGCACTCGGAAAGCAGAAAACAGGGAAGAAAGGCTGGATTGACCTTGCATGTAGAAAATCCTGTCTCTGAAGCACTGAAGTTGACACCTCTCACTTCACAAGTAACTTCAGCCAAGACTCCAGGCTGGGTAGTGGAAGACTTGTAGCTGAAACACCCACCGGGAAAAACCACTCCTGGTTTCCCAGGTCACCTGTAACCCCAGGCTGACACCAGCATGTCAAGCCTGCCACCGAAGGCCATGCTGCCCATGCAGCCTCTCCTGCTGCATCTTGGCTAGCAAGGAGCCTCCTCTCTTTCCCATGGCATGAGAATACCACCAAGGAGGGGGTTCCCTAGGCTCCAGCAGCTGATGGATGAGTCCTGGGGAGCAGCCAGCACCATGCACCCCAATGGGCACAACCCTGCTGCCCTGTGTGCACAAGATATCCAACCATGGATGGGGCCAAGGGCAGGGCATCACTGGGACTTCATTCACTGCCTTATTTCAGTGTTCTCCAGAGACCATGTGTTCCCAGTAATGATTTCTTTTCTGGCAAACAGATGTATTTCTCATCGTAAACAAATGCATGAACCAACTCTAATTCTCTCTCATTTATCATCCTTGTTAGCCAGCTTTTTCCCAGGAGAGCAGATATTTGCAAAACACTCCAAGTTTCCCTTCTAACTCATTTTCATCATCCTTTAACCAAGACTACCAAGATAGCAAAATTCTGCAAAGCTTGTCAAACAGTACAGATAAAAGTGGGATTTGTTCACGAGCAATGCTTCCTTGTCCTCACACTTTTGTCTGCCACCCTCCCACCCCAAATACCTCTGTGACTGTAGGTCACCCAGGACTTGTTTTCAAGGATCCTTCTGCCTGAGGCAGTTTTTACATTGGCATGGCACAGCTGCACGCACTATCCTGTAAACCCCATGCCACCTTATTTCCTTTGCATTTATTTGGTGGAAGGTTGGGGTTATGCTATTTGGCTTTTTGGGGTTGTCTGGGTTTTCGATTGGGGTAGGATTTATTTTATATTCTGCCAGAGAAGAGGAGCAGAGGAAATTCAGAGAAACAAGTAAAAGAGGAGGAACTGCTGCTCAAACCATGCCTTCTGCCATTACTCATCATAGGTAGTCTCTTCAGGGCTCAGTTCTGGCTGCAGCAGGAACAACTCACATTTCAGTAGATTTTACCTATTTCTAGAAACAAAGGCTAAAAGGAGGACATTTTGCTCCACAGGACATAGCCTGCCTCCCAGATACTTGTTTTATTGCTTTTGGTCTCAAAAGAAGGAAACGGGTCGCAGTCACAAACTCTACCCTTGACTGGCAGCCCGCTCTTAATCAGGAATGCAGAAGCACTCCCACCCTGGAGTTTGGTCTGGTCTCACCTTCCAGGAAGAAGCTTGCATTTTTAGTGAGAAAGAAGAAAGAGAGAAAACAGCAGGAGTATTTTGATTTTACTAAAGCCCAAAGGGTTTTTCTTTTCCACCCAGAACTGGTTGGATCCTACTTTGTCAAACTGCATGCTGGCCACAGTAATGTCCATGAGAGATGTGGCTTTTGCTTTCTACAAAACCAGTGAAAAACCTGATAGAGGGTACATGAACCAGCATGAATCTTTGTGGCAGTGATGCTTATTTTGGCAAGATAAAATGACAAGAGCATAAATATGTATATTTTTGCTGATGTAAAATGACTTCCACCAAAATCCTGTTGATGGAGATTAAGTCAAAATATGTGGCCACAAGGTCTCTGATAATCCAGAGCAGAAAAGTGATTGGTAGCAGAAGAGGCTCCCTGAAAGGCAGAAAGAAGGAGTACAAACTGCTTCCAACACAGACTGTTTTAGTGATTGCTAGAGCACGACCACAGCGCTGAAGTTGAGCCATTATTCTGGCCCAAACAAAATCAATTAAAGTATTGCCATTTAACCAAACAGGCCAGCTGGCTTAAAACAATCTAGAGACAAGCTGAGAATAATCTCCTGCAAACCTGTTTGTTCCCAGGGCCAGAAAGGAAACTTGGTAGGCAGTGCCTGATACCCCTCCCCTATTTCAGCTCTTTTCACTCACTAGAGGAACATCCCTGTATTACACAAGCTAGTGCAGAAAGTCCTCCAACATATAAGCTGATAAACATTTTTGGCTAAAACATTCTCCAGTCGTCCTAAACCAGCTGTCTTTGATGCCTGTACTACTGTCCGTGTTTTGGAGTGATGCTGCTGCCCATATTACAATATCTGCTGTTGATGTGGCTTAAACCACAAAACAGATTACAGCAGTTTCAGATACCATTCAGTTTTCAGCTACCTTTTGTAAGCCTGATGTGCCCTCTTAGTTTGTCTCTTTATATGAAGGAGCCCCCATTGTTGCCACCCTCATACTAAAGGGTAGAGGAGAACCTCTGTTCTGCTCTACAAGCCACTGGTGGCAAGAAGGGGCTCACAGGACCCATTACAAGTGACATCTGGTCACATGGCCATGCTGGTGATCCAGGAGCCTCCCAATCTTCCCCACCAACATAAGTGGTCTGCTTCTGAAACTGCTCCCCTGCAGAGCAGCCCACTTTGCCCAAGGCCCAGCAACAAGGGGCTGCCCTTGCCCAGGTTGGATGCCCTTCTCCTCCAGCTCTGTGCTGAAAGCACTGAGCTCCATGCAAACAGAGTAATATTTTTTTATTCCTAATTAGAGCAAAGTCTTCCAGAATAATTAGAGTGCTAATAGCTCCAGGCAGCTTGGCAAAAAAAAAAAAAAAAAAAAAAAAAAAAAAAAAAAAAAAAAAAAAAAAAAAAAAAAAAAAAAAAAAAAATTTGGGCTAATTTGTCAGAGACCAGGGAAGTATGTAAAATGTTGCATGTATCATTTACACAGATTGTAGGGTCTCCATTAAGTAGGTAGTTTGAAAGGTCTCTGAAGCAGGGCCTCTTCCTTCCTTAAAACACACACCCTTCCTAAAGCAACATCACACAAACAGAAAAAAATAAACTAATGATGGAAAAAGCAGATACACGTTGATATTTTCCACCTTAAAGGCAATTAAAACCTGAACATTATACTGCCTTCCAAGGACAGGTAATGCTATTTCTTTGACTCCCTTCTCCAGTACAAATATGATACTAATTCTGGGAAAATGGGCATCCAAAAGTCTAAATGAGTAAGTGAAGTACCTGAAAATCAATAGAGTTGAACAGAACAGTCATTAGTATTAAAGTCTTGTTCAAACACTCGGCAGGGGACTGCGCCAACATTTGCAGACTCATAAAACTGAAGTGATCAATCAAATTGCAAACTAAAGAAGCAAATGTGAGGCAAACTGCATTTTATGCACCTGTGTCTCTGATTGTGTATTAATTTTTTTCACCTATAATTCATCTTTACTCAGTCTGACTTGTCACAGAGTTACCGTGGGCAATTTATCAACCACTTGAGCATGAATTCTAAGAACTGCTCTTCTTGTTCCATCTCCTCATGGTCTCTCCTGGCAAGAGGAGAGCCAAAAAGAAGGGCACAGCCAGTGAAAAAAAATTTGTTTTGTTGGTAGAGCTCCCTCATTTCTGAGGAGAAACAAATAACTTGACAGAAAGGGAATTAACTACCACTTGGAAGGGAAGAGGTTTTGTTAGAGCCACTCACTCAGAGGAACAGTGTCCAGGCCATGCAAAAAAGAGTTCAGATTTTGCTTAAAAAAATAAACCAAAGCCCCACCATATTCAGTTGTTTTCCTTGTCAAAAGTGTACTCATTGAAGCTATCACTGGAGGTGGAAGGAGTCAACACCTCAGTCCTACACCTGCTCTGGGAGATGGGTAAGACTTCACAAAGACATGACAGCAACCCCTTGAGTGGCATCCTTTTCCCTCTGTCTGATCAACTGAGCATTTCAACACATTTGAAGGCATTCTAATTTCTTCACAGGAACCACACTGATTTAAACAGTCCCTCTCTCCAGATTCCTTAGCTTAGCTCACTATGCAGCCACAGAGCACCCATCTCTCTCTTTCAGTGCAGTTCATTGCCTGCATCCTCTTTCACTTCAAGAGGAACCTTGTATGGCTGATGCTCAGTAAAAGATGTGGGATTTCTGATGGCATCTGCTTGATGAAGTTTGGGCAATATTCTGGTTGAGGCGAGTTAGTGTGGGCCCTCTCCACTGCTTGCACTCGTCTTTCACCCCTGTGTGGTTGCACACCCGTAGATCTCTATGTTGACATATCATGGAGCATAGACTCACACCTGCTATAAACCAAATGTTACTGTCATCCTTGGGAGGCAAGTGTTTCTCCAGATCTTAATACTGGCAGAATTAAATCCACCTTGGAGCTGAACTGCAGGTCACTGAAGCCCATAAAGAGATTTCCTGATTTCAATGACTGCTGGACTAGACCCTGTGTGAAACATGTCATGCAGACTTTTCAAAATCAAACATGCCTTTCTCCATCCAGATGCAGGGAAAAAGATTTACAAAAATAGATGCTTCATCGAATGGCTTGCTTTTCAACACCACCAAACAACCCCCACCACTCACAGGTTTTAGTGTGACTGGAGATGCATGATGGCTGGGAAGGAAAAAATTTCTCACAACCAAAAGAATCCCAAAACAAACAGCATAGGTTTAGACACCTATGCAGATATATACATGTAAGAGTATAGCAAAGGTCTAGGACATGCAATCAAATAGATCCATGTGTTGCAGCAAGTACCTGTGCATCAAAGAAACAGTGGTAATTAAATATGTTTTCAGCCTGCAGTAAAAGGTAATACGCATTAACTTAAACCTCTTGTGCTGCAGACTAATCCAAGTCAAATTGCCCTGCACTTTCAGATGGTAAGTTGTGCCCCCACAGGCTGTCACAGCAGATCAGGCAATGTGGGGATCACTTGTCGTGCTGTGGTAATGCAGTGGCATAGATGAACCTCAGCTGATTATCTGGTTTGGGGTTATTGTAGTGCTTAACAATAAAGTCTGGAGAAAGGGGTGTTTTATTTTCCCTACTCTTCTTCTTTGAACCAGACTGCTACAGAAGAATTTGGCCCTGTGAGTCCCATGCTCCCTCAACCTGGTTGATGATGGTCTGCACAGCTAACGTGTGTTATGAACTTTTTGCTCAAACAGACATTTTCTAGGAGTGTCCATGCCCATGTTGAAGTTTGTTTCCTAGACAATGTATGTGCAGTGGAAGTGTCCAACTGTTCAGTTCCAGCTTAAAAGACCTTCCACAATCAGGAGTTTTAAGAAAAGTGGGAAACCAACTCACCTTTGGAGGAGAGTAGAGATGACAAAGCGGTTGTCCTGGATCCTGTTTACACAACCTCAAGGAATGGCAAACCACATCGGCATTCATTTCCTTGTCTATGCTGAAGGAAATGGTGCATAAACAAAGACTATTATGCTTTTCTGGGCTCTTGAAAGTAGAAGCTATTTCCATGGGAAGCCAAATCTCCCCAACACCACACAATAATCTCAGCTCACTTCACTGTGGCCCATAACCGCTGCTCAGTACGGTGTTGGGCTCTAACGATTTTCTGCCACAACATCCTACTCAGCATTTAAAATTGGAACCCCGGAAGATGAAAAAGCACTGTGCTTTACATGCAGCACCTGAATCAAATGCATTATAACTGTTCTAGTTTTTTAATCGATCATAAGTCTGACAAAGATTTAAAGGTTAAAGTTAATGCATATGCAATTTGGCACATATGAATGTTCAATCATTAACTCGACAAAATAACCAGAAATCCTTCAGAGATCCTTAACCTTTAATCACCAAGCATGAGTGCTAGGATTGTTTCTTTTTTTTTTGGGACACACCTCTGGGCTAATCAGGAATTAAATTAAAATGTTTGATTATAGCACTTCTTAGTCCTGTAAGCACTTTGCAGTCCCTTGGCTAGTTTTAAAAACAAAAATAAAAGCCCTAGGGAAGAAGAAGGTCTAGTAAAAGCCCTGTTAATTAAACTAAGAACTTTCAAAGAGGAATAAAATGACCTACATTTTATTTTTTTAATCACTTAGATTAAATAGTAGGCTTCCCCAAGGGTACATATCAAGGTCGGGGCTGAGAGCATGTAGGGGCTGACAATTAGAAAGCCTGATTA
The DNA here is from genome assembly GCA_013400915.1 of Pardalotus punctatus. Lineage (NCBI taxonomy): Eukaryota > Metazoa > Chordata > Aves > Passeriformes > Pardalotidae > Pardalotus > Pardalotus punctatus. The sequence goes on along the minus strand of VZTX01031265.1, from coordinate 20,969 downwards.
AAGTTAGAATGGAAAGCAAGAGCCAAGCAACAACAGTGTGATTTTATAGAACCTGTCTCATACACACACACAGGTTATTCAAATTCCTCCCTCAGCCAAACGAGCTGAATTTCAAAAGGTAATTATATCAGGGGGGCCTGATCTGAGATTTAAATGGAATATCAGAATGGTTACCCATGGCAGCCTGTGTTTATTCACTCAGGAATAGCTGTACCAAATGCCAAACCAGAATCCCTCTGAAGCATCTCCGCTTAAAAAATAATGTGATTTTAGAAGTAAAATCCTTCTACTTCAACCTGCACATCTGTACATATCAAGAATAAACTAAGCAAAAACCTGAGACAACAAGCAATACTTACAGTTCAGCTATGTGTGGTCCATAAAGCTCAGCAAGTACGTAACAAAAACCTTGCAGTTTTTCTAGAAAACATAATTTAAATTTTTTTTAAAGTAATTAAGCATGGTGAAACTGGTTTTATAGCAGTCAAAATACATCAGCAGTTGGTTCATTAAGGTGAATGCTGATTTACCTTAGGGGAAGGCAGGTGAATCTCTGACATCAGTGTGGCACCGACAATAGGAAAAGCTGAATTTCTAATCTTGCTTAAAACCCTTCTGGCTTTAGGTAAGTCACATGATAAAAACTAAAAAGGGTAACTAGCTTTTGTTAATTGTTCGGAGTTATGGCATCATGGAAAAGGCAAAAGAAATCTTGCATGCCACAGCATCTTCTAAGCAGTTTAAACAAACATCTCAGTAGGTTTGCAAAAAGAAAGAAAACAAATACATAATTCATAGAGCAGAAAGTGATGTTGTGCTTGATGCTACTGCTAGAACTGCCTTGGAGCTTCTGGGGGCTTGTGGAGTTAAGAGGATATGTTTTGTATAGAGCAGGAGGTATGCAGGAGTAATTGCATTAAAAGAAATACTTGACACTTTTCATTTTGCTTCTCTTCACAGTCTACAGCCATATGCCTTTTTGGGATGCTGGCTCAGGTGGTTTCCTTAATATGTGTGAAACATGTCCTCCACACAATTGTTCATTAGTGATTTCTTTAAGGTACTGTTGAAAAAAAACCAAGGTGATCCATGCACCTGAGCAAAGACATTGCAGGAGAGACTGGAGGGGTTTGAATACAAGTAGGGGATGATGGTAGCACTAATCTGACAGTTCCCATGAAGGAAAACTGCCTGTTTCTAGGCCTGAACAGACTAGAGATGGTTACCCATGCACATGTCCTGCAAAGGAGGCATCAGGCCTTACTCCAGCAGGGGTGGTGTTGTGAAATGTCATAAGAAGTTCACACAAGTGCAGTGACAACAAACTTGCAGCTCCTCAGATTCCTTAGAGTTGTCGCTTTCTCTTGCACTTCCATTACCCAGACAGACAACTATCTGTACTTAGGGAAGAAAGAACAGAGTACTTTCCCAGGGAAAAGCCATAAAAACACCCAAAGCAGTCACTTCCCTCCAACTTTGGGCTGAATGTTGCATTTTAACCAGTGTCAGGCTGGACTTGCCCAGGGCTGGGGGCTGCTGCATCCAGGGCGGGTAGCTTTGCTGCAGGGAGGGTACAAACCCTTGTGGCACTGACTCCGCTGGCAAGTATGGGTGTGGTCCTGCTCCCACAGCTGCTCTCCTGCCAGGACTGCCGGCACCCTGCTGGCAACCTGCATCTGAGAAAGGAGTGCTGGCACCACGGAGGCATATCAGGGAAGGAAGAGAGAATTTTCCCAACACCCTCCTACTCATGGTGTTGCAGGCAGCTTCTGTAACTACAGTAGCTGATTTTCCTTATCCCATGACAGGTGTTTTATTTCAATCAAGTTATTAGCTTCATTTCTTTGCCTCCTTTGCCACATAACTCCTCACTATTGGCTCTTAGAAGCAATCTGCAAGTTAAAATTGGTCTCCTGACTAGAATTAGATTTTATTTTTGTTCACCTAAAATGAAAGATGTTGCAGACATCAATAACCCTGTGTTTGGCATCACTGGTGATTAGAACACCCTCTGATGAGGCTTGCCAGTGGGCTACCTGACTCACTCCAGTAGCCCACAGGCAACTGTGGCTGGCTTCCCCAACACCTCCCCTATGCATCACAGGCAATGATCTCCTTATGAGTTTCACAAACCAGCTGGTTTCCACAACATTTCTGGCTCTGGAGCAGCCAGCTGGCTGCTGTAACCTGTCCCGGTGTCTGAGAAGAGAGGAAGGCTTGGCTGTCCATAATCTCTGGGGGGCTGATACAGGTATTTTGCTGGTCATACTGATTTCCTTATGCATACAGGAAGCTTAATGTGTAATTACCCTCCAGCATAAAAAATGATCAGAGGTAAAAAGAATACTAATATTGTTAAATTATTGTTGGGCAGATGAAGCCCTCTTGGAAGATTCAGATGCTATTCAGGCTTTGGCTTTCAATAAAACAGACCAAAGCCACAGGCAACATTTACAGGAGTTGCCCTTGGAGCCAGCCTGCATTCATGTGTTCACAAATCTCCAGCTCGGCTAACACACACAAGGTGAGGATATTGCAGAGAGAAATCTCTGTTAGGAAGAAGCAGTGTAAGTCAGAAAGGGGGGTAAGAAAAAGAGAAAAAAAGATGAATAACTGTGAGTGTTCAGGGGCAAGAAAATAGTTTAAATAAAACTAAACGCTGGAAAATTTAGACAAAATATAGAGTATAGTTGCTTCAGGTATAAGAGATCCCCTAAGCTGCCTTGTTCTTACAAAAGAACAGTCCAGAAGGTTTTCCTCTATACCTTCATAATCCTGGAAACACAAATTCTATCTGAATCCCAGAGGACAAATATTTGCAAAAAACATGCTATTATCATGTTGCCATTTGCACTTGAGCTCTAAGGTGTTTACACAGCAGGGGTCAACACAGAAGCAGAGCATGACTCAGAGGCAAAGTTGGAGGCAGAGGGTCTCAAAGCACATTGCGGGTATCAGACACCTCTGTGTCATCAAGCAGACAGTCAGTATCCAGGGGAACATACATTCTTGCTAACAACATCTCTTACACTGTAAATACTGCCCTTTCCCCCAGACCTGGCCTTTCTACCTGCTCAAGAGCCTTCTTAACTCATGGCATTACTGTTCTTATTCTCATAGGTTTATTTGCCGTGTTGCTTGAATCACACACATTGCAAGTATTTCCATATAAATGAGGATGTGGTTCTGCTTTTTACACAGCCTGTGAGATTGAGTGGGACTGACAGGTACTGAAATTTTCTCTCTCTTTTTCTCTAAGCATTTTTTGTTCTTGATCATCACATAACTTTACAGAAGGCTTGATTCAAACTCGACTTGACTGTAATCAAAATTATGGGAAGCCCTTAAAACCCCCACTTTCTCGGGTTTTTGGGGTCCTACTTTGGGTTTGTTTTTTTTTTTTTTTGCCTTAGGAAAAGCCCTGCTGCCATTAATTTGTTGCTGTTATTCTTGCAATCGATTGTAGGCATGTGCATAATAATGAAATTGTTTCTCCAGGTGAAATGTATGACCTGCTTTAGTAGGTTTGCTCCTCATGAGCATCCAAAGCTTTTCTACTGCTTCAAGCAGCAAGAGGAAGCTGTTGATTCCTGCTGGACTGCAGTGTTCACCTCCCAGGAGAGGATAAATTGGGTTACACTGTAGCTCCCATACAATTCATAGGATTTTTCACTGCTTTCAAGTTGAGGGTCAGGTTTTTTTCTACTGGGTATATCCATGCATCTCAGAAGGTAACTGGATTATACAGATTCAGTTAAAGGGATAATAGGATTTTATGTGTGTAAAGAATGGCAGCTGAAAAGAAATATCTTGACATGTCAGAAGAACAAGGTCCACTGAGTGAATCATGAACACAGAGCTAGCATGTCATAATTTAAAGAAGAAAAATGTATTTTAATAGCAGGATCAGTGCTTCTAATTGCAACTTCATGGTTATGTGCCTGTAATTTAAAACACTGAGGATATGACTTATGGAATAGAAATCAGATAAGCGGCATTCCATCAATGAATTAATCCTAGCAATTAGCTCCCTGCCCCATTCTGCATTGGGAAATCCTCCCTTGGAAAGGAGTGAATTAATATTCTACACATATCTTCTGTGAAACTAGGGTCTACAGAGCGAGATGGTTTCTCAGAGGTACAATTTGTGAAATCATATAAAAATGACATTTTAATGAAGAATCCTAAGCCATCTTTTTACATTAATAACATTAAAAAGATATCATGAATGTGAGATCTCATTACTTAAATAGTTATAGGCTTGGTCTGTGAGGCACAAAGCTATTCTGGCATTCAAACTGTTCTCTATTTAGGGGTGTTCATGTGGAGTTCCAAGCACCTTTGGGTAGATTAAATAAGGGGCAGAAAAAGGGAACTCTTATATATATTTGTATGGAATAGCTCTCGCTTTTGAAATTTGTATCACCAATTACATTTCAATAGCTTTTCTGTGCACACCAAATGCTCAAATCTTACACCTGTCAGCCTCATCTCATTTTGAAAATTTTACAATAGCAACTTCCCATAACCGCTGAAAACATTTTCATCTTCACCGTTGCTATAAAGACTCATATCAACAAGAAGGAAGAGTAGTGGGGCATCCAGCAAATCTATTCTTAAGCTGCTAACAAAGAGACAACGGGGAGAAAAAGGAAGGGAGCTGGTCTGCTTGTGTTGGTGCTCACATGGATGTGGGGCTTAATACAGCCCCCTTCACTCTAACTTTGGGACAAAATCCCAGCTCTGAATCTAAGTGAACCCATGCCACTGACTTTCCTGTAAATAGTAACTTGCTGTCTCCCAGCTACACACATTTGAAATAGTGCACAAGAGGTGGATAAAGTTTTTTCAGACTTCTCACGTGACGTTTTAATTAACAGAGAAATCCATCAGCACCAGCACGACATATGGTGTATTATTTGGTACTTACCAGGTATGTAGTCACACAGTCTCTCCACGGCTGCCTTTACTGTGCTGTTGTGCCACTGTGCAAGCTGTTCGATGACAGACACCACAAGAACACATCCTTCAAACAAAGAAAAAAAAAAGAGGGAATACTGTTATCTGTGAAATGTGATGAAGTGCCCTGCACCGCACAAATATTTCTGGCATTTTTGGCCATTTCATTTCTTGAGATGCTCCACGGCAGATAGGTGTGCGAGGGGAAAAAATACCAGTGAATTTCTGTCTTCAATCAAACTCTGTAAGTTATCACAGAGAGGATGCTGATTCCAGAGGAGCACACAGAACAGCTTGGCTTTTACTGTATGATACTCCTGGAAAAATGACTCCATTTTTTCAAGGTTGAAAATTGAGAAGTTGAGGAGTTACTGTTACACTGTTACAACTGCCTGCTTGGTCACCTGATCTCTTGCTGTTTGTCACAAGAAAAAAGGCACAGGTCTGTACTTGACAGGACTTTTATACCTTTCCACACAAGCCACGCAGAGAGGTACTAAAACCAGAAACCAAATGTTTGGGACTGCCTGCAGAAGAGTTGTCACGCCACAGACATATGTGCTGAGCATTGCAGAATATCCGTGGCATCATTTCTTCACAGCCTTGCCTCTGAAGCCCAGTAGTGCTCAGCAAACACAGGGCTGCTGGGCACAGCTACACATCTGTTAAAACCAAAATGTCTTCACAGTTCATTCTGCTCTGCTTCTGTGGTTGGAAAGAAGCCACTTCCCATAACCTACGAATCTGGTTATTTCTCATCACTAATCTGGGTGTGAACAGGGCTAGTGAAGTGTTTCTTGAGATGTGCAGCACTTTTCCTGCTGTTTCAGGGATTAAGGAGGTTCAATGTGATCTCCACGCAGCAGTCATTCAAAATCCACACGATGACCATTCATTTCAAGTCCATTTTAAACTGCTGTAGGTCAGCATTGTGCTTTCTCTGCAGTGGCTTCTCCATTTTATGAGGAGTGCAGCTTTGGTGATGCAAAATCTGCCTAATGTAGTCAGACCCGGCAGCCACAGTGAGGTGCCTGCCTATACTCAGGGCCTGTGCAGGAGAGGCAGGTATCCCAGGCAGACAGGAGACAAGGAGTCAGGATGCCAGTTTCCTGCAGCCTGAATAAAGATTTCTCTTTGAAATCCCTCTAACTGAACCCTGTTTCCTTTCCTGTGCAAGAAATCTCATCTCTCAGACTTCTTCTAGCAGAGTCTAGAAATGGAGGTGAGCTGCAGCAAGGGGATGTGGCTGTAGACTCACTTTTTTTCAAAGAACAAGAACATCAATATTCAGGTTTTCAGACTGGCACAACTCTTCAAAGTGAGCTTCTAAATTCCTTCCAATCACCCCTACCTATGTGCTACTAAATCAAAGTGCTGTTTTTCAACATAAATAACTTTGGTGGTTCTGTGGCAAGTAAAAGAGAAGGTAGGGTAATTTGAACTTGCTGTAAGACCAGTATTTTTGAGTCTTTATCTTTCTGAGTCTTTAACCAATATTCTTCTACCGCAAATACAGTAATCCAGTGGAAATTACAGTGAATTTGTCACCTCTTTTGCAGGGATAAAAGCCCACTTCTCCATACTTATTAAATAAAATGTTCACTCAAGATCCTCTGCAGAATGATTAATAAAGCATGCTAAGAGCCATTACCTCCAGTCAGCCTAAAAGAATTGAAGAATAAATGGAGACAGATACAACCAAGAAAAACCCTGAAGCAAGACATTCCTTCTTTCCTGCCCCCTTCCCCAACTCCCCAAATAGCCGGAGGCTAATTACTCCCAGGAAATAACAGCTAATTAAAAACACACTAGCTGGGAAAAAAACAGAAAGTAGAATAATAAAGAGCAAAACTCAAAGTAAAGGGGACATCCAAGACAAAAGGTATAGCATGTTCAGGTCTTGGTCTCAAAGAAGAGGCCAGGGGACATCTAGTTCAGGTTTAACTTTAGCACAGCCTTACCATAAAATAGTTGGGATTGCAGTCCCCTGCAGTGAGCAGGGCCATCTTCACCTTGATCAGGTTGCTCAGAGCCCCGTTGAACCTGATCTCAAATGCTTGCAGGGACAGGACACCCAGCACTCCCCCTGTGGTGGGGGTGGAAGTTGAAGAGTACAAGAGACTTCAGCTGTTTCACTGCAAGTCATGCCCTGCACTGGCCTCAGGGACAGAAAACAGACTCTGGCTCCTTTGCTAGGGTAGTGTGGGAATAGCCTTGCTGGACTGACTCCATTCTTTAGTGCTGAGATGGCACTGCACATCCCGAAAACACACCATAACACAACTAAAAGCATTACATAACTTAGTTCTTATAAGGCTATACTATTCACACACATGAGCAACCTACAGACAACAGGAACTACCCTTCCCCTGACTTCTGTCTGTTTTATTCACGAGGAGGGAGGCCCAGAAAAATTAAGTTACCTAAATGATGACTTAACCACAAAACCACAGTCTTTCTGTGCCTTCCCTTCTAGTCTTACCAAGGTCAGGTGTTCATCTATCAATTTTGCTGTCTAGAAGTCAAAGACAAAAAGGAGTCTAAGCAGAAACACAGGGAGAAGCTAGTCCTTTGATATTTTTAAAGGTGCACAGCTTTTGTTGTTTTACCTCTCTTACTTTTGCACCACCAGCTTGAGGAATCCATGGAATCATAGAATCGTTTAGGTTGGAGTTGACAGTGTCACCTACTGCAGCAGAGAGAAGTGTTGCTCATTTTTCCTGCGCTGTGTAACCCAGTGCTCCTGTACCTGCAGCCAGGGGCTGCAGGAAAAAGGGCTTATGGACAAACAGCTCAAAATCCAAGAAGTTGGGCTGCGGATAAAAATACCATTGGTATTTCCATTTTCTCTGTTACACAACAAGACAGACTCTGCTGAAGCTGTAAGTTTCTCTCTCATGTTTGTCAAAGTACCACAGAGGGAGTGAAGAAAAGAAATAAAAAAGCTATTTTTGGTTTTTTGGTTCAATTCTGCTAAATAGAAACAGAATTCTTAATCACAAACACAATCATGCAGGTAGCCTCACTCAAGGAGCAGTCTCATAGCAATTAAAAGAAAATTTTTCATGTTGATTAAGTCAGATAGACAACTTTGTGTCTATCGAACCAGGCCCTAAGGCAAATCTGCTTCACATGAGGATTAAGAGAGTCAACACTGAGTTTGAACAGTACTTAATGCAGTACCTCAGGCTACTAGATGCTATATGAATATAAATAACAATAATAACAGCCTGGCTATTTAGGAAAAACCCACAGAGCTGAACTGCAAAATGTTTGCTCTCATAAACTCATCTTCACTATCACAGAGAGGATGTTCCTGCTCATGCTATTACACTCTCCACACCTCAGGCACCTGCAGACCACACCTTTGTTATCCAAATGCTCCCCTCTCAAATGCAGCTATTCCAGATGAAATGCCACGCTTCATGGGGCAAGCTGGTAGAGAAAGTCTTGGCTGATTTTGAAAAGGATGTTCCGTTCCTTAGGTGCCGCAGCTGAAGTCTCTGGACCTGAATTTGGAGAGCCTCCCTGCCCTCTGGTAGAAAGGGTGCTCCCTGGGAACACGTTCCACCAACACATGCCATTGGCTGATATGTTCTCTATTTTCCCATCTGCCAGGGCTTTTATCAATTGCCCTCGGTCGACCTCTCTTTACTCTCTGCAGTAAAAAAGCCTTGCATATAGGCTGATGCCATCAGGAGCAGTCTTTGGGCTGGAGATTCTAAAATACTCAGGAAAAAGGTTGAACCCTGCAAGGAGGGAGGAGGAATGTCCTGAGGGGACACAGCGCAGTAGAGGGAGCCTATTCTACTGAGGCTCCCTGGTTTTTTAATGCCTCCCCAGTAATTCGGATTTATCCTCTATGAGAACCTATCTTTGGTGTTGGACTATAGGTAAAACTTCAAGAGGTTAGTGTCTATAAATGAAAGATAACTCAGACTGTCCTTGCTTATGCTACAAACCTTCTCTCTTTTTGTCATCTTGCTCTGGATTGAGTGGCAGGAAAAGAAATGCTGACCATTTATCCTAGATTTTAATGGGTCTTAATTCCACTGGCTAAAAATGGAAAATAATTAGTTAGCTAAAAAGGGCAGGGGGAAATCAGATGTCTTTGACTGTAAAAATCTCACTGCTTTAATTACTTATGACATGTGCAGGAATATAAACTTTTTAGTATTCTAGCATTAGTAGAAGAGCATGTCCAGATCTGGCCAGTCATTAGCAGCTATTGCTTGCTTTTAATTTATTAGATATTTAGATGTGATTTATTTCTCATCATGAGCTTTTTTTTTTCTTTTTTTTTTTACATTTTCACATGATTTTCTTTAAAAACAACTTTCAATAAGTTGATTCTGCTGTCTCACTTCAATAATAGGTTTCAATACCTTGACAGGCTGAAGGATGTTTTCTCTGAAAGAAACTCATTGGCATTATAATACCTGCCAGGCATTAGAAACTAGACTCTGGTATTAATAAATGCCTGTCGCTTTTAGCGATGGTTTGTCCCATCTGCTACTAATTTCTGAAGAGATAAGACAAGACCATAACCATTTTTCTCAGTGCAGTAAAGTGAAAACTCACACATCAGGAAGTACTTCTCTCCATGTATTTTAAAGTAGTGTGTAATAAAAAAATGCCATTTCCAATAAGTTCAGGAAAAAGAAAATCATACCCCAATAATAAAATCATAGAGGAATTCATAGAGGAATAGAGGAATTCATTGCTTAGCTGTGAAGCCTCTGGCAGTTTGAGCAGACTATTTAACTTAATCCACTTCTGCCGCACAAGTTTGAAAAGCTCTATAATTAAAATTATACCTAGGCATGTCAAAAAGTATGTGGATAGTGAAAGCTGCCTCTCTAAGTTTCAGATTTGTAGGTATATTTGTCTGAGTAAAACTCTGTTAAATGGGCTTTTTGGCACCTGGCACATCCTCCTTTGCCATCCATTGCTCACGTTTCTGGGTGCTGGACTTTTCCCTCCAGCCATAAAACAAATGTAGCCACAGAACACAAGGAAGAAACAAGTCCAAAAGAGTGGCCTTGGACACAAATAGCTCTCTGCAAACCCTGCTGGCCAAGCTGTGGCCACCCTGCTTGTTCCTGGTGGAGCAGGATCTGGAGCCTTGCTTGGTGACATGGCAAACCTCTGCCTCAAAAATCTGTCTGCTGCAGCAAGACTCTGCATACATGAAGCCATCTGTCACATTCCTGGCTTTACACAGAAGATGAAGGCTTTCCCAAAACACAGTCTTTGCTTCTTCCACTTATAGATGATCCTAAGCTCCAAGGCATCTCTTAAAGCCCTCAGGTGAGGGGACCCAGGAACTTGTCTACAAAAGAGGATGTTGCTACTCCTTGTGCTGATGCTGTTGCTCTGGCATAAAAACACCTCTTTCCAAGATAATCTAATCCAGTTCCAGTTCAACCTGGAACAAGACATTCCTGTTTGATATTCACATGGGGAGCTAATAAGAAAAAAGGTTTTCTCCTCTGAGATGGGGACATCTATGTGGGTATTCTAGGTGCAGGCAGAGCATGGTTATGCAAAGTTACAATACAGGAATATTTTCTTTTTCATACAATCATAGAAAGGTTTGGGTTGAAAGGGACCTTAAAGATCATCCAGTTTGAATCCCCCTGTCATGGACATGGACACTTTTCACTACACTAGGCTACTCAAAGCCCCATCCAACTTGTCCTTGAGCACTGCCAGGGATGGGGCATCCACAGCTTCTCTGGGAAACCTGTTCCAGCATCTTACTCACTACATATTCCTTTTCTAGTATAGCCCAATATCCATATTGTCTTCCTGCACTGCTTCTCATTACTGAGCTGATACTTTCAAAGAACAGCCCTTTATAACCTCAAGATTTCATTCCAGTGTGGAAATATTCAGCTCAAATGACATAACCGTACATGCAAAGCTAGGACAGTTATCTTCCTATATACAGCCAGAGGATTTGTTGCTTTGAAAGTTAATTTGGAAATGGATCTGAGTGATAAAGTCTTTTAACTCAGATTTTGCTTCCTATCCCATTTACAGTATTAATGTATTTTACAGAGACACTGAAGTGATGGAATATAATTATAGGTATCCATATTCAAATATGTTGTCATATACAAGACCCTTTCACCCTTAGTTTTCTAAGTCTTATGAAATACCTTGGAAATACTAAATGGTACACTATTAACAAACCTGTCACTGGGCATGAAATTACATAGAGTGTATTGGCTAAAGACATTTAAAAATATTAATATCAATATAGCAGCATTTTGTGTGCATTTGTAACAAATTCCAGCAAAACCTGGAGTACCAGTTATTATTTCTGTTGCTCACACAATGGCAGTGGGCCACCTCAGGCCCCCTAACTTCAGAGTTTCAGTCATTCATTTTTGTTTCCTTAAGACATCCAACAAGGACTCTGCTACAGCTATGACAGTACAGAAAATTCAGTTTCCATCTAGTGGAAGACTCTGGTATCCATACCTGCCAGCCAAATGTATCCCTAGTGTTTTATTACACTTTAAAGAGACTTATTTAACAAAATCTATAAGCCCAGGCATTTCCAATAGAAATGTTTTCTGTATTAATTAATAGGAAAAACCCCCTGTGTATGTATGCATGATATTAACATATTTTTCTTTTTCAAATCAGGAAAGGGTATTGAAAATTTACTGAAGCCAGCATGTTGGCAGGTGGAGTTAACATAAGCAGCTAACTTCATCCTTGTTGCAAAGGCTTCACTATTTTAGGATTCTGAATGCAAGAAACTTTTTTCAGATATACATTTCCTAAAAGCAGTAAAAGTGATTGCCTTAAACATAAGCAGAAGTCCTCTATAGGGTTAACACGTGAACATGAATGAGAGGCACACACATGGCAATCAACATCCAAATAGACATCAATAAAATAAGATTATTACACTCAAGGCAAGCATCAGTAAGGTAAATGTGAAAGACTACTCCAATCTACAAATGCATGTAGATTTGATTGTGTATTTACACACACATAAATGTGGATGTGTTGGCATGCTGAGCACATCTTTTTATTGTGATCAACAGATACATTTACATTTTATAGTCATAAGCTTTCAGTAAGACTTGGAGTGATTTTGGAAAAGAATTTTTTACCATCAGTGCCTGAAAGTTGCTGAATAGTTGCTTTAGTATCTCTACTGTACTATTCCCATGCCTGGGTTTATTCCATCTAAAGTAAAATCATAGGGCAAAATGTTATGGTCAAATTTAGTATTTATTGCTGACCATCAGGTGAAACTTTGCTGCTGATTAAACTGAGCAATGTTGGTGAAGTGAACAGAGGTGCTGTGGCTTGGCACTGGTCTAGCTGTAATCAAAGTCAATTCCCAGCCTTTTAGAGTAAAACACATTGTGGTGCTACACTGATATTGGGCATGGTTTTTTAAAGAACTCACTGAGCTGTAAATTATACGTTCTGTCATAGTGCCCCCCCAGACAATATGTGCACAGCCACTTTGTCTGAGCGCAGTTGTTAAAAGCCTCCAACTCCATTTGGCATGTTCCATTGTGTGAAGTTATCAGGAACTCCGAAGGCCACTGGTCCTGCTGCCGCTCCACAGGGCATATTTCATCCCTGCACTCATGCACAGCTAGGCAGAGGCAAACTGTTGAGGACAATGACTACCACGCAAATCAACACAGGTAGGGATTGGTGTTTTACGCTGCTGGTAGCTTGGAAACACCCGTTCTTTAACACAATCAGAGCTGAAAATACACTTCGAAAATGTGCTTCTTCATATGCTAGGAATTGTGTGCTCCTGGCTGAATGGAGGTGGTGACCCACAAAGGTTGCTGAGAATGGCATTATATCGAGCACAAAGATGGGGAAATTTGCGTCCCTGGCTGCTGACCCACAGGATCTCAGCTTGCTAGCAGAGAAGATGGAAAGCGCCACTGTCTGGCCCTATTGAGGGCTCCCTGACTAATTGCCTCGTTCCAAAAAGGGCAACCAAAGTTAATCGCCAATAGAGCAGGGCAGCCTGCTGCTGGGGGGAAAATAAATAAATGCTGTTCTTTGCAAATGCTTCTTGCAGTCACAGCACAGAACTCCTGAAATGCTGGCCTGGAGTAAGTCCTCTTACACAACCTCTGCCCTAGCAGATGATCCATACCATCCTGGCTGTTCTTAAGGGACAGGGCAGACACAGTTTGTAAAGATCTCTAATGAGGTCTTCTACAGATTTCTCAGGAACTGATTACTGTACTCACTTATCACTGTCGTAGGAAAATCCTTTTCCTAACCGGAAGGTCACCGCTGGTACCCATTTCTGTTATGTCTTGATATAGCTGTTATGAATCTGGAGAATGGATCACGCCTTTAAGGTTTTCAAGGACAGATATGTCTTTTCTCAAGTTTTCATCTCTAGACTAATTAAGGCTAATTTATTCACTCTTTCTTTATAGCTTATGCTTGTTTTTCTCTGAAACCTCCTGTCACTCTGCATCATTCTTGATGGAGAGCCCCAAAAGGGAAGGCAGAAATTCCTCTGAGGCTTTGTCAATGCTGAGAAAGGTAACAGGTTACTTCACGTCTTGCAAGTTGACTTCTGTTTGCACGTCTTTGTGCATGCTTCGTGACAGCATGCCATCATTGTGCCACTATGAGCCCAGATGATCTTCCCTAGGGATGATGCCCAGCCGGTTGTTCCTCATCTGCTCTGTGTGTCATTGACTGCTGAAGTGCCTTCAACATTCCCATACTGAAATTACCTTTCCAGATGCAAGTACTCCAAGTTGTCAAGATTTTTTTTAATTTAATTCTGCCCTCCATTTTACTTAGAAACAATTTCAGCTTTATATGAACTGCTGATTCAATTGCACAACCTTCATTATCCTGGCTAGTGAAAGTATGGAATGATAGTATGTTCAAAAGTGAAGTCCAAGCAAGGCCTGATTTTGTACATCCTTTTGCTTAGGGAGTGAGCCACTTGTAATCACTCTCTGAACAAGACTACCCATCAGTTTTGTTCTGCCCTGTAGAAGCTTAATCAATGTCACCTATCTCTGAAGTATAAGATTAGTGCTGAGGTAATGCCAAAAGCCTTACTAAAGCCCAGCTATAATATCTACTACTTATTGTGTGTCGATGTGGCCTTATCACATTGACAAAGAAAATCATATTGATCTGACACTACTTTTGAATGGTGACTTTAAAAAGTTTTATTACCTATCAGGATTTTCCTAGATTTTGATGTTTAACTGACTAATCTACCATTCCCCAAATTCCCTGTCTTACTATGTTGAAGGGAGATGAACACAGAAGTTCTCTTCTGTCTTTCAGTGTCTCCCGCACTTTCTTCATCCCCCAGGGCAGCTTCTGCCTTTCCTGAGGTTGTTTCAGATACCTCTGAGTGAAGTCAGCTTTGCTAAAGAAAAGAGCAATTTGAAAAATCCTTTAAAGGGCTCTGTTGTAATTCAGGGTAGCATTGAATAAAAGCTTTAAAAATCAGTAGAAAAGTGATGAAACACTAACACACCAGTGTCAACAGTTTCCCAGTGTTACTGTACTGTCTTTGGGTACCTTAACATTAAGCAAAACTTTGCTTACCCAGTGAAAAGGGTAGAATTTTCCTCATTTAACAGATGGGAAAGTAAAGACCTGAGTATATGAAGGGTTCATTCATGCTTAATTTTTGAGAGAAAAGTACATGGCATCTCTTTCTCAGGATGCCACACTGAAACAGTCAGGCTGCACTCAGCAAAAAGGTTTCTAAGTCTCATCCTGAATAAATCCCTTAAGCCATACTGCCCATCACTAACAAACCCAAAGGAAAGCCAGACCCAGCATCCAGCTCCCAAACCAGTGCACAAAGAAAAACCTCACTGCTTTCAGAGGAGGAAAAACAGTTTCATGGGTTTTTGTGTGTAGGAAAACTTACAAAAGCCCTTTTATTTTTCATAAGGAAAAACAAGAAAAATGTATCACATGCAAAGCATGCAGAAGGCCCAGAGCCTGAGCTGATTTCACAGAATGCAAAAAGGGCGGCATTTTCCCAGTCTGGAGAGACAGGAAATACTGATGGAAAAAAAGACTGTAAGATGTTGGGAAAGTTTTTCTCATGACAAGCCAAAGAAAGACCATTTATCTGGTTGTGATTAGGAACTGCTACAGACCAGTTATCTTAGATGGTTAGAAATTGCTTAGGTATACTACATCTGATCCTGTGGTTGGGAGGGTTATTATAGCATGCTTTTCCCCTCTTTACCATAACTCTAAAAGGCAGTAGTATTAAACCCCTTTTTAGGTGGGAACATTCCAGTTGTTTTATTTGTACACCAAGTCAGTTATGAAAATACTTTCTCTGAATGAAGCAGCCACATTTTTCAGAAAAATTCAGAAAAAATGATGTGACTTTTTCTACAGATAGTGAGGCTGATTAAAACTTCTGTCTGAATCTCACTGGAGGTGCACCTTCCTCTCCCCCAGCCCTATTCCATATCACCATAGAGCTGCCCACCCCAAATACATTTCCCAGGATCTGCCTAGGGCAGGGAAGCACCTTGAATTACCCAACTGCTTTGCCAGTACAACCAGAATATACTGGGGCAGATGGTGGTGCCTACCCAGGGAGTGCTGCAAGCAAGGGGAACAGAAGGAGGAAGCAACCGAGTTGTATCACATTTAACAGAGGTACCAGAGCTGCACTTTGCTCTCCTGTCATATTATTTCCACATATTTCTTCAAGTGTGATACTTTCAGTGGAAAGGCTTAATGGGAAACATTTTTTTGGTTTTGTTACTGAGAGAGCATTCATTTTCTGACTGGCTTTGGCTACTAACATAACAATCTCAGTCAAGCAGGTGGTACACAGGAGTGATCAGAAATGCAATGTGCAGCCACCTCATTTCTCTCAGAAAAGTGAGGCAGATAACTTTGAAATATTAGGCACCTGACCACACATTTAAACTTGCATTAAAAAACCACATTTCTTCCAGAAAATCTCCTATAAATTTAGCAATGGGAATTTTGCACATTAAAAGTTAGATAAGATTTAAGGAAGAAATCCTTCACTGTGATGGTGAGAAGGCACTGGAACAGGTTGCCCAGAGAAGCCGTGGATGCCGCATTTTTGCCACTATTCAAGGTCAGGTTGGTTGGAGCTCTGTGCAAGCTGATCTAGTGGGAACTTCCCTGCCCATGTCAGGGGGGATGGAAGTACATGATCTTTAAGATGCCCTCCAACCCAAACTATTCTATCATTCTCTCTGATTCTATGAAATCCTCTTGGCCTTGATCTATAAGGCCAAGAAGACACAGAAGTAGTACTCGTGTAGCTTTCTCATTACCTTCCCAGGTGGCAGACTAAGCCAACTAAACATCTGGGGTTGAGCTGTTGGAAGGAAATCACAAGCTGATCTCACTCTCCTCTCTGCTCATAGGAGGGCTGGTCACTGAATCAGACACAAGAGCTGATGTTACCCCTGCTCCAAGCCATGGCAAGTGCAACCATCAATTTCTCTGTGCTTTCCCTTTCTGCTTGAGAAAAGAAAAGGACACAGTATTTTCAAAAGTTAGTTGAAAGAACAGCTAATTGGAAGCCCAGAGGTGGCCATCTGGGCTAGCTGCCACCAGCCCTCCCTGCCAGGCCTGGCTCATGCCCTTTTAGCCCAATCCACATTTCATTTTTATCTTGTGGTTTACAGAGGTGGGCACAGTCTGTTTTGGCCTTGAGCTGAGCTCACAAGGATGTTTTTAGCTGAAGGACACCTCAGAAAGAGAAACTGGTGTGGGAGGCAGTGTTTTTCACATCTCATCCCTGAAAAAGGAGATGCTCAGGTGTCCCAGCAATGGGGCTAGCACAGCTCTACTCCCTTTAGGAGGAAAAAAAAAGGACAAGTTATCTTGCATAAGGCAACTTCAATGCAATGTGGGGAATTTAGAACTTTTCTGGGTCAACAGGATGGAAAGGGCAGATGATGCTCACACCTAACATCTAAAAAACCCCCAGTGTATGAATCCCACAGATGAGCATGATCACTGCCTTTCCAGTGCCATCTAAACTCTAGCTGCCATAAGATCTCACCACTAAACAACACCACTTCCCCCTAGCTCTGGCAGATGCTCGGTCACCGCCTGCATGGCTCCCAGCCCAAACAAGGACAGCCTCTCACAGCCATTTCTGCTTTTCACCTCTAGTTTTTATGTTCTGGCTGGTGGATGAACCCCCTGGCCACCCTGACTCCACTCTGCTTTTGATTCACCCTGCCTCACCAAAACCTTCAGGGGAACTTTGGGTGGCTCAGGAGTGAGGCAAAAAACCTGCTTTTATCAAGTTTAAGATTGTTATTTCTAATTGTATTTCCTAAGCCGCAGTGGAAAGAATTATTTCCTTCAGAAGGATGCAGAGCCGTGACAGGGTTTATATTTCCAGCACAAAGGAGCCTTGGGAAGCTAAAAGAATGACAGAATTTTTTAGGCTGAAAAAGGCCTGTAAGATCAACAAGTCCTTCTGACGACAAAAAGAAACATTTGATTGCAATGCATAAGACATATCCATTTGCACACATGAAAAATATAAGCTACCACATCTCCCTAGGTATACAGGGTGTCATGACAAGGGCATTTCTGGTGCAGAGATATCCACAGTTTCCATTGACTCTGGTGTCTTACTGATCTTGCTCTGGGAATTACTTAGCCAGCTGACACTATAGGATACTCCCAGCTATAGGCACTGTGGGGATCACCACAGTCACTGAAGTCACATGAGGGGGCTGCCAACTTGCCCCACTTCAATACGGGTCATGCAGATGCATGTGCTCACAAAAAGGAAAGGAAATGTGAGGAAGCAGCCTTTGCAACCTGGCTACGCAGAGATGTCCATCCAGAACACAAAGATCTCTGGCCCAAGTATGGACCAACCATTCTTAAAAATAGTTTTCCAGGCTCTGAAATCAATGAGGAGACTCTGGGCAAGTCTGAAGGGACCTGTGCCTTCCTGCCAGTTCACAAAATGCATTGTGAACCCTAAGAAACACTAGGACCTCATAACATGCTATTTCCAGATCCTAGACCTATAGACATTAAAGCCAGCTCAGATGCCATTCCCCACAGTGCAAAAACATGAACTTTGGGAAGCAGCCACTCAAAAACAAAATCATAAAATAATTCCAGATCCCATGATGGCCTTGCAAAATCTTCAGTGACTGTTACAGCAGAGACTACAAGTATTTGGCAGTACAGCTGTTGAAATAGATAAAGGAGCGATTTATGATGTGAATAGCAACTCTCAGCTCACCAGTGGTGTAAGGAATGAACTAGTCCAGCAGGCAAACAAAACCCAGATACATACCAACACAGGTTTGTCCTTTGTACAGCCCAAAGGGGAGCGAAGGGCGTCGTGGGTCTTTCCCACGGGGTAGAGGGGAGGAAGAGGCAGACTTCAGCAGAAGCAAGAGCCAGAGGATGCAGAATAAATTAAGGAATGTTGGCCTAGACCCCTTCATCCTAAGGAAGGAAAAAAAGGAAGAAATCAGGCAGGAAGGGTGCATGTGGACCCATATTCCCTTAACTCTCAGGGAGTAATCCTGCATCTGTGAAGCTGGAGTTGAAAGGAGACTGGCGTGCCTGCACAGCTGTAAGTAATGCAGGGACAGATTCCCAGGCAGGGGACACAAACATCTGCCCTCTCCTGGGGTGCATGGAGGATCCCACACCCACACATCGCAGGCGCTCTCCCAACCCCTCAGCCCCTCTCAAGCCCTGCCACCCATTAGACCCAGCAGGTCCCACAGCCCTGGGCACCCTGTGACCAGACTGGGGCGATGCCCCTGCATCCCCAGGCTGCTCTCCACACCCCCATGCGACCCCCCTGCCCCATGTGCAGCTCTTCCCAACCTGCTGGCCTGGGAGGACCCAGAGGGTTGGATGAACAGCTCTGGCTCAGCGCTGCCGTGTCTCTGCAGCAGCAGCGGATGACTAACGACCTTGAACCACAGTAGTTGCTGGAGCCACTCAGCATTAATAACACAAGACACTCCCCTGAGCAACTTGTGTTGCAAAAAGGGGAAAAAAAAAAAACCAACTCCACAAACCCTTCCCCCCTGTGCTGTTGCTCCTCTGCCCTCCTCCGCAGAAATGAAAAACAAACAACTATCTCGTCGGCTGCTTCTGTAAAATTTCTGACCAAGGCTTCCGTTCGGGAGGACTGAGTGTGAAAAATGAAAGAGGCTGCTGAAGACTGAGCCGCAGGGGCAGGAGGGACGGGGCTGCCATGCTGGGGTTTTGCCAGGGCTTTAGTTCTGCTGGGATGGAGCCACGGGGATGGGAGACAGCTGCCAGTGTGAGGGCAGCACTGGGAGCTGAACCCCTGTTCCCATCAGCTTTGAGCACATTTGCTTGCAGCCCCCCAGCTGCCTGCGAGCCTTGAGAAATCCTGAGCTGTTCCTGCTTTGGCAGTCACAACTAAAGGTTTCCCTGACTCTATTTTTTTAAAATCCCTCAGACAAGGCATAAACCAGTCGTTCCCCAGCCTGAAGCAAAAGCAGAGAGTAAAACATGTTTACGTGACGTGACTTCAGAGGTGGAACAAGTCCAAACAGCTACATCCCAGAAATTGTGGATGCAAGGAGAGCTGTAAGGAGATGATTTAAGACTGAGGCACTGGAGATGTGTCCCACCTCTGCCTCTCCCTTTTTAAATAAACCTGGGCAAGTCTCTTCCCCTCACAGTGGGCAATGGGGACTTGTCTTTCCTTTCCACTCCTTGTCTGTCTCTTGCAGAAGTGGGAAGGCCATTTGCGTATGTTGCTAAAGGACGATGAGGAGCCTGCCTCATCAAGTATACCTACATGCTTCCCAGGAATAATTAAAAGAGACTTATAAATGGTATTGTAAAAAGAAAGCTAGAGAGTGTATTGAAATCAGTAATTCCCAGCCAGTTCCTGCAGACCAACATGATCACGCATGGATCAGATCCACTTAAGTATTTAATGTATTTTTTGCAAACCACTACCTTCCTTGGGAGCCTCTCCTATGATTTTTTAAAGACAGTCCCAGAAAGTTTGCCTCACCTTTGATATGCAGGATTTGCATTGTGCTAATGATAATATAATCCAGTGGCTCTGGGGAAAAAAATATAAGACTATAAAATCTTCAATGTGAATACGAATCATTCCATATCTCCAGTCTTTCAGCCAAGCCATTTGGTTTCAAATGTATGCTTTTCTTTGAAAATATAAAAGGTAATTAAACCCAAAATGAAGGTAATAGCTGTTGCCTGAGTTTTGCAGAACTGTTTCTGCTTATCATTCTCCCTATAGCTGGCAATACTGGACTTCTTCTTCCTCTTTTTTTTTTTTTTTCCCCCCATAGCAGATAAACAAAAATCGTAGTGCAAAGTACCTTATCCATATGCCAATCCTACTGAAATCTGCAGGATGTTTTTCTTAACGCTGTAAAAACTTGCTATAAAAAGACACTGTGCTACAGTGACTGCAGCTCCATTAAACCCTTTTTAACACACATATCACTTGGTTCCCAATGACACTTTGAAGTCCTTTAAAACTCAGCGTATTGGCTCATGAGCACTTGCTGCAAAAGCAGAGTGCTAATAATAGGCAAGAAAACCTTCCTAGCAGAGAGGTCTTTGGAATGGTTTCTGCTTTATATCTATTGCAAAACACAAAGCTAAACAACGACACTTATAAAGTACAGAGATAGATCCCAAGCTGCTCCCAGGCATGTAAACCTGCAAAGCATGTAGCTGAAGTCTGTAATCAGCTGTGTTATTTTCTTTCATTTTAGCCCGTGGAAACAGTGGTGAGATAACTCCGTGTGTATCACAGAGCTGCTTTGCACTGTACCTTATACATTAGTCAAGCTCTTAAACCAATTAAAAAAAAACAAACCCAAAACTTTTAAAATATGCAGTCTGGTCAGAGAAATGAGGGATTTGCATAGTTAGATTTAGAGGCCAGCTGGGAAGGTGGAACCCCCCCCTCCCCCTGCCACCACACTTGCCCCCCCCAAACC
>VZTX01031264.1:0-14791 GCA_013400915.1 Pardalotus punctatus | reverse complement strand
GCACGGGGCTGAGCTCCTGCTCCGCGGGCCAGCGGCCGGGACAGAGCCCCACTAACACATGGTGTGCCATCCCAAACCCTGCCGTGCCAAGCCGTGCCAAGGCATTCTGTGCCATGCCAAGCCAGGCCAGGACAAGCCGTTCTGTGCCAACCTAGGCTGGGCCAAGCCAAGTGCAGTCAAGGGCTGTGCTATGTCAAGCCAAGCTCTGCCGAGCTGAGCTGTGCCAGACCAGGCCAGGCCAGGCCAGGCTAGGCTGGTCTGAGCCAAAACAGGCATAGTCAAGGGCTGTGCAGTGCCAAGCCAAGCCATGCCATGCCATGCCATGCCAAGGCTGACCGTGCCAGGTCAAGCCAAGTCAAGTGCAGTCAATGGCTGTGCAGTGCCATGCCATGCCAAACCATGCCGTGCCAAGCCCTGCCAAGTTCTGCCATGCTAAGACCAAGCCATTCCATGCCAAGCCGAGTCATGCCAGGCCCAGCCAAGCCAGGCAGGGTCAAGCCAAGCACAGTCAAGGCCTGTGCAGTGTCAAACTGAGCCATGCCGTGCTGTGCCATGCCGTGCTGTGCCATGCCAAGCTGTGCCGTGCTAAGTTGTGCCATGCTAAGCTCTGCCAAACCCTGCTGTGCCAAAGCAGCCCATGCCTGACAAAGCCAAGCCAAGCACAGTCAACAGCTGTGCAGAGCCAAATCATGCCATGCCATGCTGTGCCAAGCTGTGCCATGCCAAGCCAGGCCAGGCTGGTCCGAGCCAAGCCAAGGCAAGCAAAGTCAAGAGCTGTGCAGTGGCGAGCCGAGCTAAGCTGTACCGTGCCAAACCAGACTGTGCCAGATAAGCCAAACCAAGTGCAGTCCAGGGCTGCTCAGTGTCATGCCATGCCGTGCCAAGCCGTGCCAAGCCTTGCCAAGCTGTGCTGTGCCAAGCCAAGTGTGGTTAAGGGCTGTGCAGTGCCAAGCCAGGCTGTGCCACGCCAGGCCATGCCATACCAAGCCAAGCCAAGCCAAGCCAACCAAGCCATCCCTTCTTGCCCCATCCCATCTCATCCCACACTCATGCCAGCCGTGTCCCCCCGGTCCCTGGTTCCGACACGACCCCTGGCTACTGTCAGGCCATCTCTGAGAGTTCTGCCTGCTGGGTGCCCCACGCTGGGGCTGCACGGGGCCCCTGGATCCTCCCTGGCTGGGGGGATGCCGGGGCCAAGGGGGGACCAGAGTGTCCTCGATCCCATCCCTGCAGGGTGTTTGCTGGCAGCTCCTCGGGAAGCTCAAAGCTGGGTGGTGGGCATGGACACCCGGGAATTTCAGCAGGCAGAGACCCACAGCAGCAGATCTGACGCCTTGGGAACTGGGGGTCTTGGGGGAAGGGGATTTGTAACTCCCTCTGACAGGTCTGAACTCTGGGAGCTGGGCTGGGATGGGAGAGCCAGGCACTGCCAGGACAATCCTCCGGCTGCTCGGAAGCACACGGAGTCGGGGGCTCAGGGCTGGACTTGAGGAGCACTGGAGACCCCGGAAGAGCCGGGGGGGGGCTGTGGTGAGCTCACACTGCCGCTCCCAACACCTGGCACAGGTGTTGCTTTCAGTCCACAAAAGCTTGGGCTTGATCCAGGCCACAGCCGGCACCAGCAGGTGCTGAGGATGGGATGATTTTGGGGGGACCCTTGGAGCATCCAGCACCACCTGGACCCTGTCTGGGGTTCCAGGGTTGTGCCACAGACCCTGGCACAGGCATGGAAGGGCCCAGCACCACCTGGCTGTGCTTTGGCAGCTCCATTCCTGCCTGGCTGTGCCGGGATGCAGCCCTGGGAGGAGGCCCCTGGCCAGGGCCGTCACTCTCAGTGCTGGAAAGCTCCTGGTGCACAGGGGGGCACTGCAAAATAACGCATTAATTAACAATGCTAATTAATGGTGTGTTCCCTGGTGGGATAGGCCCCACTCACTCCCATGGGTGTCCTGCAGGAGCCTCCTGTGGGTGCTGGGGGTCCCAGCTGGAAAGGGGCAGGTGCCTCTGGACCAGAGCAGACGACTGGGATTGATCCCCCAAATCTTACAGGCAGGGTCCTGCTGGGCTGGGATTAAACACTCCAATTCCATGGGCAGAGTCCTGCTGGGCTGGGATTGAGCCCCCAGATCCCATGGGCAGGGCTCTGATGGGCTGGGGTTGGAATTTACCCCCCACAAGTCCCACACTGGGGAACAGCCCCACACTCAGCCGGGCTGGGCTGGGCAGAAGAGGAGGAGGAGGATGGCCATGGGTCATCCATCTTCTGCACCAGGTCTTGGTGACTCCATGCTCCTGCTCAGCCATCCTGCTCCACGGGAGCTGACAGCTTCCAGCCCCCCATGCTCCACAGACCCCTGCAAGGCTGGGTCTTCTGCAGCCACTCCTGCCCTGGCAGCTCCTTTAGGCAACAGGTAGAATTATCCCGCAGGATAATCCCTGCCGGGGAGCTCAGGGTGCCTGGAGGAGGGCAGCAGCTCCGACAGGGCCCTTCCAAGCCCCTGTAAATCTCCCGTCCCACGGATGGGGCAGCACCAGGGACCACCCGGCTTTCATGCACGACTGGGATGTTCCACCTGGAACTGGTGCTCCCCAGGCTCCGGCCACCCACCCCACACCCCGGCAGAGCTGGGGGTCCCTGGGGTCCCCCCGCACCGAGCACCCTCTGGCAGCTCAGCCTCGTCCCTGAGAGAGCAGCGGCACCGCGACCCGGTGACACGGTGACAGCTGCCAATGCACAGGCAGGTCCCTCTGGGCGGGGATCGGATTAATTAATCTCGTCTGGAGGGCGGGCACCAAATTAAACCGGTGCTGGTGACACGGGCAGCCTGGCCGGTCGGTCAGCCCCGGGAGCAGCTGGGGCCCCCGGCGTGGGGGCAGCTGGTGTCACATGCTGGGCAGTGCCACGGTGTGCCGGGGTGGCACTTGGTGTGCCAGGGCGGGGTGACCCTCCCAGGGCACCTCTGCCAGGCCCTGGGGCACGGGACATGAGGACGTGGCACACTGCCGGCACTGCTGGGGAGCTGAGGGGTGACACGGGGGAACGAGGGTGGCAGTGGTGCTGGCCTAGGGATGGCGGCTCTGAGGGACGCAGGTGTGATGGCACCATGGCCTGAGGGACCTCAAAGGGACATAGGTGTGATGTCACCACCGCCTGACAGACCCCAAGGGCCCAGGCGTGATGCCACCGTGGCTCAAGGGGCCCAAGGGATGGAGATGTGATGCCACCATAGCCAGAGGGATCCCAAGAGATGCAGATGTGGCGGCACCGTGGCCTGAGGGACCCTCGTGCTCCCGGCCGAGCAGGGTCTCCGTGCCGTGTCCCGGTGCCGTTCCCGGCGTGTGGCTCCTGCCGCCTCAGCCGGGGGAGGGCGAGCAGCTGCGGCCGGTCCCCGCTGTCCCCGCTGTCCCCGCTCCCCCCGCTCCTGCCTGACCTCGTTTCCAGCTCCGAGGGCTCCTCGTTATGCAATCGCCGCCGAATTCCTGCACAAGCAGAAATGGCCGACGCTTCCAGCATCCCACGGCCACGGGGACCGTGGTGACCCCGCTCACCCCGGACCCCCCAGCCCGCTGTCGTGCCTCCCACCGCGGGAGGAGGGTGGCGGAAGGGGCTCGGAGGGGCCGTGTCCCTGGTGCCGCATCCCTGAGTGCCACCGGGGCTTGTGCCACCCCTGGCACGCAGCAGCCGCAGGCGCGTGGCTGCGGGAGTGCTGGTGGCACTGGGAGCGTGCGGTGGCGGTCTGTCCCTGGGGACACAGCGTGTGTCACACGGGGCTGTGTGTGGGCACGGGGGGGTCCGGGACCCCGGGGAGAGGCCACAGCCCCCACAGACAGGGACAGGCCCTGGGCTCCCGGCACCTGCGGGTCCCGTCCGGCACCAGAGCCCCGCTCGGTGGGGCAGGAGGAGGAGCAGGAGGGCTGGGATGAAGGGCAGGGGGGTCAGCGGCCTGGAGAGGAGTAAAAGGATTGCTCTGGAAACGGAGGGATCACAGCAGCCGGGGGGGCCCAGGGAGCAGCCCCAGGATCTGGCGCTGATGCGAGCCCCTGGCTGCATATGGGGGGATACAGGGTGCCCTCAGCTGTGCCCCCACACTGGGGCTGCCTGTGGGTGTTGGAGCTGCATGGATACGGGGCCGGGGGGGGCCGGCCTTCCCCTGTTATAGAGATCCTTTATCACACCCCCTGGATCAATGGCATTTCTGGGGTACAGGGGGTCCCTTGGGGTGCACAGAGATCCTGGCATCCCCATGAGGTGTTTGGGGTCCCTGTGGTCTCCTGGGGGTGCACAGCCTTCTTGGGCTCTCCATGAGCCATTTGGGGTCTTTAGGGTCTCTGGGGGGCAGATGGGGTTCCTGGGGTCTCCTTGGGGTGCACTGATACCCTGGGGTCTCCATGGGGTTCCTGGGGTCTTCGCAGGGCTGAGCCCACCTGCTACCTCCCAAGCTGAGCAGGAGCCGCCCCTCCCCCCGCAGCTGGGAATAATCGGGGTTAATTACGGCTCTAATGAGGTGTGAAAGGGTTACTGCCTGTGGGATGAGCAGCGGGGCAAGGATAGGGACATCGGTGCCATTGGGCTTGGCTGAGCCTGCACAGCGCCTGTGTCCGTGCGCCCCGGGGGAGGGGACAGGGCGGGTGGGGACCCTTCCCGTGGGAGCGGACCCTTCCCGTGGGAGGGGAACCCGGGCTGGGGCTGCGCCGGGAGCAGCTCGGGGCGCACCGGGGCCCCGCCGGCCACCGCGGTGGTTCCGTGTGCCCAAACGGAGCGCGGGCAGGGGGCGCGGGCAGGGACCTGGGGGTGCTGTGGACACGGTGGGGGACAGGTGGGACAGGGCAGGTGGCACCCGGCGCGGTGGTGAAGGGGCGAGCACGGGTGGGCAGGGCCCCTGACAGGGACGGTGCCGCTGCTGGGGCCGGCAGAGCCCGGTGCCGTGATGTTGTCCCGGGTCGTGCCGGTGCCGCGGCGTCAGAGCCGGGCGCACGACACGCTCTGTCCGTGGGCACGTGGCGTCCCCGGACTGTCCGGGTTTCCTCGCTCCCGCTCTCACCTCATGCCGGGCTGAGGAGCCCCAGGCCCGGAGCCGGGAGCCCCCGGCTCTGGGAAGGGTCTGGATTTTTCCCACCAGGATGCCTAATCCCTAAAACAAATGAGCACCGGGAAAGGGGCAGTGCTGTGCCAAATCGGGCCCGGGGAGCGGAGAGGACGCACCTGTGCTCGGGACCCCGCGGATTCCGAGGGATAAGGTTTCCGCGGGCAGCTCTGCCGGGCTGCTGGGAGCGGGGGGTCCCGCGGCAGCGGTGCTGGGAGGGTCCGGCTGCCCGGCATCGCTGCCGGGCCTGGCGGTGGGCGCTGGGCATCCCCCGGGGAGCCGCTGCCGGCTGTGACCCATCCGCCAACCCAGTGCCGGGGGCGCAGGGGGCCCGGGGCTGTCGCCAGCAGCGGCTCCGTGTCCGGGGCAGCAGCGGTGACACCGAGCCCAGGGAGTCTCTAGCGGGGATTGGGGGCTCAGCTGTGGGTGCCGCCACCTTGATGTCCCCGTTCTCCAGTGCCAGATGTGCGGGGTGTGTGGTGGGGGCACATCTGGCGGCGGGGGCAGCTGTGCCGGGGCCGGCGCCGTGCCGAGGGCCGGAACACTGGCAGCTCTGTGTGCTCCCAGTGACCTGCAGCCATGACCAATGCGGGAATCTCCGGCTCTGCCGCGCGGCCCCACGGCACAGCGCCGGCAGCTGCTCCCGCCTCCGAGCAGGCGCTTCCTAGGAATACCCTTTTTCCCTTTTTTCATGAAATCCCTGCCTTTTCCACATGGCGAAGGGACAAGACACCCTGCAGGGAGGAGATGGATTTATTAAATATTTGGCGGATGACAGAACATGGCTCCCTGCTCACAGGCTGCTGCTGGAAACGTTCCCCGTGCTTACGGCATCGGCTCCGGCGCAGCTTCGCCAGCCGCTCCCAGGGACAATCCTGTTCCCAGGGACAATCCAGCTCGCTCCCGCACTCCCCTGTGCCTGCAGGAATTGGGAATGGCACCGGAGCTTGGTGTGGCCTCCAATGACACCTTGGCTGCCTGGGCACAGCTGGGGCTCGGGGAGCCAGGAATGGCGGGAGCGGCCAAGGCCACCGCTGTCCTGGTGCATGTCACCCACAGACCATCCGGTGTGGGACCCCTCGTGGCTCCCATCGCTATTCCCTGCCCCATGGCAATGGGGCTGTCCCTCTCCTGGCATTAACCCCAGGTGTTGGCTGGGGACGCCAGCGCAGGGACATGGCTCTGCCCTGGGGACTTCCCATGGGAAAATGTTTTTAGGTGTATTTTCCTTAGGGTAGGTTTTGCCCCAGGGAATTACAAGTGGCAATCCCAGTCCGGAGGGTGCAGCTGGCATGAGCCCCATGGCTCTGTCCCAGCCTGTGGTCGGCCCAGGGAGCAATTAAAAAGTGGGGTAATTACAGCTGAAGCAGTGTGAGGCACCGGGGCCCTGCTGGGGACTGGGACTGGCTGTTCCCTGGGAGCAGAGCAGACTCCCTGGAAAAACCAGGATGGCCTGGGCAAGGGAGACGTGCTGATCCTGGTGTTCCCATGGCAGTTGGGTCAGTGTTGGTGAGGGAATCACAGCCATGGAGCAGATTTCCCTAGCAGCCTCCGGGACACGGTGCCCAGGGGTCTGAGCCAGGAGTTGGGGCAGCAGATGAGGAGCAGCCAGACCCCGGCTGGGTGCCCACAGCCCCAGGACCCCGCACTTGCTGGAGCAGGACCCGGGCTGGAACCTTCCTCTGGGGTTAAGGCGATTATCCCGAAGGCAAAACAAAATTCAGGCTTGGAGTTAAGGGTAGGGAAGTTGGGTGCTCGGTGTTTTTCCCTGACACAACATCCCAGCACAGCACTGGTGGAGGTGCCTGGTGTTCCTGGGCTGTGAGATAACTCCAGGCATCCTGCCTGCTGCAGGGACCCCCTTGATGGCTCTGGCACAGCTCGGAGCCATGTGTGGGCTTGTCCTGGTGCTTCCCGGGCTCAGTTTGTATTCCCATCCCCATCCCCATTGCCCTCCTTGTCCCCATCCCTGACCCCCCTTGGCTGGCTGAAGCTGCTGCTCCACTCCAGGTTCTCATCACTCCCCTTCCCTCCTCAGCAGCTCATTCCCAACATTTACATTGAACCAAACCTGTGGCCACCACGGGTGTTTATTGTCCCTGTCCTGCGGGCTGGGGGGACCCGGTGAGCGCATTCCCAGGGCTGGGTAGGTGCGGGGAGGGGGCAGAGCCGGGGGTGCTCGCAGGGTCTCTCGCTCTGTTCATCCATCACTCTCCATAAATATTTATAGATGCATCAGGGCCCTCGGCTCCTTCCACTAAAAATAACACTTCTAAGCACCATGGGAAAAAAATGCTGGAACCACTCATGGCTGGGACTGGTGGCCACATTTTGGGAGCGATGACGGAGCCCAGCATGGGTCAGGGGGAACTGCCATCCCCCGCTCTGTTATTTCCCTCATTTTAACCAAAATTGAACCCAACTCCTGATGCTGATGCTCCTCTCAGCCTGGCCATGCTCCTTCCTCAATTCCCTCAATGGGATGGGAAAGCTCTAAGAGCCTGGAGAGCTGTTCCCAGCAGGGCTGGGAATGCTGGAGGTTGGTGGCCCGTCCCACGCCCCCGTCACCTGCACCCCACCGTCCACCCCAGGAGGACACGACCTCACACCTGACTCCAGGTGGGTTTTTGAAGGCTGAATCCCCTTCGTGCCACGCAGGAGGGACCCCGGGAGGGCCTGCACCCCTTGTTCCATGCACAGGGAGGGGCAGAAGCCGGGAGGAATGACCAGCGTGGGGTGTGATTTAGGAGCAGATTGGAACAGAGCAGCACACGGAGCGGGAACAGCCACCAGCAGTTTCCTTTCAGGTTTTTTAAGCCTCCCATGACTCGCTGAGCCGGGTGGGACGTGGTCTGGTCACCGTTAGGAAACACACCGAGGGTACATGCAATGGCCTAAGGGGCAGTGCCCGCGGAGAGTCCTCCGGGTGTTTTGGGAGAGCCCTCCAGGTGGTTTCGGGAGAGCCGTGTCGGCAGCAGGTGGTGGAGATCGGTCACAGTTGCACGATGGTGATGGATGGGCTGGAACTGCCTCTTCTGAAGGCGGGGAGACGTCCCTCGATCGCAAGCACAACCTCCGAGCCTGCGGCATCAGAAACGCCCGTGAGGACCCGCGGGGAGCAGAGCTCCTGCAGAGCTCCTGCAGAGCTCCCGCCCGGCCCCGCGGAGCCGCCAGCGCCGGGACCCGGGAAAGGCGGCTCCGGGGGGACCTTCTGGCTGTGCACAGCTCCTGACAGGAGGCTTGGGCTCTGCTGACACGAGAGACAGGGGAGGTCGGGCTCTGATCCCAGGGAACAGGGACAGAGCAAGAGGGAACAGCCTCAAGCTGTGCCAGGGCAGGTTCAGGTTGGATACTGGGAACAATTCCTTCCTGGAAAGGGCTGTCCAGCCCCGGCACAGCTGCCCAGGGTAGTGGTGAGGTCCCCATGCCTGGAGGGATTTATAAAAACCCGTGTGGATGTGGCATTTGGGCACAGGGGTCAGTGGTGGCCTTTGCAATGCTGGGGGACAATTGGGCTCTGGTCTTAGAGGGCTTTTCCAACTGCAGTGACTCCATGATTCTATGATTCCATGACCCTCTGAGCCTCCTGGCTGGGGCTGTGCACACTTGGGGCCATCCCTGGCAAGCTCAGACCGGAGCCAAGGTGTGGCACCCACCGGAATGTCCTGCTGACCCCAGGGCTCCTCCCCTTGGACATCAGGGAACCGGGAAACGCGGACTCCTGAGCCCCCAACGCCCATGGGGCCACGGCAGCTCCCCGGGCCATGCAGGGCCCAGGTGACTCTGCAAGCCAAGGTGAGGTCAGGGCTGGGGATTTTGCCCCCAGAACAGCCAGGATCTGTTGACTGAAAGCCCCTGATGTTCTGCCCAGCTCCCCTGTCGCTGGTGGGCAGCCAGAGCTGAAGGGGGGCCAGAGCCACCGGCTCAGCTTGGCTGGACACCACCACCCCCAGTACGGCCCAGGGGCACCCACCTGGTCCTGGCAGCACACGTGGGATTGGGAAGAACTTGAGGAATCACCGAATCCCTGAGACTGGGAAAGACCTCTGAGGTCATCGAGTCCCAGCTGTGCCCGATGGTCACCTCATCCCCAGCCCAGAGCTCTGAGTGCCACATCCAGCCCTTCCTCGGACACCTCCAGGGGTGGGCACTCCAAACCCCCCTGGGCAGCCCCTGCCAAGGCCTGAGCACCCTTTCCATGAGGAAATTCTCCCTGGTGGAAGAGCCACCACAGTTTAAAGGATTGTATTTGCTTTTCTCTTTTGTCTTTTCCCATTCTTTCTGTAGGATAAAGAAGCCTGACTGCTTCCTCTCTCTCATTTTTCAGTGGTCTCTAATTTAGTGCTTGTCAGCTGCTCCTTGGTGATGTTGGAGGCCCTGCTGGGCTCCGGGGGGAACTGGGGCTCCTGCTGTCCAGATCAGCACTGCGGGGTGATGGTCACACACATCCCTTTCTCCAAAGCCATGGGAGTTTCAGGGATGTGAAGAAAAGCCGCACGCTGTGGCACAACCGGCTGCCCGTGCTGGCTCCCTCTCCAACGCTGTAATTTTACTCCTTCTTGAGTTACCAGATTGTTTCCCAGATGAGGCAGGACTTGAATTTCTAATGTAAAAACTGTCAGAAAGACTCCTGAGCCCCTCTGGGGTTCTCTCCTGCTGCTGAAGCGGCCGGGAGGTGGGAAGGGCAAATTCCCTTTTTTCTGCTTTGCAGAGGACACTTGGTGGGAGCTGGTGGTGGGTTTATCCCAAAAAATTGTGGTTTGGATCCACCACCGATTCTCCCAGTCTGTGACCACCATGGGCTGGGGCTCAGTCAAAGATGAAAGATTTCTCCTGCCTGGTCCCTACAGTCACCCAACCCACAGTGTGAGAGAAAAGGTGCCACAGGAAGGTCCCTCCTGCCCCATCCCTTCGTGGCGCAGCCTGGGTGCATCCATGGTAGGTTTTCCTGCCAGGAGAACCCTCCTTCCCACTGGGAATGGGGAGTGATGGGCATTATGGCAGACATCCAGTGAGTGCAGAAACCCGACCGTGCCTCCTCCCAGCTTTTCAGGTGGGGGAGATAAGGATCTCCCTGGAGACACTGCCAGGCTCCAGCTCCTGCCCCTCCTGCTCTCAGCTCCACCTGTTTGTCTGTCCATCTGCTGTGCCTTGTTACAACTTAAAGCTTTCTGGGGGCAGACATTGTATTTTTGGTACGTCTGCTCAGTGTCCATCACCACGGGCTCCTGTTTCCTGCCTGAGGCCTCTCGTTACACAAGTGACAATAAAATGGGAGATAAGGCTGCTCTCGCTGAAGGTGACGGTGTTTTCCCACTCCAGGGAGAGCTCAGAGCCCCTCCCAGGGCCTGAAGGGGCTCCAGGAGAGATGGGGATGGACTTTGGACAAGGGATGGAGGGACAGGACACAGGGAATGGCTTCCCAGTGCCAGAGGGCAGGGATGGATGGGATCTTGGGAAGGAATTGTTCCCTGGGAGGGTGGGCAGGCCCTGGCCCAGGGTGCCCAGAGCAGCTGGGGCTGCCCCTGGATCCCTGGCAGTGCCCAAGGCCAGGCTGGACACTGGGGCTGGGAGCAGCCTGGGACAGTGGGAGGTGTCCCTGCCATGGCTGGGGTGGAATGAGAGGAGCTTTAAGGTCCCTTCCTTCACAAACCATTCCATAATTGTATGAAAAACATCCTTTTGAACACTACAGAGGAATGAGTGGATGGGGACCTTCCTGGTGCAGAAACAGGAGATGAAGGACCAGAGCAGGAGGTGACAGGAGCTCCATGAGCTGCTGGAGACGGGAGATCTGTCCATCCTTACCTGAGTTGCTGTCCAGCCTGCGGCCCTCTCCTAACCTGCAACACAGGGAAGGGCACGGTTAGCAAGTGGAGCCTTTGTTTTCCCATAAAATGAAGGATCTGCCCCCATCTCTTATTGCTCCAGAGGGAACTCCCCCAGGACTGCACACCTGGGGATACACAGCAAGTCCTCAGAAAGCCCAGGCAGGCAGAACAGTGCTCCTGATCCCCAAAGCCCAGGGATCCTGGCATGGCTGGGCTGGGATTGCCCAGACCAAGCTCTCAGAGCAGGGCCAGCTCCACAGGCTGCTCAGGACCTTCCTCCGTGAGCTCTGAGGGTCTCCAAGGGTGGAGACCCCACAGCCTCTTGGGGCAACCTGTGCTTGGCCAGTCTTGGGGTAGAAAAGTATTTTTTATGTCCAGACAGAATTTCCTTTAGTCCAACACATGTCCCTTGTCACTCGTCTTGTCCCGGGCACCACGGAGAAGATTCTGCCTCAGTTTCTTGAGCGTCTTCCCGGATTTACTCAGACACATTGCTTTGATCCCAGTGCTCTCAGCCTTTCCAAGTGTCACCTTCATCACTGCCGTGCTCCTTCCCTGTCCCTCGTGTCCTGGGGAGCTCAGCCGGACCCAGGACTCCAGGGTGGCCTCAGTGGTGCCAGGACGAGAGGCAGGAGTGTCCCCTCCTTGCTGGGAATGCTGTGCCAGTCCAGGAACACTGACCCTCGCTGCACAGGGACACGTCACTGCTGCGGGGACACCTCGGTGTCCCCAGTCCCAGGTTGTCCCTGCCAGGCTGTGTGGGGGTGGCCCCCACCCTGTCCCAACACCTGGGCTTGTTCCCAGGATGTGGCACTTCCCTTGCTGAGCTGCAGGACGTTGTGCCAGGGCATTTCTCCGGCCTGGTGAGGTCCCAGGGGCACAGCCACGGCTCCCAGCCTGGTGCCATCACAAACCTGCCCAGGATGGTTCTCTGGGAACAGTGGGTGCAGAACCTCAGTTTTGGTCAGGATGGGCAGGTGTACTCCATGGAATCCCAGAATGGTTTCCATGGAATCCCAGGAAGGGACCTTAAACCTCATCCCATTCCACCCCTGCCATGGCAGGGACACCTCCCACTGTCCCAGGCTGCTCCCAACCCCAATGTCCAACCTGGCCTTGGGCACTGCCAGGGATCCAGGGGCAGCCCCAGCTGCTCTGGGGAACCCATGGCAGTGCTGGAATCCTATTTCAAACTGGATATTTTTGTCCAGGCAATGTTATGGATCAGAAAACTGCATTTCCACCAGTCTGAGCAGAGCCCAGGTCTTTAATCCCTCTTCCAGTGGTTTCCAGATCATAAAATCCAAACGGTCAATACAGGAAGGGACACGGACATGGAGAGTCTCAGGCAACGGTGCCCTGGGTTCACCTCCTGGCCACTGAGAGGAATGTGGAGCCTGGGGGAGAGGCAGCAGGACCACACCAAGGGGTGGCAGGAGAGGCTGGCAGTGCCAGAGCCCCTGGAGTAACACCTGGCAGAGGTGAATGTATGGATACACAACTCCAGGTTCTGTGATGGGAAAACACGACGGGAGCACCGGGGCTGAACTGCCATGGGGGGTCATCCAAAGGGGCAGGAGGCTTTGCCAGCCCCCAGCTCGGGGGACACCCCTGGAGGTGCTGCTTTGTGATCCCAGCCACAAAGGACGCAGCTGACTGGGAATCCTCCTGCATGGTTTCATCCCCCAAAGCCACCCCTGCTCCATCGAACGTCACCCTCTCCAGCAGGGAGGGGAGTGCTGGGGTTGATGAATTTGGACACAGGGAAATAGGAAATAACTTCATGAAGAAACTTGTGATGAAGCCGAAGGGCGATGTCATCCCCAAGAGTGCCTTTAAACCAAAAGAAGGTCGATTTGGAATGGATTTTGGGCAGGAATTGTTCCCTGGGAGGGTGGGCAGGCCCTGACCCAGGGTGCCCAGAGCAGCTGGGGCTGCCCCTGGATCCCTGGCAGTGCCCAAGGCCAGGCTGGACACTGGGGCTGGGAGCAGCCTGGGACAGTGGGAGGTGTCCCTGCCATGGCTGGGGTGGGATGGGATGGTTTTATGGTCCCTTCTCACCCAAACCATTGCAGGATTCTCTGAACCCAGCGCAGTGGAGTCCCTGGGAGGAGCGGCCGCTCCCTGTCCGTGCGGGTGCAGGAGCTGGGGAATGCCTGAGCTGCCAGAGCTTTTCCTCTTGCTCATTCCAGATGGGAGAACGCTGCTGGGCCAGGACTGCTCCCAAAGATGAATCCCCAGATTTCCAAATCCCAAATGAATCCCAAAGAGGAATGCAGGGCAGAAAGAGCTCGCTGTGGGCAGGGGGTCAGGCCCCACACACCCTGAGTGTCCCAGGCAAGGTCCCTGTAGGTAACCTGGGCTTTGGTGTCGCCCATTCCTGATGTTCCCACACCCCAGAACCCCCTTGCCACAGGGTCCAGAGCAGCTCCCCCCAGCCCACGCCGCAGGGCTGCACTTCCATATTGATTATTCCTCGATTTCCCTGCCAGACGTTTACCTCACCGACTCGGGGACTGCAAGAAACCACTTTTTCCCTGGCAGGGATAGTATTTACATTCCACATGGAGGCTTTTGGACCCAGTTCTGCTCTTGGACACGTCTGGGCCATCCATTCCCGGCTTCGTGCTGCTGCAATGAGTAACGGAGCGAGTTTGTGTTCCATCTCTGCTCCCATACATCATATTCCAGTGCCTCAGAGTCCCCCTTTCCCTATTTCCCATGCAAGATACAATGCATATTTGGAAAAAGCCGTATGGGTCATCTGGTAAGCATCTAAAATATTCCAGTGATGAGGAATGTTCTGGGGCAAAGAGGGTCCTGTGACTTGGAGCCAAGGCGATTTTGCTTCAAAACTCCTGTTTTAGCCAAAATCAAACTTCCCGCGCTCCTTCCCACCAAGCACAAACACCGGTGGGCGAAGGAACAGAGCATTTCCAAACACCTGGATGCTCTGCAGAACTCAGTGGATGGGAAAACTCGGGCAAATGAGCTCTTTTGGGAGAAACGTGAGCTCCGCTGCCGCAGCTGAGCCAGCAGGAAATGTGCGTGTAAGAAAAGCAGGCTCAGAAGTCCCGGTTTGTTGATGCTGGAATTGGGTTTGGCTCAAGCGAGACAAATGCCTGGGCTGATTCACACCCGGCCAAGGCTGCTCCTCGTGTTTGGGTCTGAAACATCGAAAGCAGAAGCCAAGAGAGCCCCGAGTGAGGTCCTGTCCCTGGGAGGGCCCAGGAGGAGCTTCCTGGTGGCTCCTGGAACGTGAGGTGAGGAGCAGATCCTGGCAGCCCTTCCCTCACCCTGCCCTGCTCCGGTGCCCGAACATCCTGAGGCTGTGAGGATCCCTTCCAGCTCTGGGATAACTCCAGTGGAATGTGCCACGGATTGGTCAGCACAGAGGGAAAATTCAGGAGACAGGGACACAGGGATGAAAGGGACCTCTTGTGACACTGATGGCAGTGCTGTGTGGGATGGCCACTGGCACAGGGACGCTTGTCCAGCCAAGGCCACCATGGGATTCTGGACATTTGTCCAGCCAAGGCCACCGCAGGCAGGGGTTGAGCAGGTGACAGTCCCACTGCTTGGGGACTTCCCTGGGGACTGCCCCGCTCTGGGTTTTGTCTGAGCTATCCCTCGGAGCTGGATTTCTTGCAGCACCCGGAGCAGCTCCTCCTCCTCTCACACATTTCCATGTGTGGCCTTTGCTGGAAGAAAAGCATCCTTGGAAGCTGAGCAGAAGACGGGACCACGGCTGTGACATCAGCCTGTGACGGATGTTGGGGACAGTGACTGGGGTTGGGAGGTGACACGTGCCAGGGCACAGCCACAGCAGCAGTGACGGGGCTGCTCGAGCAAGGCCACCTGCACCCAGAGATATCC
>VZTX01031258.1:0-12750 GCA_013400915.1 Pardalotus punctatus | reverse complement strand
AAAAAAAAAAAACCTCTAGTACTATGTAGTGATAGAGAATCAGGCATTTATTCTGGCCAGGATGTGCCACGGAAAATATTCCATGTACAGGTGACTTTTTACTGGATTTTATGCAGATGTGTATGCACAAAACCCAAAGCAATTCCCATTCATTGGTCCCAAATTCAAAGGTGTATCATTTCCAATAATCTGGTCTTGCCTCCTGCCGTGGGCAGGGACACCTTCCCCTATCCCAGGCTGCTCCGTGCCCTGTCCAGCCTGGCCTTGGACACTTCCAGGGATCCAGGGGCAACCCCAGCTTCTCTGGGAATCTGTGCCAGGGCCTTCCCACCCTCACAGGGACGGATTCCCTGCCAATACCCCATGTAACTCTGCCCTGTCAGTGGGCACTCATTCCCCTTGTCCTTGCAGTTATTCCACAGCTGATCCCACTAAACCCACCGGAAGAACAGCACATCTCATATTTTGAGATTTTTTTCTTCTTTTTTTTTTTTTGTCCCCCCGCCCCTCCTTGTTTTTAGGGTTCTCTCAGCTCTGGGTGGTAGATCAGTGGGTTTTGAGCTGCTGGCTGCACTGAGGATGAAACAGTTCTGTCTCTAGTGTTCTTTACCTAACAGAGGTTAAGAATTTGGGTCTTGGATGAGTCTTTTTCTTGCCTTGTTCAGGAAAGTGCCTTAAAAGTGTGAATGGACAGTCTTTGCTGCCAAATAGCTCCTTACTGGAGTTCAGTGGCCATGAGGCCATCAGCAAAAGAGGAGGAAGAGCAGAACATAATCCTGATTGATGATGATGAGGAGGAGGAATTGGAGAGCACCCAAGGGAGTTCTGTCGTATTTGTAGAGCCACAGGGTAAGAGCTGTTCCCTTGCTGCTGCTGGAGTTCTCCAAAGACTTTGGGAATAAACTGAATTAATTATGTGTTATGCTAGAACACTGTCTTTGTGCTGCACAAGTAAATAAAACCAGGAGGAACTGCCAGGATTTCATAATTTTTAGCGGTATCTTTGATGGCACTAATTCTAAAGGATGCTGCTGTGTAGTTTTAAAATATTTCGAATTGAGCTGAGACTGGGCCTTTTCCGTGTCAGCTTTTTGATTTCATATCTTCTGGTTTGATAGTTCATGGAAGTTCTGTGCACCGTTCTTCTGTGAAATCCCAAGGAATCATGTGCCTTAAAGGGTTCAAAAAATAAATATCAATAATTTGTATGGAAGTTGTAGCTACCTTTACACTGATTTACACCTCCTGCTCTCTTTCCTACAGAGGAATCTCCCCTGAAGGTGAAGGAGGAGGATGAGAAGGAGGAGGAGAAGGAAAAGGAAGTGGTGGATGAAGAAGAGGATTTAGTGGTCACCTACTGTAAACAAGCAAATGTGATGCCTCATGCAAGATACGACTGCACCACACACCCCTTCGAGTACAGCCAGGGCTGGGCAATTCCATTTGGGGTCCCATTTTCCCCATTTAGTCCGTTTTGTCATTAACTTTGTAACAGCTGGATAAGGATGTGATTTTCCTAAATAACCTTCTGGTTTTTAACCTTGCAGGAGAACAGAGTGTGACACTTGCTCCCCCCTTGGGAGAAATAGCGATATTTGTGATGAGTGCTACTGCTACATCTGTGACAAGCTGGCTGCTGAGGTGAGGGGGAAGGCACAGCTTGGAGAAAAGGGACACCTTCTCTTGTGGATCAAGTGGGAGCTTTGGACAAGCCCTGCCTTAGGCTCAGATTTTGGCAGCAGCTTTGCTCAGCTGAGCTGCACCTGAATCCCGCTGGCTCACAAGTTTTTAAGGATGGCAGGTCAGGTCTGTTGTAAAATGAGTTATTTATTGAATAGACAGGAGATGACAGGCCTTAAACAGAGTTAGTTACTACCCAGGATAAAACAAAGAGCTATTAGTAGGTTACATAAAACAGTGAACAATATTGAGGTACCTGTATTAAAGCCAGCAAAAAAATAGGATGGACTAGGAGTCAGAGTAACTCCCCACCAAATGTGTGCACAGAACCCTTTCACTACAACAACCTTTCCCTGTTTTCTTTTGTTCTGTGACACAGTGCCAGGAGTGGACAACCCCTTCCCTTTGCCACTGCAATGCCCACAACAAAAGCAGCTTCTGGAAGACCCAGAGGAGCATTGCCTTGGCAGGGGTCCTGACCACGTTCAACCTGGAGCTCCTGGACATCGACGCTGATCTGCGGCACGGGGGTGGGTGCTGTGCCCCAGAGCGGCCTGGGCACCTGGGAATGCTCTGCCTGGGGCCTGGAGAGCAGCCTGGCTGCTCCACACCAATCCATGGGGAAGTTTTGAGGAGCAGATTGCTGTGCCTGTTTTGTTGGTTTTTTTCCAAGCTTGGACCAGGCGTGGGTTTGCAGGTTCAGATTCCTGCTTTTCTCTCTCTGGAAGGATCAGAGAGTGGTTTGGGGTGGAATGGAGCTTGAAGATCATCTCATTCCCACCCCTTTCCTCAGGCAGGGACACTTCCCACTATCCCAGGCTGCTCCAAGCCCTGTCCAGCCTGGCCTTGGACACTTCCAGGGATCCAGGGGCAGGCACAGCTTCTCTGGGCATCCTGTGCCAGGGCCTCCCCACCCTCACAGGGAACAATTCCTTCCTAATAACCAACCTGGATTTCCCCTCTTTCAGCAGCAAAGCTTTCCTGACCAGTAAAACTGGGTGCAAGCAATTTGCCAAAAATTTCACACGGGCAACTTTTTCTTTCGGTTTTGAAAAAACAGATGCAAAACTCTTTGTGCAATATTTGTTTTGTCTTGCCTTTTAGGAGACCTCCTAGAGAATTTTATCAAGGAGCTTTCTGTCGTGTACAACAAATACCTCACAGGAGAAAAGATACGTCCCCCAGAACACGAATGCCGTTGTGTGCCAAAATTGCCCCCTGGGCAGTGCAGTTTCTGCAGCTCACAGACCATGGAGGTTGTGTACGAGTAAGTGACAGCAGAACTGGGGCTGTCTCGGCAGCTTTGGTTTATTTAATGAAGTGACAGTTAGAATTGTGACACCTGATAGAGCAGAAATAGAGTTGAGAGAACTTGCTTGGCCAGAGTTGTTAAATTGTGCTTGGATGTACTTTGAATTCCGTCTTAAATGTCTTTTTAAAGAAATTTCCTGTGCCATACAGGACAGCTGATAATCTCTCATTATTATAACCTGGGAAGCATGAACCTAAAGCCTGGGATTTAGGGTGGGTTTAGATGGGATATTGGGAAGGAATCCTTCCCTGGGAGGGTGGGGAGGCCCTGGCACAGGGTGCCCAGAGAGGCTGTGGCTGCCCCTGGATCCCTGGAAGTGTCCAAGGCCAGGCTGGACACTGGGGCTTGGAGCAGCCTGAGATGGTGGAAGGTGTTGGGGTTGGAACTGGATGGGATTTTAAGGTTCCTTCCAACCCAAACCATTCTGGGATTCTGTGATTTTTTACTAATTTGGTTTTTAGAATGAGTTCCACTTTTCCACTGATGTAACAAGCCTTTAAAATACCCAAAGTATTGGTTGTGCCAGCACCTTCTCACTGCGTTGTAGATCCTTTGAAGGCAAGGCAGGGCTCAAGTTGTAGGATGGTAACAGTTACCCCTTGTTTAGGAAGTCCATCGTTGCAGACCCTTGATCTCGTGGTCCACTTGACTTTCTCAGGTATTCCAGTGTTTTCGAGCTGGTAACAAGATTTTTAAATCGGGCAGAACAGGAAACACCCAAAGCTGCTGCTGTCATGCTCTTGGGAGCAGCTAAACAGATTGCCATGCACAAAGACCCTGCTCTGTAAGTACCTGGGCCACAGAGAGTGGGGGATCTTCCTTATTTCCTCCAGGGGAGGGGAATTAATGAGAGAATCCTGGGGTTCAGAACAGAAATTAACTGAGAACTACCTAGGGGAGTGTGTGGCAAAAGGAATGGTGAGGGCAAAGATAAAAAGGGACACGGCTTTAAAAGCTTAACAGCACTCACACTTAACAGTGCAGGAAAGGAGATGATCTCCAGCAAGGAGAAGGAACTTGACATGGGAGCTGGGAGGAGGGAGGGTAACAGTTTGCATGTTCCTGGTCTGGAAGCTGAGCTTATTTATGGTGAATATATTAACAGAGAGTTAAAACATTTTAGTCTTTGCTCCTTGTGCTGTGTATTTTGTTGTATCGTGGCTGTTTCCTCCTTCCTTACTGTCAGGCGTGAGCATTGCAGAGCTTTGCTTTGCAAAACCTGAACATTTTGGGGCTTAAATTCCGGGCTTTTGGTAAAAGAGAAGGAAGTGGTGTCTAGATTGGTTTGACAGGCCAGAAACAGCAGCTCCCCTGCCATTCCTGCTGAGGAATGACCCAGGTTTGCAAGGAGCAGGCTGGATTTGTTGTCTGGGGACGTCTGCACTGTAATTTGCACTTTAGCCCTTACTTTACTCTTTGCAGTGATTTTTATCAGCATGCCAGCTTCCAAGACTTTCTAAGGAAAAGTGGGTTTTTTTAAAGAGTTGAGTAGAGAGAAGGAGAAAAGGCAGGAAGGGGAGCCAGGCATTAATTAGTGCTCCTTTTATCCCAGTCTTAGAAACTGTCAGAACCTTGGCCTCGCTGCTTCCCTGAGGACCGCTGTCCCATTTCTCTTCCAAAGGTAAGGTTGGTTTCCTTGCTGGCTGAAAACTTTCTGGTTGGCTTTAAAATGCATTTTAGGTGACAAATGTTGTGTTCAGAGGCGCGTGGGGTGTTGTGGGAGGCCAGAGCAGTGAGTGGTGGCTGGTAGAGGTCACAGCAGCAGCCTGGGAGGGATTCTACTGGGATGGAGCATGGAAAAGTTCCCCCAGAGGCTGGAGAATGAGGACACCCAGCTCCCTTGGCTTAACTCACTTCCCATTTTAGCTTTGTCCTTCACCTTTCACCCTAAATTCACTTGCCACAGGAGGCTGATGAGTGAAGAATTAACTTCTTTCCAACCCAATTCTATATTCTCACCTTCTCTGGAGCTAATGACTACAGCCTGAATCCTTCAGTAATTTTCATTTCCAGTTGCTATTCTTGAATTTTTTAATTTCTTACAGGGAAAGAGTTTGTTTTTACCTCCCGCCCAAAATTTTAAAGTGTAAGCTCTTCCTTTTTTTATCTTCACGTATCAATTAATACAAAAATGGTTCCAGCAGCAGGGAAGGTGCGGGAGGTCAGGTCCAGCATAGTTTGAAGTGTTTCCTGTACATATTGCTTGGAAATCTTTGTTTTAAAGCTTAAACCCCACAGAACCTTGGTTTTAAAAATAACAGCTAAACAATGATTTCTTTATTCACAACAAAACTAACAGCAGAAATTTAAATACAGATCCATGCAAAAAAACCCCAAACTTCTGCAGTTCCCCATGTGATTAAACAAGTCAACTTGTTAGTAATTCATCTTACTTTAAAATACTCTTTATAAAATTGTTTTTCTTTTCAAATCACAGGATCACAACCCGACTTCAGAGGATGCTGGTGTTGTGTGACTTTCCGAAGTTTCTGTTTGAAAAGTTTGTTCAGTTTTTTCAGTCCATCTCCCTTCCCTGTCACTGTCATGCCTTCACAAATTGGTGAGTTCTGGGGCTTTTTTTACCTCTGAATAAATTTGGAATGTTCTTTCTTTGATAATAAAAGTGGGAACATTTTAGAGGAATATTCAGTCTTTGCTGTTTTCTCTGTTTGTTGTTTGATGCTGTGATTGAGTTGTTCTCCTTAAAGTTTATTTTCCTTTCCCCAGAACTGGGTTCTAAACCCCAAAATGCTTTATTAATCAAACTTCACGATCCTTAAAGGAGCTAAATACTGATGTACAATCAAAACACAGCTAAAAATTACTTAATTTTTGTCCTCCCAGCTTGAATGTTTTGTCCTGGAACCACGTGTTACTGACCACTGTTTTAAAAGGCCAGAACACCAGTGGGCACAGAAGACAGAAAGGAAGGAAAATACACCTGTGGGAAGCTCTCCCTGTCGTGGAGGCTCGAGTGGAGAAACTGCTGGACCAAAAGAAGTGAGATTGGTTTGGATTTTTCATTTTGGGAACTCGGCTCTTACATTTTGGGGTGTTTTCCAAGTCTCTGCCCTTTGGTGTAATGGAGAAACACAAAACAGAGATTGTGGGGTTTTGGGTTTTTTTTTTAATTTTTTTTTTAATCAGCAAAGCCAAGAGCTTTTTGAAGTTTCTCAAAAGCCCTTTGAATGCCTCAAGACCAAAAAAGCATTGCTGGAGCGGCTCATTCTGTGTTTCCATACCCTGCAGGTTTTGGATTTTGATTTTTCAAACTATTTCTCTTCATCAAAGGCTGACAAGTGGCAGACAGCCCGAAAAATGTGTTCTGAGTCTTCAGAGGGCTTAATTCCAGAAAATCCAATATTTAAAAAAATTCCAGTCCATTTAAAGAATTCAACTGAAAGGCAGCCTCTGGTTCTGTTTTGCCAGGGTTGAGATAATCTGGGAATAACTTCTAGGAATTTATTTCCAGCTGTCCCTTGCTGCCAGCTGTATTTCTGTCCTGCTGTGCAATGTCCCTTGTGTGGGGAAGTTTGTTTCATTCATTGTAGGAAATACTGGAGTGATCTGTGCAGAGTTTTGCACTTCCTTCCCCTTCCTTCTCACCTTCTGTTTTCTGCCCAGATACAGGGAAGTTGTTCGATACCTGAGAGCTGTGAAATGCAATGACAACCAAAGGTAAATGGCTTTTCCCCTTTCCTT
Source organism: Pardalotus punctatus (assembly GCA_013400915.1). Lineage (NCBI taxonomy): Eukaryota > Metazoa > Chordata > Aves > Passeriformes > Pardalotidae > Pardalotus > Pardalotus punctatus. The sequence continues at coordinate 6,056 of VZTX01031258.1, read as the reverse complement.
TTCCACTCTCCTTCCCCCCCTTCCTTTTCCCTCCTTCCTCCCCTCCTTTTCCCTCTCTTTCCTCCCCTCTGTAGTGGTCAAGCACAATCAGATCTATCCATACATCCTACAAAAAAATTCATCCTAATGAAACCCAAACCTTTATTCCCTCTTTCCAGACTGCGAGACCTTCGGGATATGATCCCATTCTACCTGTGCAAAACCGGGAATTTCCTGGATGCTGCTCATTCCCTTCTGTTCCCTGTGAGCAACCTGGCCTGCTGCTCTGCCTGCAGGATCACTCCCTGCCAGTTCAAGGTCTACCTCAAGATGTTCAGGACAGGCTGTGTTCCCCCTGGCAATGTCATGGTGGAGACAGGGCCCTGGGTTTCGGTTGGTAAGTGTCATTTCTTCAGTCCATACACCGAGAACTTCATTACAGCTTTTAATTGTCACTCGAATGAGTGATGTTCTGAGCCCAGCTAGGAGCTGGCTGAGGGTGGGGAGGCTGTGGTACAGCTGGGGCTGCCCCTTGAAGTGTCCAAGGCCAAGGCTGGACAGGGCTTAGGGCAGAGTGGGATGATGGAAGGTGTTGGGTTGGAACTGGATGAGCTTTGAGGTTCCTTCCAACCCAAGCCATGAAGACAGCAGGCAGGAAGGATCACTTTGGATTGGAGCATGAATTCGTTCAGTTCACTCAAAACCCTCATTTTGTCAGCTGTGAGGTTCTGCTGAAAGCAAAGTAAAAGAAAGTATTAAAAAAAATCCAAAGCTCTTCGTTCCCTGCCAGCATTGCCATTGCCAGCGTGGGACTTGGCTTTATGTCTCAGCCATGACCTTGAGGAGAAAACCTCCTGGTGGGAAATGTTTCATCAGAATCATTAGCTCAGCCTCTGATAATTGTCATCCTCTGGCCTGGGGTTTTTTGCTTGTCAGGGTGTCTTCTGCAATGAAAGATTTATTTGGGAGTTGTTCCCTACTGGCAGAATTCTTGGAAGTGTGAGATACCTCAGTGTCCCACTGAGGTGTGATGTGCAGAACAAACACTTCCTTTTGGGATCACCTGCTGGGGTGGCTCAGTCTGGATTGTGTCCAGCTCTTTGCAGCTTTCCAGAACTGTATTTTATAGTTGATATTTATCTATTCTACAAACAAGCTTGTGTAAAACAGCTGTAAACACTTGTGCCTGTTAGGTTTCGGTAGAAACAGATCTGTCACTGAATTAATGTCCTGTTTGGGTTCCTACTGTGGAGTTATTTGGGCTGTGTAAGATCTGGGTTCGATTCTTTTTATTTCAATTCCTGCAGGCTCTCCCCTGAGGAACACTATGCTAATGAAGCAGGCACTCAAACTGCTGTACAGCAGCGAGGCACTCTACAGGAATGTGAGTTAGGCCAAAATTCCCACTTCTGTCCTGTTCCTGCTCCTCAGGAGTGCAAGGATTTACTCTCAGAGCCTTTTTCTCTCTAAATAATTTATTCCTCTGGACAGATTTCACTCTGAAAAACAAATGTTCTTTTGTTTTTCAGGCCAAATGTTGGAGTACCTTCATCATGATTTTGGGCAGTAGCAATTTTCTGGAAAAGAGAGGGAACCTACTTTCCTTAAATCTGGTAGAGCCTCCATTTGCCTTCCAAGAGGTAACAAACAGTGCTGGGAGGTGGGAGAATCTCCTGGCTTGGGTTTAGACAGGATTCCATTGGGTGTGGGAATTGACTCCTTCTCCCAAATGGAAAGGTTGACTTCCAGTGCTCCTGTGCCAAGGGTAGCTCTGCAGGGTAAGGGTCTGGACAAGAGGGAATGGCTTCCCACTGCCAGAGGGCAGGGCTAGGTGGGATATTGGGAAGGAATTCCTGGCTGGGAGGGGGGGCAGGCCCTGGCACAGGGTGCCCAGAGAAGCTGTGGCTGCCCCTGGATCCCTGAAAGTGTCCAAGGCCAGGCTGGACAGGGCTTGGAGCAGCCTGGGATAGGGGAAGGTGTCCCTGCCCATGGCACCATCCTCTGCAGAAATGCTGAAAAAATCCCTGAAAAGCACATTAACCCCACCTTTGGCCCTGTTTGGAGTTTGTTTGGGGAGGGTCTGACATCCTCCTCCCTCCTGCCCTGCAGAGTGTGCTGGCTGCCAGCAGCAGCGTTCTGGAGGATCTCCAGGCCGGAGTTAATGTCTCTTTGCCATCTGCTATTTTTTCTACTCAGGTGAGTGATGCCAAGAAGGGAATTTATCACTTACATTGTATTCAAGACACAGCAGCAGTGAAAAATGCTGGGTTATTATAAAAAGTTTTTAGGAGGGGGATCAAAGATTTTTTGGGGGAGATCATAGGATTAGCACAGTCTAAACTCTGGAGCAGATATGAAGGTGTGAGCTGAGGGTCTTTTCTGCTCTGGACACCTTCAGTCCAGGACAATTTGTCACTGCCCAAATTTATGGATTTATGAAGGAGGAGGGCTGGGAATAATTCATCATGTCTTAATTTCTAATTTTTGGCTTAAACAGGACACTGTCCTTTGGGGCTTGTCACTACCTGTCTCGAAACTCAGAATTGCCCAGAAGTTTGAAATATCTTTTAAATTAAGGGCTTCAAGTATGTGGAACATGTTTGAAGGCAGCAGGAAAAATACTCCATATTCACTGCAGTCATCTAAGGAGCTGCGTTACTCTTTTTTACTTCTTTGGAGGAAATTCAGTTTATTCTCCAAATATGTGACTCCTGAGCTGGATTTTTTTCCCTTTAATTCCCTATTTCTGCTCCTGTGTGAGATTTCGCGTTTCTATGAGCACTTTGAGAGCCCTAGAAATAAGTGCTGCAGGAATAAAGTCCCTGTTCTATTCCCATTTTTAACTCTTGATCAGGTTCTTGTGGATTTGTTGTGTGACCTCCAAGCTCTGTGACTGAACTGCAATAACTCAGTGCTGGTTTGAGTGGGTGCAGTGGATAAATAGAGGGAATGCATTTCTTTTAAATCCATTTCTTTCCTTGTTGCTGTCTCTTGTGTAGCTGCACAACGAGGCTTCTCTCATCCTGGGAGTGCAAGCCCTGCACCAGATGCTTTATTATGACTTTGCCTACCTGACTTCCTTCTTAGAGATAGTTCTGGCTTTTGGGGTGAGTCCTAGAAACCGATTCCTGTTCTAAGAGATGGGAGCAAATAATGTTTTAAATCTTTGTATCACCATCCCGGTGGTTTTAGCCACGTTTGAGTTTGCTTTGCTCTGATCTTTATCATTTTGTTTTGGATTTTTTTTAAGGAATGATTGGCACTGAGGTTAAATCACTGATCATATTTTGTCTCGCAGAAAAACTTCTGGGCTCTGAAGCTGTTGCTGGACCAGCTTTCCTGTAACGAGCACATCCTCTGTGGCGCTGCCGACCTGCTGTTGAAGGATTTGAGTCGGGAGAAAGACACAATGCTGAGAGTGTGAGTCAGCCCTGCTCCCAGAGCCTCTTTGCTCCTGGAAATCCAGGAGCAGTCCCACAGCACAGGGATGCTCCTGAGCTCTTGGGAAGCAGCCAGGCTCTGCTTTGGACAAGTCAGGGATGCAGATCCAAGGAATGCACAGGCGGAGTTGTCCCAACAGCTGCCGGTTTTGTTGTTCAGGTGGGAAAACCTCGGCCCCCAGTACGTGGGGGAGTTCCTGTGCCTGTTCCTGACCAACAGACACAAGAGCATGCAAGCCATCGGCCTCTTCTCCATGCGTGTCATCGTAGACAACCTGCGCCTGTGAGTGACGGGGGAATGGGAATGGGAATGTCCCAGAGCCACCTGCAAAACCTCAGGGTTCCCCCACCGGGGCGACTTCCATAACTCACAATTCGTCCCTGGTTTTATTCTTCCCTGGTTTTAGCAGTGGGAAAGGCAGCAGATAGGATGGGTTGGGGGAGATTTGGAATTATTCTGTGTTACCTGTTGCAATTTCCCAGTTTCTCGGTATTAGGGAAAACAAATTGGCAGCTCTTGGCAATCCTGGCAGCCATCAAATGATGAGGTTTGAAACATCACTGTCACCACCAACAGACAATTCCTTGGATTAAAGCTTAGAGCAAAGCAGTTCCTGGGTATAACACTATATAAAAATTTAGAGAGAAGTAGCCCAAAATGTTTATTTTTGTGTCTCTACAAGACCCTGAGGGGTGTGCAGATGTCCTAAACTCTGAACAAATACCACCATGTGGCGGTGGAGAGCAAGCCCTGAGCAAAAAGGGAAGATTTGGGAGTATATTGATCCTTTTAAAGAGAGAAGATCCCCTTGGCTCTGCAGCAGCTCAGAGCTTCAGTGGGTGTGGAAACCAGACTTTATCAGAATTCTGAGTGCTTTTATAGATGACAAATGATAATGAACCACTGAAACCTCTGTCTCTGTGGAATCCTTGCTCTCTTGAGTTCTGCAGAGAAGTTTTAGAGGTTTAGAGTGCTAGATCTCAATATATTGATGGAATAGTTGTAAAATCAGTTGACTCTGTGGTTGAGGGGCAGAGAAGTTGCTCCTCCAGCACTTTGGAGCTGATAGCAGCCAAGAATTCCCTCTTGGTGCCACTCCTGAGTGAAATCGTGGATGTGCCATCCTCATTCACTCACTTGTGCATCAGCTAAGCTTCATTTAACAAATTTACAAGTCTGTGAATTGTCCTTTTGAATTTCTTTCTTGTCCTCCAGCAGTGAGCCAAGAGAATCTGATTACTCTTTCTCCTGGTCTTTACCTTAATTTTTCCCTGCACATCTGAAATCACCTTGGTTTGGAACTGAAGTGAATTGTTGGATTGTTGTCGATTTTTGAGTAATGCAAAGCCAGGAGTGGCTGCACCTGTGTCCTTGAGAGGGAATGAATGGGATTTTCTCTGTTTCAGGTGTCCGTGGACACAGGCACTCTGCACCTTTTTCCGTAGCACAGTGAGTATCCCGGTATTTGTAGGATTTAACAGCAAAGCAGATCAATGATGATATCCCTTATCCATCAGATATTGAAATGTATCATTTTGTATATTCTGTATTCAAAAAAATCTTGAAGGGAATTAACTCTATTTTATCTCTTCCCAGGGGTTGAGGCAGCTCCCCTTCGGCACTCCAGTTCACTACGAAGTTTTAAATTTCGTCACTACTTTTGAGAAACTGTAGTTTGGACAAAATCCTCAGGAATGTTTTCCAGTTGTTTTTTGTCTGAGCAATCTCTTCCTGAAGTTCCTTGGGTTTGCTTTGGTTGTCACCCACAGGAACAGTCAGCTACAAACTGACTGCCCTGGCTTTGGGGTGGGCACAAAGCCGCATTTTGGGAGTTTCTTGCAGTTCCACATATTAAGGAGTAGTTGGAAGAGGCAGCAGGTTTGAGTTTTCAGGAGCTGATCCCCAGGGATGCTGATCAAGGCAGAGAAACCTGGATAGAGCAGGAAGCACCAAAGAGTTTTTCCTCCTGTTGGGACACAAAACAGGAGGCAGCTGCTGAGAGGAAGAAGCTTAAACCATAAAAACAGGGAGTTCAAAACTTCCTCTGCGGCAGTTTGGGGTTAAGTGCTGTTTGCACATCTCTGATTTTGGGTTTGTTTCTAAACCAAGAGCCACTCTTGGGGCTGAAAGAGGAAACGGAATTTTATTTGCTTCAAACAACCCCAGCAGGGGAGGCCTGGGGCAGCAAAGAGTTGGTTTTATTTGTAATTCATGTTTCAGGTTGGGCTTTTATTTTCTGCTGAAAATAAGGTTTAGAATGGTGCTGGTGGCTCTGTGCATTTCCCAAATCCTAATTCTGGTGGGAATTTGGGTTTACTCTGACCTGGGGATGTGAAAGATCTGTTGGGAGCCTGATTTGGGCTCGCTGGCCCACTGGGATCCCTCTGCACTGCTGGATGGGCAGGAGAACAAACCTTAATATGTGATGTGACCACAGCTGCACTTTCCGTGTTTCCAGGGGTTTTGGGGCTTTTGCAGCTCTTGTTAGCCCAAGTTTTCTGCAAAAAATGCACCAGGATCTAAATTTGACACCTTGTTAATTAAAACTGTGCGAGTTCTGTTGTTACCTTGGCTGTCTGGGTGGTTTTTTGTTTGTTTGCCTGGTTTGGGGTGGGGTTTTTGGGGTTGGGTTTTGT
>VZTX01031243.1:17759-94511 GCA_013400915.1 Pardalotus punctatus | reverse complement strand
AGGAAAGGAAAGGAAAGGAAATATGCCACCTAGCTACAAGCTGCAGAGGGAAATTAATATTCAAAAGGTTAAGGTGTCTGTGAAATGTATGTAATGAGTAACACTCATAGTTTGTTACTATAGGTTCATTGCCTCTAATGCTGAGGACGGCACATGGATAATTTACGATTCCCATTGTCCCCTCTGCAGGGATTAATTCTGAATTATTTATGTACCTATATATGCACAGAACTGAAACATTTTAGTTAAAGTCAGCCACTCACTCACAGTCTTGAAATTATGCAGCCCTTGTTGCTAAAAATTATGTTAGCCTCTTGTGATTTAAGTCATAACATTTTATTTTCAGTCCCACTGAGAGAAAAAGCATAGAGAAAGAAAAAAAAGATATATTTTCCTGAAGATATCTCTGAACGCATTTTTTTTAAGATTTAAATATATAATGGTAATTTGTTGAGCCAAAACTATTGTTATAATGTGCATGTAAATAAACGTTTATTTTATTCATGATTAGAGATAATTTTTCTATTGTTCTGTGAGAATATTTTTTATAAGGTGGCTATTTTTGAATACAAAATCTTTGCATTTCAATAAAGGGAATCATATCTACTTATTAATTAATCAAAGAGCAGAATTTCATTTTGGGAAACTGGTCTTGACTGTTAAGAATTCCCACCAAATCATTGCCTTCAGAATAAATGAAACCTTCACTGCTGCTTCCATTTGAGCTCCAATGATTCCTTGCTGCTCTAAATGACTCTTTTGGATACATTAAAATTCTTTAATCGTGGAAAAATGCAGATATTAATCATTTCTTAATAAAATATTAGATTAGGGAGTGTCTTGAGATCTACATCGAGGATAGTATTTGATGAAGATCTAACCCAGTCAGCCTGAACAGGACACAGACATTTTATTTAAGCTAAATATCAATTTAATATGTTACATCTGGTTTTAAGCAATTTTGTTTCCTCTGCAGGAGGAGCATTTTTTTTATTCAAACATGTTTTAATATGACACGATTGTGGTGAAAAACCTCAAGTTTGTGACTATACAGATGCCACTATGCTAAAGGCACTTAATAAAAAAAGGCAAGAGAAAAGAAACCATTACTTGAGCAGCCCCAGACCTTAGAGGTTTTATATGAACTGGCCGTCTCTGCCTTCAGGAATTGTACCTATAATGATAACTGTTCAAGCAGACAGCACAGCCTGTAAGCAGAGTATTTAATACTGAGTGGATAAAGATGTAAAAGTATTTGACATGGAAAAGAGATTTAAAAAAAAGTATAAAAGATCAATCCTTCTTTTTCCCCCTTCTGTACAATTCAACAATTGTTAATGAATTAGGAGGAGGGGCATATTGATGTACTGCTTGACTGTAACACAAAGAAGTGTAGTTAGCAAAAAGCTGCAGTGGGTAATGAACAGTATTTTAACTCGGCAGTTTAACCTCCGTGTCTGTCAGCAATGACCTTTTACCAACCCCAATGAGAGCCTGATTTCTCACTTTTGCTACTCACTGCTGGATGAGTGAATGTAGAATTTGACAGCTAGAGGTTTTACATGAAAAGGGAAGGTACTTAAAAAGCATGTTTTGTGATGATAGGCTACATTTATTCACTGTTCATTACACTGGGTGCGCAGGAGCGTTTGTGGATTGATTGGGTGTGAGCAGCTTGTCTTCTGGGGCAGCGAGGAGACATTATTGACCTGCATGGGAGTCGAGGTGGCCTCTAGATGACCCCCCTTTCACCTGGAATTGACCTTGAAAACAACCTAAGGTTCACCCTGCTTTGAATAAATAGAAAAGTGTCTTAACAGCATGTGGATTATTAGAATGGACATATTGCACATTTCTCCTTTTTCAACTTTTATAGAGGTGCATGCATAGGGGGTGGAGGGAGAGTGTTGCCTTTTAGATTTCCAGATACAGCAGCTGCACAACTTGGTATTTGCGCAGATTTATGGAGGGAGTCAACTAGACTTTCTCCTGCTTGATGCTAAATTTTACCATTCATCATTATCGATTAGAGCCTACACTCCATGACAGAGCCCAAACCTTACTATGACAATTGCTATTTCAGTTGTTATGGGCCATAATGGGCTATAGGGATGATTTAAAAGAGCACAATAGCTATCTGTAATTACACATGAATAATCCATGAATTCTGTAGCACAGTGCTTATAATCAGACCCTAACAGCCAAGGCATAGATATTTGTACTTGTTTCCCCTTCAGCAACTAGGCTAGAAGGCACATCTACATGTATAATCCACCACAACAGGCCAAAAACAATTGTTTCCTTCCGTGTCCAATCTTGACTTATCTTCCTGTGCTTAAAATAAATCAGTTAAAGCAGAGGGTAATGGCATCATTGCTCGTATTGCATCATTGCTGAGAGTGCAGCCTCCTAATGAATTTGGCTGGGCATGGAGAGCTGCCTGGAGCTGCCTTCTCAGAAGCTGTTTCCTTTGGTTTTATTAGACACAAAGAGTTTTTTTTTCAAGTTTCTAAACTCTGATAGTAGCTTGCTTCTATGACAACCCTCCTCTGCATGGAAAGACAAATAAGGGAAACAAGTACAGCAACTAGCTCTGAAAGCCGATGCTTGATTTTGCATTGGCTTATTTCACATTGAGCATTTTCTGAACTGTTGCCCAACTTTAGCCTCTGTTTTTAAACATTAAGAACACTGATCACAAAACTATATTTTCTGCAGGTCAGATGCAACTCTTTCAGGGAACTATATTGGCGATAATAGCATCCTGTAAGTGGCATCACATAAGAAAGTCAAGTCGACCCAATTTTTATAGAACAAGGCCTCTTTAATCTCAGACACATCATTCTGAGCTAATCAAAAAAATTCTAGGTGACTAACAGTCTGTAAACCCCACAGTCACCATTTTTTCTCAAGTTTATGATGTCTGTCCTGTGGCTGTCTTAGACTTCCATGTTGGTCTCAGCTAAGCAGAGAACACTACTGGTGCTGATCAAAATGCATTGTGTAACTATTTCCAGCANCAAAAACAATTGTTTCCTTCCGTGTCCAATCTTGACTTATCTTCCTGTGCTTAAAATAAATCAGTTAAAGCAGAGGGTAATGGCATCATTGCTCGTATTGCATCATTGCTGAGAGTGCAGCCTCCTAATGAATTTGGCTGGGCATGGAGAGCTGCCTGGAGCTGCCTTCTCAGAAGCTGTTTCCTTTGGTTTTATTAGACACAAAGAGTTTTTTTTTCAAGTTTCTAAACTCTGATAGTAGCTTGCTTCTATGACAACCCTCCTCTGCATGGAAAGACAAATAAGGGAAACAAGTACAGCAACTAGCTCTGAAAGCCGATGCTTGATTTTGCATTGGCTTATTTCACATTGAGCATTTTCTGAACTGTTGCCCAACTTTAGCCTCTGTTTTTAAACATTAAGAACACTGATCACAAAACTATATTTTCTGCAGGTCAGATGCAACTCTTTCAGGGAACTATATTGGCGATAATAGCATCCTGTAAGTGGCATCACATAAGAAAGTCAAGTCGACCCAATTTTTATAGAACAAGGCCTCTTTAATCTCAGACACATCATTCTGAGCTAATCAAAAAAATTCTAGGTGACTAACAGTCTGTAAACCCCACAGTCACCATTTTTTCTCAAGTTTATGATGTCTGTCCTGTGGCTGTCTTAGACTTCCATGTTGGTCTCAGCTAAGCAGAGAACACTACTGGTGCTGATCAAAATGCATTGTGTAACTATTTCCAGCAATATCTTTCTGGGCACTTATGCTGTTTTGGACTCTTCAATCAATGTTTACTTCCTCATATAGGGCTGAAGAGGGTCTTTCATTCTCTCAGAGTGACTGTTTTCTTCCCTCCAAGTTTCAATGCTAAGGCATGGTTAGGACATACTTTCAAATGGCTTTCTTGCAAAATTAAATGTAACTTATCCTAAAAAAACCCTATTGCCAAATTAAATAAGAGCCTGCACAATATTCTTCTTAGTCATACAAATTATTTTTCCAAATATTATTTCTTCCTGACTGCTGACATTTGTCTGTACATCAAGTAAACACAAAGCAAGGATGTGTTTTCTTTAACAGCTGAATCTGCACACAACACACACACACACACACACAAAGGTAACTTATAAGTGGTACAACATTCAAAATACATGTAGTAGCACAGTCAGCTTCCATCTCATCTTTTTTCCTACCTCTCTAAAAAAGAAAAAGCAGTTTTGCCCAGAGGACAAAATAAAAGGGAATCCTCTTTAAAAGGTACATTAACAAAATAAAAGAACAGCTTTATTAGGGGCATGTGCAGAAAGGGATGTTTGAGAAGCAAATGATAATTTACTTCTGAGGTATATTAAAAAGGTTTAATCTTGTTGATCATGAGTTAAATTGGATGTTTTAATCAGTTAGTGAGTGCCAAAAATAATTATGCCAGAGTGCTTAGTCTGCAGAATGTGTACACAAAGCATATAAATCCTTTTTTTCCCCAGGGATTTCTCAGAATAACACACAACTAAAAGACAAAAGCGATATCAAACTCTTATAAATTAACATTGCAAATGATCTGAAAAAATACAATAAATAACATGATTCTATCACTCTGAATATGCTATACAAGGGAGAGCGTCCAACACAAATATGTTCATTAATCCCATATATCCTCACTAAACTTTTTCATGAAACTTTCCTGCCATTTACTTTTCACAGTTCAATTGAAGGTCATCTTATGAATAGCAAAAGTGGGTTAATATATTAGTACAGAAATCTATAATCTTTTCTGAAATAAATGTTCAAAACTGAATTAATTTGACTACTTTCTTCCTCTTGGGAAGAAAAGTATTTAATACCCACTGAAATTTGGAACAATGCACCCTGATGGATCCTTTTCTTCAGTTTTTTTGCTTCTCATAGAAGTGCATACAGATTCCATCTATACTGGACCTTTTTTCAATCTAATATAGTAAGTATATAGCTACAGTGTGTGTGTGTGTGTGTGTGTGCATGTATGTGTGATCATAATTACTGAAGATTGGATGTAAATTTAAATGAGATGGCAGCTGCGTAGGTGAAATGACCTTTAATCTTTGCAGCCTTTGCAAAATAATTTGGGCCTTTTCATAGAATCTTTATGCTTGGAAAATATAAGAACATGTCCATCACACATGCTATGTATATGCTACATGAAGGCTTTTTTTGGAAGCACCTAAGATATAATTTATGATATGTGAAAAATACTTTTATGATTCAAGGCTTTAATTTTTTAATTTTTTAAGTTCTTATTTTCACCCTTTTAGTTAATTCTAATTTTTAGGTTTTTTTTTTTTTTTTAATAAAGAAATCTCACAGGATAAGATGACCAGCTGGGAATAACAGGTTGATTCAAAAATTATTCCATGCAGTTTCACATCCTCCAGAGACAAAACTGGAAAGGAAAACTGATGGAAAAGAGAAGCTGCCATTATGCTGAAATGGTGAGCTGGTCATTATAATATAATCTTGCCCTGCTTCTGGCATGGCTGAGTTTTTACTCAGGTTTTTATTTCCTGCAAAAAACAATATATAGGCTTGAGTTTTCACTACTCCCATTGTTTCTCAGAAGTTAACTCTGCTAAGGGCAACAGAATTAGGATTGAAAGGGAAATAAGAACATGTTTCCTTTATTCTGTTCCCATTTACATACCTCCAATCTACCTGCATAAGTATCCTACATGAATGAATTATTTATTAATTGCTTTTAGCAAGACAGGTGTTTCAGATGCTTCAGTATCTAAAAAATAAAACTTGAACCCATGTGTAACACAAATTATGGGCCACTGTCCATGTAAATTCATGCCAGCTCATGGAAGACCATTCTCAAACTCATTTGTTCATTTCAGATGTAAAATTCAAAAATAATAATAATAATTCCAAAATGACATTTGAAATTTGAATTACTGTTGGTTTCCTAATATTTTATATACAGCTATACACTATCTTTGACTGCCTCCCATGTTTTAAGCACTTTTTACTTGTGAACAGCAAACATTTTAAATAAATGAAAATTAGGTACAAAAGTTTGCACTACAAGTTGCACTCAGAGGCCACCTTAAATTTTCCAGTTACCAAATAAAAACTGACTTTTGTACTGAAATTTTAAAATGTGTGATTTTAAAATTCCACACTTATTGAAATGCCCACATATAATTGTGTTAGAGACAGAATATTATCACTCAGTATAAATGTTCAATTTTTTGTCAAAGTAACAATTTAATTGCTAAAAATCTACTCATGAAATTTTGTTCATAAATTCAGTAATTGCAGCAAAGAAGCATCATAGAAACACCTCAATTAGTCATTTGAGAAAAGCACCTGCTGTGAATTATGCACAAGTTCTACTAGTAGGATTCTAAGGGATCCTAAGAGTTCAAGTAGTGGCGCAAGGGGACATTGAAATTTCTATTTCTTTGAACTTTCAGATTCTAGAATGATCTGATGAGATTATTGTTGTTGATGAGTTATTACTGTTTATGTAAAATAAATTTCTTGCAATCTCCTACAGTCATAAAAATTTAGCTTCTCTCCTAGAGAAAAAAATGAATAATTTTGTCCATTTTTGTCCATTAAAAATTGTTCATTATTGTCTTTAATATTTGATAAACTATAAAAATGAGACAATTAATCTAGATTGGGTATGCATAAAACCCAAACTGTTATCTGAGATTATCCATTGTTTCCTCAGGGCAGACAATTTTTAATTTCTGCCATTCTTAATTTCCCTAAAGGTAAAGCAAAAAACCAAAAAATTAAAAAAAAAAAAACAAACAACTACCCACATTTAAAATACATTATGAAAAAAGTTAGCATTTACTTCCTGAATTTTTTACCTATACTATTGTTAACTGTGAGCTCAGCTTGCCTCCACAAGATCTCACCTGCTCTGTAATATTTTAAGTTTGCTTCTTTTTAAGACAGCTTTTCTTTTTTCCATTTTGAGCTGGGATTTTGTGAATGGAGGGCTGAGATTTCTTTGCTGGTATGTTTGGAGTCCAGAAAAATGTTCAAGAGACAAGAATTCTTGTGGGGAAAAAAAAAAAAAAAAGGGTAGAAAAGACACTTAAAATCAATAGCCAAGTGAAAGGGGCACAAACTCACTCCCCAAAAAAACTTTCAAAGCATAATGAGAAAGAATGAAACTTTCAAATCTCTCTGATTCACCCACATACTGAGTTACTTTAATTTTGTCTCTGTCACAGCTTTCCTATTTGCATATAATTTTACATTATCTTTGTCTCTCAAAGGATGTTCTCTGCTGTATGGTATTAAAAATACCTACTGCTTATGCAGTAATGTACAGGAGAGGAGGCGAAAACTGGGGAAAAAAAGTATTGAGAGGGTAAACTAAAAATTAGAAGATCCAAGAGTGTAGAGCTGTTGTCCCGGGAAATGGTGGGAAGTAGAGTAAANAAAAAAAGGAGTGAATTGGATGGTAGAAAGTGGTAAGATGTACAGAAACAAGAGAAATTAAAAATGACAATGTGAAGTGTAGAAATATAAGAAATAGCTGAAATTACTATGGCCAAAGGTTGGAAAAAAGTGAAAATCATAGTAATAAATTGTTTCTAAATATTTTGTGCATTTTTAATACCTGCTTGAAAGGGGAAAGGAGTCCAAAGACAGACTCCTGATTGAGTTACAGCTTGAAAGAATATGAATAATTACAGTATCTGTTTCTGTATCAATGTCTGTCTGCAAGTTCCTAAGGCCAGTTTTAGTTTAAATTTGTTGGAGGGGGAGAATAACACTTTCCTCAATTCAGTCACAAGACTCTTTTGTTCTGAACTGATTACAAAGGGTTTGAGCCAAATCTTACTGAAAGAGGCAAGTGACCAGTTCATAAGACCTCAAAGCTCAACTTCCATGGCTGCAGTTATGCCAAGATATTTTTTTAAAGCAAGACTGAATCTTGTGGATATACATGTGAGAGAAGGAGGAAGAGTCAATTACAGTATATAAACATTTACACCTTCTTTATACAGCTGAGCATCAAAGAAACACATTTTAATAAAAACCTAATTATTTCAGTCTCTTATGTTTTGTCAATCCCACATCCCATGTCAGTTACTTGCACCCAAAGCATTATCTTGTTTCCAAGGACACAGAGTTGTCTTTGTTCTTTGCTGGGAATTTCTGCATTGGAAGGATTTCTGGTAGAAGGTATGAGTTTCCTTCTTATTAACACATGAAGGTTTGCAGACCTCGTACGCATTATTTCAGTGGGGAAAGCTAACTCCCAGTATTCCACAGTATGTTCAAAAGTTAATTTACTTGCTAGTGTTTTCCTGACAACTCCACTGTTAGCAAAGGTGGGTTTGTTGGAATAAAAAATCTCTCTTCTTGTGCCAGACCTCATCTTTTTGCTTGACATGGTAGTGGTCTCACAAGTCCAAGTACTTGAAAGGAAAGAGGTAGGATCATAAACAAAAATTGTGTTCACTGCCAGTTAATGGAACCCTTTAAGCTGTTGTGTGGTTATACGCAGTGTCATGTCCTTGTGTAGTATGAGTAATTATGCACATTACAGCATTAGAAGTGTAGAAAAATATTGTCAAAGGCTTTCTGTGGTGTGGCTTCTCCAGAGTAGGAGGAAATCTGCTTTAAAAAGAGTCTGTAATCAAATACCTAAAATCCTGGTTTCAACATAGTATCTTTTATTCCCTCCCATTTTATTCAGTGTTATGTTTTTCAAAAGAGTTTTTCACCCCCAGTGTATATAACCTCTTTTGTATATAAGAGGAAGTAACAGTCACTTGGCTTGCTTACACATTGAGCACACACATCTGTATACATTAGATATTTTTATTCCACTCCTTTCTATGCTTTCTTGAAACCTTTTTTCCCAACAGTTTGTAAAGGAAAATCAAACTGTACTTGGTTTTCAAGCTGTCCTCATTATTAGACTTGTGCTTTTATTTTTCTTATGGCATTTATAATATTCTTATGGATGCCGAATATCATGGATGAGTAGCCCTACCATAACTTTATAAAACCCTTAAATGAAAGCCCCTTTAAAGCAAAAATCCTTGCAAAGGGTGTATTTCTATCATGTTGCATTTCTGCTGAACTGATAAGCAGATGGTCTGCAACAGCTTGTACTTTTCAACTTTTATAGTAAATCATTTTATTTCTGCATATAATGGGTTGTAATACAAACTAGAAACCCA
Organism: Pardalotus punctatus; assembly: GCA_013400915.1. Classification (NCBI taxonomy): domain Eukaryota; kingdom Metazoa; phylum Chordata; class Aves; order Passeriformes; family Pardalotidae; genus Pardalotus; species Pardalotus punctatus. The sequence goes on along the minus strand of VZTX01031243.1, from coordinate 85,308 downwards.
ACTATAGACCTTTTCAGGAGCAGAGAGGTGTTAAATAGACTGAAACATAATCTTTTAGTCAACCACAGATAGAAATGTACTTTCTGCCCACAGAATTTTGAGTATTAATTTCTTTTAGCAGTTCAGACATGCAAGCAGTATACCCTTCAAAATCTACTTATTTGGTCCTCCTAATATTTATGCAATTCCTGCTGTTGGTCTAAAGATGGGAAAAATCAATTCAACTTGACATGAATGTTGAGTTGATGACCATCTAAGTTACCAGAATGTTCCAGCCCACTCTCTTTTTTCTAGGAGATAAATAATGGGAAGAGTAGACTTGGGTAAGAGGTGAAGGATCTCAGTGCAAACAATTCCTTCAGAACATCATAAATTTGAACATAAGGTGGATAATAAATTTGACCTCCTAGATGGTAATAATCACATATTGTCTCTGAGTTCAGCAGTTTTTTTCTGGGTGATCAAGGTAAGATCATCAGCCACTGGTTCTTTATCAAATGGATAGTGCACAGTGAAGCACTTCTTTCAGCTTCTTTGCTGAACAAGGAAGAAGCATGTTAGATAGACAAGAATTTGCAAGTTAATTAACTACATAAGATCACAGATTTAGGGTATGAATTGACTATGGGTTGTTCAAAGTGACTTTGAAATTAAGCTTTATTTACTTCTTTTTTACATGGTAATTTACAGATGTATGAGAAAAAAAAAGTATGTCTGGCAGCCTTATTCTGGATTTAATAGCCATCTAGGCAATGCCATTACATCTCCTAATGGTAGAAAGGTAAATAGATGAGTAATGGAGAGTGTTTCTTTTTTATATTTAAATTAAGCTACCATATTGTAATAACAGTTGAAGACATTCTTGCTGCTTTGATTTTGACCATCAGCATTGCCTCCTTATCACTTGGGATAGGAGAAGTCTCTGGCATTCCTAGAAGAAAAAAGGTCTGCTTCGCAGAGACTGTCTTTGAATAATCTTGGTTTCTAAGTTTTCAGTGAGGAAGAATTAGAACAAATGAAAAATAAACAACCTCCCTGAAGGCCCCTCTTCTAAAGTCTGAGCTCACTTATAAAGTGTTGACAGTTCCCTATACAAGAACATCACAAGTGCAGGATTTCTGAAGGGCCGGGAAATTGCAAGATTAGGTGATATGCCTAAGGAAACTGAAGGAAACAAAACGAAGTAATCACTGTGGGGTTTTTTCAAAGTGTATTTTTTTATGTTAGCGGGTCTTCAACATAGATGCAGAAAATAGATAGTTTGTCCAATTGATTTCTTTGTTTCCAGTCACTCTTTGATTGTTTGACAGCTTTTAAATGATGCTGTTATAGAAATATCAGGCATTGATGTGAATTGCATTGGACAGAGGGTGTATGTTTTGGGAAAGATTACTTGAGATTTAAATTTTCATTTTAAAATACTCTCATAAGTATCTTGTTTCTGTTTTACAAGTAACTGTACCCAAGCGTAAAATGGCATTTTTAGAAGTGCTAGTAATCAGTACTTTACAAGTAATAATGAATGCTAAATGTGGATTTCTAAGACTCATATAGAAACAGTTTTAAGTGAATCATGTATATATTTTCCAGAGTATATCAGAGAAATGTTAGCAAGCCACGGCATATAGTTAAAAGACCGTTTCATTCAGAGGGTTAATACAGCTGGATTGGCTTTTTCTTCTGGTATCTCTTAAAATCTTATCCCACAAATTCCTACAAACACCTTAGCCCCAGCCCATCAATGCATTTTTTATTTTCAATACAAGAGCAAGTGCATGATGTTTGCCAAAGGTAAGACACCAGATGTTGAACTACGAGGTAAAAGACACTGCTGTAGTGGGCTAAGGGGCAAAAACACCCCTCCATATCGAAAATATGCCTCTAAAGGTGGTCTTCTAACAGAAATATGCAAGTTAATGCAATGCAAAGACTCAATGAAGAATTTTTATGGTTCATAACAACTCTGTAGGTGATCCCCTGAGAGAAGACTGTACATAACTTTGGGAAAAACTGCCTTCCAGGAGCAGGCTAACACTGAGCATAGGAAGAAAAGTATGGTCAGTTTAATGCAAACATGGAGCAAACACTATTCCCAAGTAATTCCCAAAAATAAAGCTGCTGTGGTTGGTTCCTGTGCATAATTATTTGTTGAAGACATCATAGCTCTGTGCTGTGAGGTCATTCTTCAGAGTGACTGCAGAAAACCTGAAGTCCCAGCCAGCACTGGCTCCTACTGGGCAACAAACCTGCAGAGATCAACCAGCCCTTTCCTGACCTTCTTCCACTCATGGAAGGTTTGAGAAGTGCACATACCTTGGCACAAGTAATGGCCTGGTCTTGCACAAATCTGCAAGTAAATGGAGGGCTGGGGTTTGAGAGAAGATGTATCCTATTTTCCCTCCATGGAGTTATTCTCTGTATGGCAGGGATTTGGTTTCTCTGCAGGGTAGTTGGTCTGTTTTAGCACCATTTCTAGTTGCTTTTGCCCCTTCTGAGAGTTTGGTTTGGGTTGTTTCTTTGGGGGTTGGCTGGTTGGCCAGTTAGTTGGTTTGTTGGGGTTTTATCTGTCCTTCCCTCACAGTCATGCTAATTTGGCTAGACTTACTGATTTTAAAATAGGTCACAGGAAGAGTTTCTAAAACTCCCTGAACATACATCTGTCCTTGTTTTGAAGCAATTTCCTTTACCAAAATCTGATCAGATTTCTAGTTATCTCCTTGCTATGCTTCTACCTGCTTACCAGGTTTGGAGAGGGGAGAGCAACCTTGCTGCCCTGCCATGATACATGTCCTACATCAGTGTATGAGCTTTCATCATCTTAATGAAACCATTACTGCTGGAGTTAAACTAGTTTTCAAGAAGTCTTTTTATGTTTTACCCACAAGCAATGGGCCAGATGACTCTTTCCACAACATCTTGCTGACTGTAGCTAAGTACGATAATCCTTCTGCTTTATTATCTTGAGTATCCTTCCTTTTTTCTTTGTGCTACTCTATTTGACACAGAGTATTCTGAGCCATCTCTCATATAGACAAAATTTGAACCACCTCTTATATAAACAGAATTCCAGTGCTTTTAATTTCATTTTACAAGTTATCAGAAATTTTTTTCTTCACAAGGATAATTTTAAGAGGGTTGCTCTATTCTGCCAAAGTTTCCAATTTGCATTTGCGTTGTACTTCAGGGGTCAGAACTTGCAGCACAACCACTATTTTGTAATCACATTGGCAATATGTCTCTTTACATAAGGCATTGAAAAGATATTTCTGGGTTTTTGCTTTGAGCGATTTGATAGGGAGATATCTTTCAAGAATGTGACACTCTTCCACAGAAGCGATGTGCAAAATCCCCCACAATGTTTGAAGTATCAAAACAGACCAATAATGGAGAACACAAAGCGATCTCTTTTCTCTTCACCTCTGGCTAGTCCTTAAGTATGTAACTTTTGACTACTAGTTCTTCATCTTTACAAGTTTCTTATATCAGTTTCTGAATTTGCTAGAAAAATGAAAAAAAGAATCTGTAATGTGCACACATGCTCTGTATAGTGATCCATATTATTTTCTATTATGGTAAATATGACAAGTAGTTTAACTGCCATCTTTCAGCACATGGCTTAAATTAAAATGGTATTTCCATTGTCCTAATAGCCAAGTTTGTTTTTTAGCGGTTGGTCTAGTCACGTATTTTGAGGAACGTTTTCTAAAGTTCTGTACTCAGCAATGGAAGTATTTTAAATTATTTACTTCAGATGCTCTGATAAAAGCTTTCATGCTGAAACATATACATATTTTCTAAACCAGTCTTTTTTGTTTCGCCGCATGCAGAGTATTAAATAAAAGCAAACTACTTGTTCCATCCCAGCAAATGAGTAATTCCCACAGGAAAAGGAACATTCAAGCATGTATTCAGGATATATTACATGGTATGGAAAGAAATCTGTGGTTTATGATGACCCAGGTAAAGAAAAAGTCCCTTCAGATCTTTTGCTTTAAACTGTCCTAGATGAGTTACTTTAAGTTCCACCTGAATTATCTGGATCGTCTTTCATTTAATTAGTATGTCAAACATTACTGCTTCTTTAAATTAATAAGATTAGCTACAGATATGTATTATATCGACATGATAAAAAGTTTATGAAAATTTTACAGAGAGAAAAGATCCCCAAAGAAATACTTTCCCAGGCTCCTTTAGTTTTCGAGTTGAGTGCGGACTGGGAGAAGGTTTCAGAGCGAGTCATTACTCTGAAATAAACTGGCTAAGTATCTTGTACTAAACCCTTAAAAAATTCATCCTTTCAGGAAGACGGATTATTATTTCAGTTTGCAGCATAATTACTCAGATTTCTTTGTTGTTTTAGTAACCTCTTTTCTCCACTGAAATTACTATGAACATACAACAAAAGAATACAGGAATATATTTATTTCTGCAAAATTTTCTGCTGAATACATCTCAGTGCTGGGCACTATATATTTCATAAAATATTTGTCATAACACAGGGTTTCCCTGGTTTTCCTGCAGATGCTCAGTGAGCAGAAGAACATGACCAAAAATAGGGTCATCTCAATAATATTTTAAATAAGTACCCTAGAGCATCAAAAGACTTCTCAGGACTTCTTTTTTCTTCCCTTGTTAATAACTTATCCTCTTGTTTGCCCTCTTTATAAACTTCAAGTCTGTTTTAAATTTATTCTGAAGTTCCTGGATTAGGTTTAATAATGTTGAAAGATCTGGTTTGAGTGTCTATCCCCATTTTTTTTCCTGTTTTTTTGAATTCCCCATTCATTTTACTGTGCAGCTAAATGTTTTTTAATGTTTTCTTATTTATTTATCAAGAGCTGTCCTAGTCAGAAAGTCTATTTACAAGGAAATATTGCAGCTAAGAGGGAAGTAAAGTGAAAAAATGTATGTAAGGAAAGTCTAACACCTTTTTGTTGTAACGTAATACCAAAATTATTCCAATCATCCAATTTTGTTTACACAATTTTCCTTGGAAGTGGTGTTTAGTCCCCTCCTCAATATTGAGTTCTTAATATTCTCATTTTCATAACAGTTTGCAGAAATTTTGAAATTAATGAAATTTAAAGTTGTGAGCCAACCCTCCACCCACTTAGGGCACTGTCTGACAACAATCAAAAAACAGTAATAAACTTGGCATCTTTCTTCCATCATTCAAGTGCTAAAAAGAGGGTACTACAAAACCGCTTTTTACTTTATTTGTAATTAATTGCAAGTGATTTTTTAAAAGAATTAGTGTCAATTTAGGTTTCCTTTGTTGCTTCTACAAGTTTACTAAAATAATAAAAAAAATTTATAAGTAATACACACCCTTGCCATTCAACTGTTGTTCCTTCAATACTGTTCCTATTGAAGTCATGGTCTTGCAGTTATTTCTAGCCCACAAATAAGTGGGTTTGACTATTGCTACTATTCCTGCAGAGAGAGAAATATTTAATAGAAGCAGAAGCCTCATTCAAGTTGTACAACAACTCAACAATAATTTTTTTTTAATGTAATTATATGTATCAGAGAAAATGCAGAGCCAGGGAACGAGACAAAGTTCAATGAAATCAGTAAATGCCTTTTGTCCATTATGGATCAGCCCATTGACACTGCAGAGAAAGTTCTGCTTATGCTTCAAAACCATGTTTGCTAACATTTTCTAAAGATAGATGATTATTATTTCTCTTGCTCTGAATTTTTAATCCCATTTTGCATTTTTCTCTGTACTTGTAGGCAATTCCCTTCCTCTTTCATGATGTTGTTTTGAAAATATGCCGCTTATGAAGAAATAGGAACTGGAGTCCAGGCCTGACACCATTCCTCCTCAAGAACTCTTTAACACTCCTCCAAACACTGAGTGGCTTTCTGCGCTGCTGCCATTTCATATGTTGATGGACATATAAGTCTCTTACATGAAGGGTAAGTACAGTTCATTTTATTTTACAACCATCCACATCTTTCCCTGGGTTTTATCATTTCGATAAGGTAAATTTTGAACCAATCCTGCAAGGGAGTCATCAGTGTATTAGTGTGATCACCTTTCTAACTAAACAGCCTCAGATTCCCCTAGGTGATAAACCTGATTTGGAGCACTGACAAAATCATAAGGCTCTGGGCAACCTTGCAACTTCATTTTGCAGGAAAAGATGCTCTGGGAGAAGGTCCCAATGCACATATGTTGCACATTAACAAGGATCAAAGACAAGGTGAAAAAATGTTGGGATGAAACTCCTTAAAAGGCAAAAAAATTTCTTAACTGTATTTGTGGCTTTCTGTTCTTGAAAGACTAGTGAATAAACCACAACAAAACTTCTTTGGCATCATCTACTTCAGCCAACTCTCTGCTACTCCAAGGACTGGTCTGCCCCATTATGCCATTCCCTGTTGCCGTGTTCAACAAATATTACAGGTAAGAGAACTCTGAAGAGCTCCAAAGTTATGAAATACTGTGTTTGATTATTCCTCATGGTTTTACTTTTAATCTGCATTTTTCCTCAAGGCTTATTTTCCCCCAGAACTTTTCCAAGAAAATTATTATCCACATTTCTTTGGAGAGATTTTTATTTGTGTCAAACAAACTTGTTTTCAAAGATTCTTTAAAAAAAATCAAACTATGCTAACAGATACAGCCGTTGTGCAATTTTTGTAGATGTGTTGTCTTTAATCAGTGCTTTTACATTCATCAGAAATAAAAAATCTGTTTACGATCCTGGGGGAATTAAGCTCTGAAGAGATTGTTTTAGTTCTCTTTGTTTATGATGATTTGTTAGCTCTTGACTGTAGAAATAATTTTGTTGTTTACATTAATATATGGTGGCAGTATTTACTTCACATCATACATAAATATAATTATTGATCATTACCAGCTGTAATTCAGTGTTAGAATTACAGATTTACATAATTGTGCTATTAAGTGTAAACTTGAACTTCATATCTGGGGTCACAAATAACTGGAGGCAGTAGAAACAGAAAATTCTGATTATATGTCATTCATATTTTAATATATGCTGTTGCAATTTTGATCAGTGTAAATGTAAATATTTTTATGTACTATACAGCAATGAGATGCTAATGGCTAGGAATTACAGCAATATTGATCTAGCTAATAAAATGGAATGCATTAGTAAGAGGGGATATTTATTATCTCCTCCAGAAACTACTATACATCATCTGCCCAAGGAAAATTTCCTCCATCAAAGATTGAGATGGCATTCTGGAAATGGTGTAAAGCTCTTCTCAAAAATCCATCACAGACTGTCTTGTTTCTTCTCCCTGCAGCTTTTCCACTGATAAAAGCTTCACAGAGAGAAACAAGCCGTATAAAGAGACTCATTTCTATAATACGTTCTCTTCTCCTCATGTAATCTGCACATAAAAAGATACTCCAGAAAGAGCAGTCAGTACAGTTGGCCTTCTCCAAAAACTACAGGCATTAGAGGAATGTACATGCACATCCCTCTCTCACTGATTGCCTCAAGCAAAGCCTGTGAACTCGGTGTTGCTCTTGGGCACAGTGTGGTGAGAGCTCTTGCAAAGCACAGCCCTGACTGAGCTCCTCGCCTGGGCTGATAGAGCCAGCATAAAACCACAGACTGCAAACAGCTACACTGCTGCAGCCTGCAAGAACGGTGATATAGATAAGGAGAAAAGATGGCTTAAAATAAGGATTTGTATACTATTTGGAACCATACACAGCTTCCCAAAATTCATCCTTTGTGAAATGTATCACGTGTGAGAATTTTAGTATTTCAAGCAACTGGAACAAGCTCTCTTCATCCACAGGGAGTTGTTAACTTATCATTTCCTGTGCTTGAATAACACAATAGCTCAAAGTGAAAGGTAAAAGGTCACACAAAATTTAAACCATCAAAAAACAGCATTAAATGTTAAAAATCAGCAAAATTGAAATTAGTATTAAGAGAAAAAAAAAATTGTTTACATAAAAATATTTTTATAGAAAACAGATTTCTAATTCAGAAACTAATTAAAGGATCCCTAACTTTTTCATGTGTTAGGTCTACCACTCTGTATACAGCAGAATTCTTATCCTTACACTACTAGAAGGAAAAGTTTTGATAATTTTTCCTTTTTTTTTCCTACAAGATATATGGATCTACTAAATGTGATAATAGTATTAGCAAACTTAAAAAACCAATAGTTTATCTTGCTTAGTTAAGTATTTTTATAGAAAACTGAAAAAATTTTCCCACTAAACCAGAACAGTCCAATTTTGCAACATAGCAAGTATTTCTCCCCTTTTTTAATTTCTGTAACTTCTTTTCTTATTCTAAAATTACAAAAGAATTAAAATATCTTTTAAAATATTATTTTATGTTTTACAGCATGAAAATAGGTAGTAAAACTTAAAACCTTAAAGAAGATGTTAAGAGTTTTAAATATTACTTCACTCACATGAATTCCATTATTTCTGAATCAAAAGTTTAGAGAATTTTGCTTCTATTTCTTTCTATAATTTTGATGCCTTTTTTTTTTTTTAATTTTTTGTTAGATTATTATTCTACATTTGAGTTAATAATGCAAGCTGGTAGCAGGAAAACTGTGAGGATTCATAATATTGAAAAATTTCCTTTATTTCTCTGACTGAGTTACAAACTAAAAAAAGAGAAAAAAGTTGTTTAGCTATCTGGTTTAAGCTACATGATATTCACCCCAACATGGATGCATTTGGTTAGATCACAGTGCAGTTATATCCTGAAGATTACGAAACTGCAGCCTAGAGAAAGGCAGTCTATATATAGCTATAACTACACTTAACCATAGACCACAGAAAAGTTAATGCCAAGTGTGGCAACAGGTTTTATACAAGAACCTGACGGAAAATGTTGTCAACTATGGCAGCTTGAAAAATATGAAAATTAACTAAAGCAAACTGCAATAAATTTGTAGGTATACCTGTTGCTCATACAAAAGATAGAAAATTTTAAGGTGTCCCACATTTGAGACAGCAGCAGAGTTTTCTTGCAAAACTGCATCAGGGAATGGTCAGATACTGACTTCAGCAGACAACACAGCACATAATTTGGAACTTATACAAGTAAATTAAAACCACATTGCTGTTGTTTTCCACAATCTCTTTTGTTTTCTCCTCATTAGTTTTACCTCCCACTTCAGTCTGATGGAAATGACTTTAATCACAGGAGGCTGGATCATCAGCTGTACCAGATTTGTGTTTAGTACATCTGGATATAATGAGTTTGGAAAACAGAATTTCATTTCTTTCAGCTCCCCATTACTCCACTGTGAGTTTGCCCAGGTCTGAGCCACTAAATTAAGATCAGGCTAGCCACAAATCTGAGTTCTGTAGCCTTAGCACACTCCTGGGAAAGGATGTTCTGATCAGGGTCATGCATTGGGGAATGACTCAGCACCCTCTGTAGTTTGATCTCAGCCCAACTGTGGGTCATGAATTTGCATAACATCCCTTCACTAGGTTTGTCTATATTTGTGGGTCCCACCAGATAGATTTTGACCAACTCCCACATGTTTTAGTGAGCCAGGGTCAAAGAACAAGTTTCCAACTAGAATGAATAATGAAAACATAGGCGAACAATTTATGTGACATGTTCTTTGCATAGACTTTTGTGTCCTGGTTATGCCCAGGACAGGATTAATTTTTGCAGTAGCCATGGCTGGGACCCAGAGATTATTCTGTACCACCTCCCATCACTGCTGGGCGCTGGGGGAAGGAACTCTCTTCTGGGGAGAATGGGTCCCTTCTGGGTCAGTGCAGTGTGGTGGAGGGAGCAGTTGGGTGGCGCAGTTTCTGTGTGAATCATTCACCTCTTTCTTGTACCCTCTGTCACTTGTATTGTTGTTGTTACTGTTCCTTTCCTTATCTCATTGCTGTTTCCAGTAAATTGCTCTCATTTCAACCCAGGATCTTTGCCTTCTGTGCTTCCAATTCTCCTCCCCAGCCTGATGCAGGGCAGAGGGAGGGAGGCTGGGAGGGAAGCTGGGAGCAAGGGAGTAGCACACGGATTCAGTGGGAGCGCTAAATTGGAGAATCCCATTCTTAAACCACAACACTGTGATGTGACACTTGCAGAGACAATTTAGTGGTGAGTATGGTGGTGCTGGGTTAACAGTTTGGCTTGATGATATCAGAGGCCTTTTGCAAACTTAACAATTCTGTGATTCCCTTTAAAAGAATAACATCTGTTAAAAATACTAGCTAATACCCTACTGTATCAAAGAATCCTGTCTACTTGTTCAGAAGCCATCTTCTTAAAAATATAGTTACTTTAAAATGAAAAATCAAAGTTTTCTGAAGCAAAGTTTCTTCTTCTTTTGTTCTAAAACCAAAATTTTATAGGTACTGTTAAGGTTTAATTGAAGATAATTAGAAAGAGAGAAGGAAAAATACTCCCTGCCCTTTTTCCAGAGCAGAGGGAATACCTCACAAGAGGTTTTGTGGGGTATTTTCAACCATGTTTTTGGAGTGACTCTATGGCTGGGTTTTTTCCCTAGAATGTATGAAAAGGTGTGATGTGGGAAAAAAGTGAAAAGTGCACTGTTTGTGATGCCTTTCAACTGCTGGTTACCCTTCTGCGTAGAAGAATGACCAGGTACTCATGCGAGATTCCAATATTGCCTGCTGTCAGGTAACATATTGGGGTGCCCTGTCTCCACCCAACCTGCATCAAAGATTGATCTCTTGCTTACTGGGGACTTCCCACTCTCTTCTCTTGTTCTATCTCTTCCTCTCTCTCCCTGCATCTTTCCATATGTGGCTTTTGCATGTTGTCCATCTTTGTAGGGAAAAGGCAGCAATAATTTACCTGTAATCTCTTTTTACTTTCAGAGGTGTTATGCACAACTGTTTCATTCATTTTTTTCCCAGGCAAGAAGGAAGATTAGGGGATGAAATTTAGGAAAACATTTGAGATTCCAGACTTTGGCCTTTCTCCAGGTCACTTTATGCAGCTATATATAATATGATTCAAGAATACCAGTTTGAGAGCCAACACAGTGAAGCTTCACAAAAATTAAAAATAATTGTATATAAAATCATAAAACCAAAATCAGAGGAAAGAAATTAAAATAGTAAGATGGAGGAACAGTATAATAACTTGCTATATTAAAAAAAAAAAAAAAAAAAGGTCAAACAAAGTAGGTATTTTCTTCCTCTCTTTTTCTGTAGACTTTTTCCAGACTCTACACCTCTGTGTGGAGCAATAGGTTCTGACTCAATCTGTTGTTAATACATAATACTGGTGCACTTTTTTTTGGAGCAAATGGTGATCTATCCAGTCAGTCCTAACTCAATGCAAATAACCTGCAGGATGTAAAACTGGCGGGACCCGTCTGTGAATGCAGTCACTAGAAACAGGTTTTCCGAAGCAAAATAGTTTGTCTGTTTCTTGGAGTAGAGTTAAAAGTGGAAGAATGGCGAGGAGGATGGTAGATTTGCTCAAGTGACCCTGCAGCTGAGAATGCCAAGGCCCAGAGAATAATTGTGTGGGAAACCATACATTATGCCTACTGCTGTTTATCCTCTGTCCCTTTGAGAACTAGAATTTCTATGCAGAGATAACAGGTGTTTACAGAGACTTGATGGCACTCTCACGGACAGGCTTGAGGGCCTGTCTTGGGAGAGAGATCAAAGCAGAGATCAGAAAAAGCAGAGGAAAACCACAGCATGGTGGTAATTATGCATGCATGGGCTTTCGATAAACAGGTGCTAACAGCAGGCCTGATGCCCTGCCTAGGACTGGACTGAGCCTCATGGTGCTTACATCCTTGTTTTGTGTGTCTCTGCAGCCCAGTGCTGTTTCAGGATCCTTCAGCCAGAAAGGTAAGGAAATAAATTTATTCTTTGGTTTTCAGCTGTGGTTTTTCGGTCACCCTTGGTCACCTGCATGCACTGATTCACACAATGTTTAAGGGCAAGAAGAGTACTCAACGAGAATGAATTTTCAGCAGGACAGAAAGTTCATATTCTGCACAAAGACTGGAGAGGTCTGGCTTTCTCCTCTTTAAGCACCCATCACTGTAGTCTGAGTCTCTCCCAAACAGCTGATGGTTTTCATCCACTTCAGAGTTCTTTGTTTCAGCATCTCTGTAGGCCCCTCAAGGACATAAGTTGTAACTACATCCCTGTGAAGATAGTAATAACACTCTGTGAGATGAGCAATAAACTGGAAAAGAATTACATCTGAATCACTCCATTAGATATTAGTGAATGAAGTTATACTTAAGTTATTGTTCTGTTTCTAGTCCATCAGTGGGCTACTCTGCCTCCCTTGCAATTTTCTGTAAGTCAGTATGTAGCAAACAACTGAAAATCAGATGGATGAAACATATAAGCACAAATATTGCAAATATTCTAAATCCATTGCAAGACGTAAACTTACAGTGAATATTATTAACACAATAGTTATTTCCAGACCCTAGTTCAGTGAATATATGAATCTTTAAATAGTTTCATCCAATAGATTGACAAGCTTGTACTTTGGAAAATTGTTGAATGAACTCTACTGCAGCAAAGATGATAAAAATTTTGTGAAAAATATTTAAATTTAAAACTTCTCTCCTTTTTAATAAAATACAGCCTTTTTCTTTATATCAAAGACAGTGTAGAAAGGCAAAATGTTATTCCAGGCCATCTGTTTTATGAACAGTTTCCGAGTTATTAGGACAACATGGTGATTTTTCTTCCCTTTCGTCAATTGAGTAATATAGCAAAGCAGAGAGCATTAAAGTCTTTCAGTGATTTTCTAAAAACAAAGTGACAAAAATCAAAAATTACTGACAAAAACAGCCAGCAAAGTTCCTATCTCAAGGGTCTTGAATCTCAGATTGAAATAGAAAAGTAGAAAACAGATTTGATGAGATGGTTACACAATGGCTTTTGTGGAGTAAAATTATTAAACAGGGAATTACATGTACCTATGTGGTTTTCACACCATATCTAGGTCTGAAAAGACGATTGCTCTCTAGTATGGGAGAAAAATCTCTTAAACAGTTTACGTAGAGTCTTGATGATGCAAATATGTTCCATATGTGTTCAAGTGTCTTCTCAGGGAATCATTCACGCTATCATTCACAATGCCATCAACTCCAAAATTGACTTTTCACATTCATCATGTAAATTGAGATAGTGGATCTAAATGGGGATGAATGGGACACATCCATATCATACCAACTCTAGATTCTTTTCTGCATTAAAGTAAAATGCACAGAGTTCTATTCTTATGTGTGAGCACTTCACTTTTCAGCAGATGGCACTATATAGTACATCCTACTGTGCTTTGCACTTTGCTTAAAATACCCTTTTGCCAACTTGACTTGGAAAACATGTTAAGTGTGACACAAAAAATCTTTGGATGATCTGCAAAAACAGGAAACATTCTGACCATGTTAAAGAAGAATAGCACCATCCCACCAGAAGGAGGAAATTCCAGTACACAAAAAGTATTTATTCTGCCATAAAAATATACTTCACAAATTTTTAGTGCTCTGACTCTTTACAGAAACTCATGTTGTCAGCTAGAGTTGGACACAAGTAGGGAAAAATCACTTTTCTAATTTCCCACATGCTTACTTGAAAAATGTTTACTCTTTTAGACTTCTAAGAAGATGTTGTCACTTACAACCATCCATGAGTACTGGAGACTGGGATTTTGGAGCCTAGCAAACATCTGCCTGGAGGAAAACTGTAGATTGTCAAAGTGCATTTCCCAGGCAGAGACGAGATCTTGGTTTGTGCTGCAGTTGAGTTCCTGATCTCAGACACTGGTATTTAAATATTCAGTAGAAAACTTTCTCAACATGTACAATTACTCAGCTGTGTAATAATGGAGGTTAATTTCAGTAAGGGGGCTTTGGATGTGGGGAACTTTGGCAGAAAATCTCTAATTTAATCAGAGATGTTGTGGGGCCATGTGGCCCTCCATTCAAGAGAAAAATGCCAGAAAAGAAACAATAGTTCTGAGCCACACTCTACTTTCTTCTCTGTGGAGCTTCTAGAAGGTGTGTGGATTACTAGGAGGTCCTGATTTTTTTTTAAAGTCACCACACCAAGCCTTACCCTTGCTAGATAAAATTAACTTTGAATTTATATATGAAAAAACTAAGCCCTGAAGATTGGTGTGGTGTTTTGCTTCTTTACGCTTGAGAGGTTATTGGGATGAAAAAAAGGGTCCTGAATTCTAGTCATAAGTAAAAGATTGTCAAAACAATTTGCTGTTGAACTTCCATCCACTAAAATAACACCAAGTTTATCTCTGTTTTTTCTCTCTTCATTGCTGATTCATTCATTTACTATTGAGAAATTGGTGTCAATAAAACATACTTTTTGCAGTTTTTCACATCTTTTGAGTCCATAGACCTCATGGCTGAATAGCTGCAAACAGACTTGGAGAAAGTAACAGCACCACAATTTTGCCAGAATTTATAGCTCATATTTTGACTCTGAACCTGTAAAATTTTTGAAAGGGAAAGAATGAGTGCTGGCAATAGTACTTGGTCTGTGTTTCAAGAGCAGAGTTGAAACCACTCTACCATGGGCTGCAGGCACAAATCACAAAAAAGTTTGGTCTCTATAAGCAGAATGCTGCAGCCTCTCCCACCCCCTCCTCCCTATCTGAATGTACAGAAGTGAATTTCAGAGTTAGATTCTGCATGAGTAACTTCAAGAGCTCTCACTTTATCTGCAAGTTTGTATGTTTCATAACAGCTTAAGGTCTGGCCTCTACTATTGCGTAGTCTTTTTTTCAGTGACTTTTGCCTTTATGAAAGCATGAAAAAGCATATATACATTTTACATATGTGCACTTATATATATATATATACCTCCCTATATATGTACATCTATATATATAAAGAATCCTTCTCATTGTTTATATCCACAGTACTAAAAGTTGAACACCAAAGCAGGTGTTACAGTATTATTTTGATGGGAAATCTAGTACATAAAAATGTCTTTACTCTGTTAGGAATCTGAAGGAACAAATGCATATTTCCTAGATAAAAGCAAAAAGTTCTGGATGAACACAGGAAAAACTTTTGCTGTTTTTCACCAACTGAGCTTTCATTTCTCAAAAAGTAAATGTCAAGTGGCATTGTCCCTTGTAATTCTGTATTTATATGCCTTAAGTTTACCACAATTTTTATTTTATTCTGTGTGGGGGAAGACACAAACCAAACTTGTTCTTCCCCTGTAACACCAGTGAGACCTGTAGGTGTACAGCAACCATCCCTGCAACAGGATGCCTGGGGCCAGGAGTCTTCTGAGCAAAGGTTCTCTGGCTTGAACAAATCATAACCCACACAAGTTTCCCAGTGCTTGTTCACCAACAAGGGACTCACAGAAATGGGGAGACTTCAAACATTAAACTACACAAACCCAGAAAAGAATACCCAAATATTGCTGTAGCCTGGGCTGAAATTATCATAGTATCAAAAACTATGAGTTTAGTTGTATTTTTAGCAACCTCAATACAATTCTAATTAATAAAACTAACATTGTTCAACTCCGTGGTTGGTAAACTGGAATGACATAGAATGTAGGCTCATGAATACTGTAGATAAGGTAACTAGCCAGCAATCTGGTCACTTTTATCTTAGTTCTGTATTGCTGAAAAATCATTCTCCAAAGTGGTACTACTGCTACAGGTAATTTAAATTTAAAAAACCCCTGTTCTTCAAAGGCATGGTTGTTATACTGCAAACAATATGCACTTTTCCACTGTATACATTGCCTGTCAGTGCTCTGTACAGCCGCAGGAATGTTGTACACTATGTCATTTAAAAATGAGAGTGATCTCATAAATTCCTGTCCTCAAACAAGCCAATACTACCAGTTCTATATGGCTGGGACAGACCTTTATGTGACTAAACATCTGCTTGTATAAACACAGCAAAAATTAATTTATTGTGTTGCAAGGGCATATTTGCAAAACACATACAGCTTTGCACGAGGGTATAAATGTTGGGATTCTTTGTGATCTACTTACATATGTAGTTGTGTGATTTTACAATTGCACTAGTTTCCCCTATGTATACTGTGAGTGAATACAATGTTAAGGCACACATTTGTGGTTGTATTTGAAAACATAATCTAAAACACCAGTGTGTGAGCTCCATATTAAAATGCATATTTAAAAGCATTAAAATAAATGCAACAGTGCTCACAAAATACTGATTTATTTTAATCTCTCTCATGATCCTCTGTTCATATATAAGTAATATGACACTTACTTTAAAGAAACCAAATCTATACTTGTAGACCAATATAATTTGATTCTTCTTGATCTTGTACTATCTTTTTCAAATAATCACTTTTTGCATGATTTCTAAAACTAACTTTACATTTTAACTAAACATGGGTTTAATCCTTGGGAAGACTCCATGTGGTGTATTGCTACCAAGCTGTGCTCTGCTGAATTTCTGTGAGAATGGTAACTTCCATAGAGAGATTTATCTGACAGCCCTGTAAAAATATGCTGAGCTCCTGTTGACTGGACTTTTTTCATATAACTGTAGGGACACTCTCTACTGGTTTTAGAGCAGCTACAGTTAAACATAGGATATGAAATTAAATTAGCTTCATATTAGATAAGCCATGTATAGACAAATAAGACAAGTTTTATTAAATTTTACAAAAGAGATGATAAAAAGCTAATGATATAACAATTTCTTTTATGCCACTAAAGCCTCTACAGCAATCATTCATTTAATTTTTAGTGGGTATTTCATAGGATCGTGTCACTTGTAGAATCCATAGGGAGATTACACCTCCTTCAAGTCTATAATGCGGGGCCAGAACTGTAACAATATTGCATTTCAAGGAAGTATTTTATTCTAGAATTCTGGATTTCAGTGATGGACATCCCTATAGAAAACAGATTTGCATTGTTCATTAATCCTTGAAGCAGGCATCTCACAGGCTGGTTAATGTGACGTGTGTCACCTGTCAACTAAGTCCTGAGATGTGGAAGCAGTGAGGAGTAATTCAGCAATACCCTGGAGTGCTCATGGGGTGAAACAAATTAATTTTCAGTAGGCCTACACGTTTTATTCTTAATCAAGATAAGTAGGAAATACATCTGGTTATTTAATTCAATTCTCTCACATTTCTGGACAAATGGAACATCAAAGTTTGCTCCTAGAAAGTGTGTACTACAGCCAAGTAAAAGTAAGGTAAATTAGCCTGCACAGGAACAGTATTGCTGCAATTAGACCTCTAGCATTACCTCAAACTAATTTGAAAATATTATAATCTCTAGGTTATGCTGCAGACACTTCCAACTGCAGTGCAGAGGTGTCCTTAGAGCTACAGTGATTTAATGCTTTCCTCCACATGGCAATGGACTTCACAGTCTCTCTCTAAGTCATTTAAGCTATAACTAGGGGTTATTTATTCAGATTACATACCAATGACCTTAATTTAGTCCTTATTTTAAATATATTTACCACTAAACATCAACAATTCAAATAACTATTAATTCTAGTGTAACTGTAAAAAGAACAGATGCAGAAAATCTCTTATCACTATATATTACATTAAGGAAAAAAATGTGCAAATAAAGACCAAGATCAGTCTGTCACTAAAAAGAACAAGTAATAAAGCAATTGTTTCTAATCACTGAGAAAAATGGCTTCCTTCCTTTCTTACTTTCATCTTCCATGTGTAAATTTCTAAATAGTTGTTTTGCCTCATGATTAAAATTCTACAGGCACAGGTTGTTTTGCTGAAGGATTGTAAATGAAGCATGTGTATAACAGGCATTGGTTATTTAAGTCATTTACCAGCCAACAATGATAAAGAATTAAAATTTCATTTTTAAACATCTGTGTTAGGCTTTATGACTAAAAGGAGATCCTTTCAAACCCAAATAGAAAGTAAAGAGAAGAAATTACCTTCACTACGAACAGCTGTGTAGAGAGAACCTGAGTTCCCTTCTATGAATAGGCTGCTAGCTCTGTAACTTAATAATGAATATTTAAATGTCAAGATTAACAATTTTATCTGAAGTATTCAACTAAATTCTTCTTCACTGATGCTGAATTTAATAAGAACTGAAAATGTAATTAGTGCCTGATGTAGCTAGATCAATTGATGAAAGTGATTATATGGTTTGTTTACTTATGACAAGAGGGAACTGGGACTGGTGATTGAGGAGATTCCATCTACTATTGTGCTCCTTAATATCAACAAATGTGTATGTTTATACTGTGACTCTAATGTATTGAGGCACCCATAATAGGATGGTGTTTCTAACATGCATATGATACATGCAAGACATGAGAGAAGGTGACTGTAGACAAAGTGAGAAAATAATGTCCTAAAATGTAAGGTTTGTTCTACATACTCCCAAGCAGCCACTGAAAGATGGCTGTATAGATAGTGTAGCTTTGTGCTGGAACTGAAGGCATCAGACACTTCAGTTTCAAATCCCAAACATTTTTCCTCTTTTCAGCTAACAGAAGTCTCAACTTTTTCCCACTCTGCTGTGACATCTCTGAATCTTGACCCCTAGCAACTCCTATTTTGTAGCCTTACTAGTTTTGATTGCTTAATTCTTTCACTCATTGTCATTTTTCAGTTAATGAAAATCTTAGAAAGTTTAATTCATTTGAATCTGCTACAGAATTTAGAGCTAACATGACTCAAAAAGATGTGGGCAGTGCTGCACTATTTAAAAAACCTACATACAGTGAAATACATGGTGTTTTGGTTACATGAAAGCAGTCCAATATTAACCCCTATGTGGCTTAATTTCAGGTTTAGCACTCATGTTGCCAATGCCCAGAAAACTGGTAGCCTGTTATCACACTGCTTGGTTTGAAACCACATATCGGCACCTCCAAAATGGTGGCCAACACGCAGCTAGTGAGATGCCAGCCACTTCAAAGAACTAGATGCAGGAGATATTTCTGTCAATGGTGACACTCACACACTGGAGTCTGCTGGTGGTAAGAACATCTGTCATGGAGGGAAATAAAAAATTACAAAATAGGCCAAAGAGAGTGCAGAAGCTCTGGTAGAAGAACAGACCTTAACACAATTTTAAATTACATCAGGTATGGATTTTATTAGCTCTGTTGGCATTCCTTAGAGTTCAAGGAATGATCCATGGAACAGTGAATGCTAGCCCAGAAAAGGCAAGGTAAAGAAGCACTTTTTTGTAAAGTCAGCAGATGACATTGCATATGTTTTAAAGGAATATGAGATACAATAACCAAAAAAAAGCAATTTTTCTTTTGAAACAATTTGCAACTTCTTTTCTGGAATTTTTTAAATTTCTCATGGTTTGTTGGGATTTTGTTTCTTTTTTCTGGGTTTATCTTTGGCGTGTTCTCACATCAAGAATATTTAAATAATTCAAGAAAAAATCTCATTTTAATGAAATTAGCTCTGTTGAATTCAAATCAATAGTAAAAAAAAATCACTAACAACTAGGAACAGATCAGGCCTAGGGAATTTGAACAGATACATTTCAGTGAAAACCATGACTAAAAAGATGTCTGTTCTTAGCAATTCCCACACACACTCCCCCTAGAGTCAATCATTCAAAATAAATTTTGCATACTTTTCATGTGTTTCAGTGCCTGCCATAGACAGAAATAGATAATGGATGAAACCACCATCTGATGAATATTGTCCATAGATTATCACAAGCGACTGACTTGAATAAAAATTATGTTTGTACATGAAGTCTTTTCTCTTACAGAATGTGGTCTGTACGATAAAAAGAATCATGTATTAAATTATCAGATTTGAAGATGAGAAAACACAAGAGAAACAGTGTTGGAAGTTCATAGATCTTGAATTACTTGCCCTGTATAAGCACAGAAGTCATACAGATTCTGAATAAATTTGCCATGTCCTCACTGTTTTCTTCTTTTGGAAGCACTGCAATTAGTACATGTATTTCACCCCAAAATAATTCAGCTATCTTTATCCATAGCCCAACAGCGAATGTGTGACCCCCCAGGGTCAGGGTGGGAAGGTGTGGAGAAGAACATCCCACCGATAAGAAACAGAGGATGACCTAAAGGAAGTAAATGTTTACCTTTGGAGGTACTAACAAACAGAGGTGTCTCCTAATCTATAGTCTTTGGAGCACTTGGGGTCTCCAGACCAGAGATTGTGCTTCTCCTCTTAAATGTCACATGAAAAATGGCTGCTTGTACCCTCAGCAGAGGCTGAGCAATTTTATAGTCAGATCTACGTGGATGATGTGTCTGGCCATAGCGCAGAAACAAAATACTCCACGGAAAAATTATGTTAAGTTAGGTCACACCCTACTGTTCCATAAACTGGAATTTATTCTCCCTGTTTGCTCTCCTAGGCGAATGTAAAGATTGAATTTTCATATTTAAAAAGTCAACATTTAAAAAGAGCTACCTGGTATCTGATTCTGTGTGCTTTCCCTCTTACTTAGCAAGATATTTGCTCACAGAGTAAGATTAAGTAAGATTAAGTAATACACATATAAAATTGCTAATGGCATGTTCTTTGTTAAACAAATTCATGACAAGTATAAAACTAATTTAGTCCTCTGAACAGAGTAACAATTTCTCTGGGTCCTGCTAGAAAGAACAAGAAAAATCCATGTCCATTGTTCATTGTGGCAAACACCAAAGATGAGTTTAAGTGGTTATTCTTCCAATTTCTTTTAATTGGTCTGTCTAAAATTTTTCTTTCAATAACTATTTGCTTTGGGCTACTTTATAAGTGGCTGTTGCTAACAATACAGATTGAAAAGGTTTATGGGTTTAATCATGTCAGACCAAAACGTATGCACAACCTGTTGCCAGAAGACTGACTTGAAGTTTGGCAGATATCAGGTGTGTGCATTTTGGCTGATGAATGCTCATGTATATTTGTTTAAGTTAAGACAATTTTAAAACTATTTTAAAAATAATTAAAATAATAAATATTCTGTATGTTATGAATTCAGTACAGACCTGGCAAGTTGACAGCTAAATTCTTTGAATGTTTTATCTGCAACAGTATGCTCTATCACAGATGAATATTTTGTTCTGATGAGAATGTGCATCCAACTACTCTACAAAGAATCTGAGTACAGTCACCTAGAAATTACAGAGGATACTTAATTTTGGTATGGTGCATATAGTCTTTATGAGTATCATTTTAGGGTATATAGCAAAAATACATTCATTATTATCATTCAGAGTCACTCAGAAGCTACTCTAAGAAATGCTCTAGAGAACATTAACAAATTAATAACTTTGTATTATTCAGCACAGGGCTTGTAACATTGGGAATAAACAAAGGCTAAGACAAATACTAGAATGAGAAAAACTAAAAAAAATATACCAACTAGTTACCCATCCACTGAGCACCATCCATTGTATTCATTCAGATAGACAAAAAGACTGGGGAAGATTAGACAGGTAAACTTGACTGACCTGGAGTTTCCTTTAAGTTTATGAGGAGTACTTCCTCACAAAAAATTTGTTCCTCATTTGCACACAGAGAAGGTTAGGTTTACTAGATGATTCCTGGATGTAAGTAGGGAGAATACAGTGCAGAGGCTCTCTTCTGCTCTCCAAGCCACCTAAGGCTCTCAGCATGCTGGCCTCCCCAAGTACCTTCACCAGGAGGTGCTTAACCAAGAGGAGAAGGGAGTTTGAAAGAATCAGGACAGTGCAAAGGTAGATGCACAATATTGCAGGGAAATAGTCAGTGGGCAAGGAGAAAGTGACTCACCCAGGTGTCCACAGCTGAAGTGATTCTAAAAACAAGAGCCTGCATATTGCTCCATTCAGAAATGAGGAGATGGATATAACTATACCTTTTTCACACAAAAAGAACCCCTACATAGACTGCACAATAAAACAGCAAAAACATACAATCAAAAAAGACTAAGTTGTGGGACAAAGACAGGCATGAGGACTACATGGACTACCCCGAGTGTCCAGGGCAGCCTAGCCCAGTCTCTGATCCTTGCCTGAGGAAACTGTCATCAAGCAGAAGGCAGAGGATTTTTGCACCTCTGGAAACAAAGTCTGAGAAACCACAGAACGGGTCAGATGTGGACATAACACTACAATTAAATCTATCATCACACATTGTGAGAAACAAGATTGCCTTGACAATCTGAATTCTGGCATTTACTAAATTTTAAATATTTGACTGCGCAAGTTTAGCATTCTTTCATTCCTTTTAATGTAATTTTGGCCTCTTTAGCAAAATATTGAAGAGATGTGTGCATATTTATTGCTAGGATGCCATTTTAGAGGATATAGTCCCCATGGATTGTGTAAATAAATCCTATTTTCAGAACTGTATAAACAAAAACCCTTTCCCATTCCTTTCCTTGACAAACAAGCTTTTGGTTTTACCACAGCTCGGCATTTAAATATTTGCTAGAGTTGCATGCAGTAGTACTATAAGAAGCACTCTCATTTTTTCTCATTCTTGAACAATTATATGCCCACAGTACTACTCTTTGAATCCTGCAGAAATGTACATAAATTCTCACTGACTCTAATGGAAGTGGAATCAGAGAGAACTAAATTTTGCACAATTTCTTTTCAAGTCACAGTTACATTCTTGTTCAATTGCTCCAGCTGCCTATTGTAAAGGAAAAATAATTTGCAAAAGTGAAGAAATGGAAAAACACTCATGGTTCTTTTCTTATTCTCCTATGATTTAAAAAGGGAGATGTGTATCACTTAAATTAAGCATACAAATTCTCTAAAAGGATAAACATATTCAAAGGAAGCAATAGCTAAACTACATGGGGAAATGTGTCTAGATCCTGCTGAACAAGTCTGCAGTGTATTTACCAATGGAAATATCTGAAGGGATAAACAAGCTCCAAATGCCCAATTCTTATTTTCTCATTAATATTTATTGTGGCATTTGAACTCCAGAAACCTACTCTTAACTCAGATGCACTGGGATCTTGTTTTGGCATAGAAGTGTTTTTGTCTAATGGTGACATCATCATATGAAGTTAGTGACACAAAAGTAAGGCAGATTCTTGTCTGTTTCTTCTTTTTAAAAGCAGAAGTCATTTGGAAAACACAAACATATTTCACACAATTAGAAGCTGCTCAACTTTTATAACTTTCCTCTAGACTTCTGTCATTATTTAAACTGTATTTACTGTTTTGGTGTTTATAAAACAAGAATTGCTATTCCGCATTGCAGAGTATTGTTTTTTGTAGTGTGTTATCTGTCGTAAGTAAAGGTAAGAATTAGTCCCTGAGACAGCTTAACTGCCTGTCTGTTTCCACACTGATTCAAACAAGAAAGCTTCCTCTACTGTGATGAGAATACAAGAGTGACTGAGTCAGTACCTGTAAGAAAAGGGGAGAGGATGAAAATAGGGATCGTTTCAGGTGATGTGAGAATTAGCTGCTGCCCAGGGGGAACACTTAATACAGTACACAGAGTTTGGTAATCAGTATGAAGGTAGGTTATACTGGTTTGAAAAGCAGGAAGGGCAGAGTAGAAGAGCAACACCCTTGCACTAACTCTACTCTGTTGCCAGCAATGAAGACACTGATAATTAAGTGTTCTTGGACTATTCTATAAACTTGCTCCAAAAATTGCTAAAACTGTAACAATTGCAAAAAGCAATTGTAATTGTGAAAAGCAGTAACTTTTCAGTGGCAGAAACAAGGATGCTTTTTCACTTGGTAAACAGATGCTGTACATAAAATAATATTCTAACTTTTTGGTCCACCATAAAATACCATTTTAGTCAACATATGTGCACTCAATAAAACTTGTCTTTTCTCAAAAAGTATCGTATCAGTTAAGTGAAAAACTCTTCTCATCATTCATCACAATGTGCATCCTCTTTTAAGAATCCCCAAATTAATAATAATTACTAAAAAATAACTTTCTTATGAAGTACAATATTATTTTTTTATGTTTGGTACATCTGCATTGAAATCAATTCTCACACTTGTACCAGCTGTCTATGTGAAAACCTGTGTGTATTCATGCACATACATGTGTCTGTGCAGGATGCACTAACAGCAGAAAATGAGGATAAAGCCTTCAGCAGATATCAGTGCATTTATTCTTCTGCTGTCTTATATTTATAGGCTACAGTATGCATTTATTTCAAGGAATAAAATATTGATTCAGGCTGCATGTGCAGAGAAGGTTTTTATACGTCATTGGGACAGAGAAAATACTGTCTTTTCCTCATGTCTCATAGCAATATATCTTGTATATAGTTCAGTTCTGGAAATTACGTCTTGATCTGTCTGAGGATACCAGTTATAATATACTTTTGAAAATAGTTCTCATGATTACATGAGTATCACTATCCATTTGGTCACCTGTCACATCTAAAGATCCACAATATCATAGTAAAATATGCTACAAGCCTGGATTGATGTACTTTTTTTAGCCTGTTGACATACAATACTTTCTTCTAGCTACTGCAAATGTGTTAGTTATTTATAGACCTTGAAATTCGCAATGAATTTGTTTTTGAGGCAAACTATGTAAAGCGAAAAAGAATGTATGCTTGTTTGATGTAAATATGTAGATGTGGTACATGTGGTTAGGTGTAGATTCAAGGGGAAAATGAAAATTCAAATCAACTTGATAGTATCCCAATCTTTTTTAATCCCACTGCCAGCCACCTTCTTTGCTGTGAAAAGGTCTGGAGGCTTTTCAGAACAGTTCAGATTTTGTCTACACAGTAGAAGTGAAGATGGAAACTTGCTGTTGCAAATATAACCCTAAAAATCTTGGGGTTATGTTTGTTCACATTTCCAACTGATTTTCAAAGGGCAGAGTGGATGATAACAGTAGTAATGAAGATGAACAGAAGTAGGAATTATTTAGACACTGGGGGATGATATGCAAAACTAAATCTTAGTGTTATCCATAGTCATAATGAGTAGTATTTATGAGACAGATTTATGAGATATAGTAATCCATCCCCATTAGATGTCAGATGTTTTACTTAAGGTGGGTTGAAGAGTATCCCAATTTTTATCCCAGGTGAACTTCCCTTATCTGAACTTTATGAATAGCTTAACTTCTTCCTCTTGCTGTGCCGCTTTTCTGTATCACTTTTCCATTCTCATACAGCAATAATGGGATTTTGAGTTAAGCTTTAAATAGGCTATACCTGTAGTGGTTTAAATATTTGTGCAACCCCTATTGCATTTATATACCATTTTCTAACAATAATTAAAACTGTTTTATGATACCAGCACCAAAGGGCTCTTTGCTATTGGGCAATTTGTGAGGCAAAGAGTCAGTCTGGATTTTGTGAAGAGTTAGGAGGTTTAGCCTCAGGAAAGAGCTACTTTACATCGACCAGCTTATTCAAACCACGGACATATTTCAATCTTAGCTCCTTCCTACTACTAAATTAACACAGAGCCCAAAAGCCAGAGCTCGACATAATAAGGTCATGTCACCACCACTAAGGAGGAAGAACCACAAACTCACACTTTACAAAGTAGGTGCAATTATAACTATCCCCACTTAAGATGATGAACATTTCTAAGGTTTTTTATTCCTCTGCAAAAAGTTCCTGAACTCATTTAATAATATCAATTTCCTGTTTGCTGTTACAAAAATATATTGGCTTTTTGGAAAAAATAGGGAAAAAAAAGGTGGTGGGGAGCTATGGATTTTAATACCTCTAATTGCTGAAACATCTCAAGTTAGGAATTCACACTTCATGAGTTCCTTTGCATGAGCTCTGGCAGCACATGCATGAAAAACAAAACATTCATAAGGTCTTTTCAAATGCCACAGACAATAGTGTATGACTCATTTATTATTTTCCAGTGTCCCTTTGAACACTACAAGGGATCAGTATCCCAAGATGGGGGATGGGGGGATGCAGGGAAGATAATTTTCCCCAATGCAAGCTCCAGGGAAGAAGAAATGTTGAATCTCAGCAGTAAAATCCATGAGATTTGTGAAGCACTGCTGAATGAGAAGTTCCACACAAACTTCTAAACTGTAGGATTATATGCCTTATCTACAAGCGCATAAACAGATTCCTAAATTAAAAACTTGAAAAGGCTGAGATGTAAGCTGAGCAGTATGTACCTGCTTGCATCTTTTTGTAGGCCAGTTACTAAACTTTTTGCTACATGTTTTTTCTAAGCACACGTATATTGGTCAAGTAGTATTACAGCTAATCACTGCAGTTTTCCTTTAAAACGGCATTTTTATTTGACACCCACTCACAGGACTAGAATTTTTTTTTACACACACAATAATATTTAACTGGTGGATGGAATGAGATTATCACCTAAAAGGCTTCGGCATGAACTTATATCAGAAACGCTAATATTTTCCATTACTTTATGGACAAGCCCAAGAAAAAATTTTGAAATTCTGTCACTGAAGGTGGTGAATAATTTAATAAAGATGTAATTTTAAATATGCACCTTTATCCAGAAAAAATCTTGAACTTATGCTTAATTATAACTGTAGGTATATTGGCTCCCACAGGACTATTCATGTGCCTCATTCATTTGCTATTTTGGGTCTAAATAGTAAAACACACTCTAATCAAATTAAAGGCTAGCTTGCCACTTCTTGAGTAAGTCTTAAACAAGAGGTGATGTTTAGGCAGTCCTATGTCACAATCTATCCTGGAAACACTTTTATTCACAGACATATTCAGACCTTTTCAATTTACAAGCCCTGGCACTGGCACTGGCACTGTTACTCAAGTGAACAAACAACCCTTATGCAAGTGACTGGGAGTCATTCTCACAGCCCTAATTTCTCTGTATCTTCTATTTTGTGAGGAAAAGGCTGACATTTGTGTTGAATAACTGTGTTGCTAGACATTTCTTTCCTTTCCTGACTTCCTTGCTGAGACCCCAATTTGAGGTTACGTTCTGTAATGTTGACCCAGGAATAGTAAAGCATTACTTTATATGGAGACACATACAGGGAGGGCTGGATATTGGACTAAACAAAACAACATAAGAAAATCCCACCCAAACATTTTTACTTCTCTGTAGTACTGTCCCCTCTGACTATCAAAGTCTGAATCCTACTATAGTCCAGGACTGAATAGTCATCCCTCCCACACCAACTTAAATACAAATATGTTTTCAATATTGCCTTGTACCAGTAATTTTCAGCCCTTCTGTTTCAAGTGTGGGGAGCTCAGTTACTAGAAAAAGGAATAAGGAAAAATATGTAACTATTTCAGAAGAATTCTGTTGTAACTTTAATGCTTGGCAATACCTTTTTTCAAGATATTGGGGGGGGGGGGCGGGGAGGGAGAGAAAAAATAAGGAAAACAAAACAGGGGAAAAATCCAGTGAGTTTTCCCTCAATACCCATATCTGTATCTATGTAAAATTTGATAGTTGTAGGACAGGATGTTTCCCTATGATCCAAAATTGATCTAAAATTCTTTTGAAGAAATATTTTTGTTGGTTCTTTTATACTGTTGCTGTCTTCCTTCTCTTCCTTCTGACATGTCTCTGTAGCTTGTGTGAGTTAGCTTGTGAACTAATTTAAAACTAGAAAGATAAATATATTTTAAAAAATTGTCCCACACTGACAAGCAGACTGATCGTTTTGCATTCTAGCTTTTGTGAGGGGGGATAAAATTGCTATATAACATTTTAGATTTAAAAAAGGAATAATCAGTATTAAATATTCAATATTAAAATTCCCAAAATTTAAAAATAAATCTAAAACTTTTCTTCTGAAAATGCTTGTCAAGTACTACTGATTCTCATTCAGGAAACACACTATGTAAGATACAGTATTTATGAAGCTAAAGGAGAAAATGCTTTGAAAAATTAGTGACCTGTACTATAGCCTATAAGGGTTTTTATGTTATTGACCAAATATATCAGGGAAAGGTCCATTTGTGGACAATTCTCCACTTTTCCATTTTGAGGAATTGTGATGCTGACATCTGTCAGTGACATTCCTGAAAAGTTTCATTTCAGACACATATTTCTGTTAAAACACTCTCAGAAGCTTCCCCCTTTTTCCCAATGAGACCATGAAATATGCAAGATTATCAGCACACATGACTTTAGAAGGTGAAGACATAGTGCCATTAGACACAGGATAATCCGTTAACATTCCACCACAAAAACACAATTAGGAAGGGGGAGGGGGGTTGCCTTTTCTTTTTAGTCCTTAATCTATTTCTCCCACTGGAGTCTTCCCTTAATTTTAATTAGTTCATTTCTGGAACTATTAGCATGGTGTCAAGAAAATGACGGAAACAAAGGGTTGCACATACAGTAATTGTCTAAGTGCCTAAGGGGGAAGCTGGGCGATGAAAACCAACTTTGCTGTTGTGTCTTCTTGCAGCAGATCAGTATGGGCCATGTAGTGCTGGCCTGACTTCAAGGTTTACACCTCACCCTGCTTTCAGGGAGAGCAGAGGCTCTGCAGGTGCAATGATTGTGATGCACTGGGATGAAATAAGGACACAACCAGAAACAAATCTCAGAGTGGGCCATACACGGCACAAAAACACAGTATGGTCTTCATAGTTTGTATGTTTTTTTGCTTGTTTGTTTTTAAGTATTTTTACATATTAGTCTTAGTCAACATCCATCCTTAATGAATTCAGAGAGTAAACATAGTAGTACTCATAAAGTGGGATACTCCTAATGGTGACTAATATTCAATTAATTGTAACAAGAGGAGGGATATTTTCTACAGACATGGAAAAGCTAAAATGCATTTGTCCCATGAGTGGATAAGTTGAAATTTATTCCCTCTAGCTTGCTAGTCATCACGCTTCCACCACTATTAAATCCTGGCAGTATTCAAAATATTCTTAGCAGCCTTCTTAGTTCTGTGCCTTCAAGTATTAAGCCTTCCTGATGCAGATTTCTGTTCCAACACCTGATCTGCAAATTGACATATCTCAGCACCTTATGAGATCTAACATAACATCTCTAATCATCTTCTAGCTAGCAAGAAGAAATACTGATGGTTACAGTGATTGTGGCATCTGATATTAGCAGCCCTCTGGAAAGAAAGTAGCCTATAAATCTTCCTTGAAGCGAACAAAATCAACAATATTTTTCACAGAAAAATAATCAAAGCCATGTATTTTTTAAAAAAATTGGCAGATAACATCACAGTTATTAACACACGATACGTTACATTTTGTCAATATATACACATTAGGACACCCATTAAAGGACCTTTCATTTCTAGAGCATTGGTCATAATTCCACATGAGTCAGTAGCAATCAGAAGTTATTAAACAATGTACACTCTACTGCTTACACAAAAGTAGTTAGTTGATCCATAGCCTTGCTGCTAAAACAATTAGTAACCAGCAGTAACTACAAGCATTTTAATAGAATGACTGTGACTTAAACCTATGCAGAGATTGAACCATTACTACTGAGTTTTCAGGCTGCAGTGCATGGAAAGAGTTTCCAATGCGTGGGAAGAGAGGGGTAATTTGCTCTGAGGGTGTTTCAGGCTGTATTTTGTGGAAAATGCTGAACCTAGTTGAGAGAGATGAAAAGCAATGTGTCTCTGAAGGATTTCCATTACCTAACTACAACTTTATTCATATGAGGCACCATGTCTTAGTTGATTACTCAGCCTTCTCTAGTAGTTAAACAAGAGACTGAGTTACTGCCCTTCATCCCCATAGAAATGATTAATTTAAGACACTTATGTAGGATGAGATTCCCTAAATATGCTGGCCCGTTGACTTTAGTCAAGTAAGAAACATAGAAACATATTTTCTTGATTCACTTTCCAAAGATGCTTTCTTTTTCCTAGTCTGTCAGAAACATGAGTTACTGTACCCATGCATCTCAAAACATTCATCAGCCATGAAGTGGTCATGCTTGCTGCATGTCTGCTTGTGAGGGTAAAAAAATAAACAAATGTGCTCTTTAAAAAACATATGCAAAACCTTTCATGGTTATAAAGACTGTTTTGAAAATCTTCTACAGGAAAGCCCTCTTCAACAACAGCTACAGTAAATCTTTAACATTCACTGCAGCATTAAAAGGCTTCTTTTGGGTGTGGAAGGTGAAACGAGACCAGAAGTGAGATAAAAGTTTCGTTTTCATGGGTATAATATGAAGGCAAGAATTTGATTTTCAAAGAAATCCTATTTGCATTTCTCTTGAGCAAATGACATGATTAAATATTTACCTTCGTAATTGTAGTCAGATGTTGGATACAGAAAGAAATACATATAAAAAGGCGATTTGCTAAGCCTGCCTCAGAAAAAATGCTGATGCTCTGGATTTAAGCAATAAATGTATTAAAGCCTCTGCAGATCTTACAATATATTCAGAGCATGAAGTTACTCAGCAAATTTATTTCATGAGTTAAGTGAGCGTGTACCTTCTAATTAGTTTTCGTCCTTAATTACTGATTTGTTCTTTTGATTCATACACAGTAAATTTCATACCATTGATTCCCTCTTGACCTTGTGCTTGTAACTGAATCCTGAGATCTGGCTTGTGGCCCAGGAATATGTAGAAAATTGTTTATATTAGCAGTGAGCTGCCTTGAGTTGCAGTGCTTTGATTTAACGTTATAACTGTACTAAAAGTAGCATATCTTTCCCATGTACTCTCTATTCTGTTCAAATCCCTTGTCATTAGAACAGATGTTTGGATTATTGTTCTGTAAACTATGTCAAAATTTCAACCTCTAGTATCTGTTTATTATTCTCCAAGGGTGATATTACAAATGTTCTCATGCACTGTTGTTACGGCCTGTCTTTTTCCCATAAAAGTGCTAAGCAGAAATTTTTCATTAATCAGAGTAAATACAACTAGTTTTAGAAGAAAAAATTTTTGTTTCAAATCTGTTTTGAGAACATGTTTTCAGCTGGAAGTGATGAGTATCATTCCTTTTCATGATACATACCAGAGGAGTGTGAGATTTAATTTGGATTACCTATTATAATAAAATTATATTTTAAAAATTAAAGTTTTAAGTACTTGTACAAGCAACTAAAATTGAAATACAGTCGTTTAGTTATTTTGTCCTAAGTCATAATAGCTCTCCTGTAATTTTACATTAGTTATCTAAGTGACTGACTGAGATTAGTTCAGTTGGTTAGAGCATGGTACTAATAAACACCAAGGCTGTTGATTTGATTCCTCTGTGGACCATTCACTTGGTGTTGGACTTGGTGTTCCTTGTGGGTCTCTTCCAACTCTGAATATTCTGTGATTCTATAATTACATGCTAAGTTATAAATGCATGTTTGCTGAAAGGACATATTTAACCTACTTGCTATAGACTGTGAAATAATAATACCATAAGCTGATTATTAGAATCAGAGAGAGCAGAAGACTGAGATTTTTTGTAAAGATTTTAAGAATTAAGGAAGCAGCTACTTCTCTTCTAGGGAAAATGAACTTTTATAAAGACCCTCATTAGCTCTCCAGAAATAATACCCATTATTATGGAAAAAGAGAGTTTAGTAATGTCTTTAAAGTTTGAAATATTGTTTTCCACTTGCATTTTAAATAATTGTAGTAGATCTCTCATAGGGCTGGAATGTGTTTTCTGAGGTGACTTGATCCAGTTTGAGGTTGCCTAAATAACATTTAAAAATTCCATGACACTTTTTGTTCTCTCTCTGTTAATACACACATATGTACACAGGATGAACTTGCACACATTGTACCAATACATAAATTCATGGTCTTAAAAACAGACCATACAAACAGAAAATCAGTATTAAAAAAGACAACTAAATATTTTTCTATGTTTGATAATAATGCAGTCTACTATTCACCTTTCTAGTTCTGTAAAAGTAAGCTAAAGACCTCAATAGTAGTTCTGTATTTATATAGATATGTGTTGTCTATGAGAAGAATTTATTCCACTTGACATACTTCCTTTTACTCTCTTTTCCTTTTTTTTTATCATATTCTGTTTATCATTAGGCTGTGTTGTCATTGTCTGTCTACTATGGGGTGTTTTTTTAAGGGTGATGTGTACCTGTGGATAATGATCTCCTCTAACATACTCTAGGAATGCTTTTTTACTGGGATGAAAACTGCCTCAGACCTAAAGAACACTCTTCATATCTTAATAGAGTCAAAAACAGGGTGCAAATTTTAGGGTGATCAGGCAATTATCAACAAAACTGACGCCAGAGAAAAAAGGTGATGGTATCGCTGTTAATCACTTTTGCCTTAAAAAGGGAATTCAGCTACATAGACAGTAGACTTCAAAGATTTTGTCAGAATCCCTACACATATTATGTTTGCATTTGGGATGAAAAAAAACAAGGTCAGCTTTGGAAATGATTAATGCCTTTTTGCTGAAAGCTGTACCAAACGTCCTTGAGTTTAATCAAAACTATTTGTTTTTAGTCAGCTTTGCTGTTGTCTCTTTTACTCTTGTCCACTGATAGCTTGACATTAATGACATCATAAATCATGTGAAGTGGCGGCTAGGGTTTGGTAGCATTTCAAGTGTTTGTTGAGATGTCCTGGACTATTTGAGAAGCTGGTGTGAGGAGGGATATTGGACTGATCTAAATCTTCAGTCTGCCACATTTTTCTGTTGTTAAAATCAGGTAATATGTGAGTTAAAAATGTGAGCATTTTCCAAAGGGCACTTTACATTTAAACAGTCAGCTTGTAGGAAATTATTCTGTGATATTTCAAATGTTTTCCCCCACCATGTCAGTGGGTTAGAAGTCTTGTGAAATAGATACATATATTGCACAAAGATATATATCTTAGGTTTGTAAATTCCTTAGTCATTCCTTTTAATTGAAGGCAGGGGTCCAAACCCATGCTCTGCCCATCCCTATGTGGTACAGTCAGTCCAGCGCTGAGTTTGTGCTGAGTTTGCACAAACCTGCCATTTAGAGGTGTTGCTGTTTTGTTGTGTGTTTGTTGTTTTGGTTTGTGGTTTTTTGCTATAAGCAGCAAAACATAAAACATGATCACTCTGGAAATGTTTTCTTTGAAAAATGCTTAGCTCTTATCAGTTATGTGTTTCAGAGATTTGACTGGATCACTGTATGTTTTATAGCTTGTTATCTGTATGGCTATATTCTTAGGACATGTTTTCCATTATGTTTTACTGTACTGTGAGAACAATGGAGAGCTCGTCCTTTGAGTGTTATTTATTCAGCTGGATTCTCTTACAATACAACATGTAATTCGTAGACTGTTATAGAAAGTATTTGTTCTCTTATCATCCCTAACCCTCACAAAGTTTATTCATCACAAGAATTTCATTTCTCTATGTCAAGGGACCTGCAGAAAGTTGGAAGATTTCTTTTGTTCAATCATTTAAAAGGATATTTGCTTGGAAAAAATACCTAGTTCATGTTACATAGAGGAGAGAAACCATGGTATAGCATTCCAGTCTCAATTTAAAGATTTATCACTTAAAAAATCTGCTAAAGAATGTTTGTATCCCACTAACTGAAACACAAACTTAAGCTTAAGCACTTACTTCAGCTGTTTCATTTAAAGCTACCTGGGTGAATGGCAAACAGTGGTGGTTACAGGACTGGGATATCAGTGTTATGTTTCTGAGGCCCATATATGTGAAAAGATGGCTATGTTTTCTCCCTTTCCTGGTAAGAGAAAAATCTAACTGCAGAAAATGCACATTGCATGTAGTTTTGGAGAAAGAAATCACTGTGTCTGTATCACTGAATGTCTTTCTTGGTGACCAGGAAGCACCAGAGGCACATTGATTGAGACTTCTCACTCCAGGAAAGGAAAAGGATATATCTCTACACAATCATATATCTATGTGGTTTTAAGTCACCTGGATGTGAAAAAAACCTTTTATTTAATTACATTATATGAACCAGTGTGCAAAGTCACCTGTGAGTCTCAGTCCCCTCATCTCCCAACGTTTCTCTCCTGTATACAGATTTCCCTGGGAACCAGGTGAGGGATGCTAAGCACTTTCGACTCTACATCAGCGTGAGCCGCACTGCAGATCCTGTGCATACAGTGAATGATGGTAATTACAGTGAAGGATCTAGGGTATTATTTATTTCTCACTAGCAGACAGCACCTGACAGTCTTTGTATATCAAGTTGTTATTAAAATCCTATGTCTGGATGTTAAGCTGACTTATTTTACAACTAATCTTCTTTTACAACTAATCATGTACTATGTATAAAGTTTGGTAAGTAAATTCATCTAATTTGACAGGAGAGATATTAAAATGAAATAATTTATGTCATAAAATAAACCATAGTAACTTGTTTTTGTGATTGCCAAATGCAGTTCCATTACTACATTGGTGTAAACATCTTTTGAGTAATTTCAATCTTGTATTAAGACTGGATTTGCATGATAGCACATAATTTTATTAGTTATAGAATGCATTTTCTGAGGATTTTAAGTATAAATCTCTTCTGAATTATCATGCCACATTGAAAATAGACATACAGAAATCTTTACCGATGACTCCCATCCAGAGAGCATGTCACCCATCCTCTTGCGCTGTGCTGTGATGCTGATATATGGTAAAGCTCAAGCTGAGCTAGAAGAGAGAGAATTCTGCTCTAGTTTCCTCCTCTGAACTATGCTTGTGTTCCAATTTGTGTTTTGAGAAAACTTTGATTTCCTGAAGAATGACTGTCGGTAGAGGATAACTCATGATACAACCTAGTAAAAACAACCCAAAGCAGAATTGCATGAACACAAAAAATGCATCATTCTCTTTTGCTTTTGGGGTGGGTTTTGTATTATTGGACAAACACATGGCAAGACATAGAATGTGGCAGAGAGGTCCACATTCAAAAATATATGAATGATTTGGTGTACTTCCGCATTTGCAGGGGAGGAAATCCACCGAGGAAAGAGCAAAATCCCATTCTCCTTTCCATGTCTTCTGGTCTTAGTTTAAAAAGTTTGCACATGACATGACATTACCACTTTTTCCTCTCCATTTCCTGCTATCAAACAATCAAAAATCAGTCCCACCCTGCAATTCACAGAAAAGCCTTACTTACTAAGTATGGATTTCAACGGGAGCAGTTGTCTACAAAGAGTTTTCACAAGCATGCAAGTCATGTCCAAAGGAGTACCACAAGCTGCTCATCAGATCTGTCTGTAATATCACCAGTCTGTTTGCTGGGAGGAAACTGAAAACTTACACAAGATGTGAAAAGAGGCCAGAAATTACCCAAATGGGTAAGTCACAATTTGCTTAGGGTGTTTAGCATGTTTACATCTTTACATAAAAGCTCCTCATTACTTTTCTTTTTTTTTTTACTGATACTCTTTATTCCTGCATAATTGAATATGTTAGGTAAATAAAATGACAAGATCTCCTTAACCAATGTCTCCAACCAGTAAGAAGCAGCAACATCGCAGTTGCCGTTTTGTTAATGTTGTGTTTGAAGATATAGTCAGAGAAAGTGAAATAAAATACATATAAAATACTAAATTACATTTTAAAAAATGCATTTAGAAATATAAATCGGCACTATAGCCCTATTTAATGCAAGAGCACTGACCAATGTAAAGAAATCACAGGAGGTTTATACGTATACACTCTACAGAAGTATTTTACTATAAAAGCAAGGACCCCTGCTGGCATATGTAATTTAATGTGCAGCATGCCTCTCCTAATTCAATCAGGTCTCTACATTCCTTCTTTCATATTCTGCTTGTATTCCATGTGCTAAAGCCATCAAGATTTTCAGGATGAAATGAATGCTTGTATTAATCCAGCAATTTCCATTTAAAACACAGCATCGATTTGATTAATAAGGTTTGATGCTGAATAATTATACAGCAAATATGTAGGATACAGAAAAACCACAGATGTGACCATCAGCTAAAGCCTTGTGGGAGAAGGGGGTCAAAGGGAAGCAATGGCCATGACTGAGGTGATAAATTTTGGGCTTTTCTCTTATGCAATTAACAAGCAATGCTGCTATTAATTTGCCACCCTCAGAGTCATCACTGGTCAGATGTGTCAGGGTCAAGGGGCATAGGGGCAGAGCAGGGGTCAGCATCTCAGCAGCCCTGAAAAGAAATGAGAAAATGAAAGAAATCCAAATTAAATGGTAGAGCACACTTTTAGCAGTGTAGCAGGGGGTGGGGCATCCCTTTAATGTTAAGACTTGTGGTTTAGAATAATAAAAATGTTTTCTGCACACTTAATTCAAAGTAATCAATCTGAGGCGCAGCACTTGAGCATCCAATAAAAGAAAATCAATGTGGTCTCTACAAGAGAAGACAAACAATGCCAGCTTTTACTAAAGGGATTATAGGTTAACATTTATTCATTGTATTGTAATCTGATGTCAAGTGGTATAAAATCAAGCCAACAATCCATTACCACCCGTTATAGGCTAGGTGCTGATGTCATGCAAATTGACTTTTCATAGAACTTATTAAATCATTTCTGTGTTCTAGCTATAGAGAGCTTTTATACAGCTGCTGAACTTCAATAAATTCTATTTCATACTTGTACTGAGGAATATCAAGAGACAAATATTTGTCATTTCAAAGCACAGTTCAAATTTTTGCATGGTTTTCTTGCACTTCCCATCATTAATTAATCAAATGGAATGTACTTTGGTTACTAACAGGCAAAAAAGGTCATTAACTTGAGAACTGACACAGTAGTAGCTCTCCAACACTCCAGTTTGGTCCTACTTACCTCCCATGAATGTTATTAATTTTTAAGTAAAATAAATTGACACACAACCAAAAAAAAGTCAGTTTTTAAAAGCCTATGCTGTCTAGAGATAATCACTCTAATTTGTAATAAATTGCTTTACAAGGAAGAAGGATTCCATGCAAATGTCAACTCTCAAAATAAATTTTTGACAGTGAAAGGCGAAATCCTGTTTCTGAGCAAAATCAATTGGAATTTGCCAGTAATGTTGACCAGGGTGAAATAGGGCTCATATATCTGCCTTTAATAAGCCACAGTAAAAGGAGTAAAGCCTTTTAAATGATGTATCATAAAAAAAGGATTTGTAACCATCAAAAGCATTTTCTAGGTGTTAATTCACAGGAATATAGGAGGTTTGGGCAAATGGCTCAAAACCAAATTTGTCCTGTTAGTTGCTGGCTGTAGTAAAAACTACTTAATCATATCAGGTGCGATGAGGGTAAGCACTGTGCTCTTTTCAAGTCTCAGGAAGAGACAGTACTCTTCAGTTGAATATAAAACAAAATATCTATAAGAGCTGTCAATGTTAATGTTAGTTTTTAAACAGTCTGGTTTGCTTTAGGGTTGGGTCACTTTCATGTATGTGGAAAACATTACCACATGTTGGAAAATAGTGCTGATATTCTGCAGATTGAATTGCACTGCAGGTCTCTGCTACTTCAAAACACTTCAGAATTTAGACAGAGGTAGGAAGGGAAATTGGACATGACACTATTTTAATTATAAAAGCTAAGTTTGGTTTGCCACCCTTGACACAACAAGATAGCTTTCTTTTTTTCACTTTCTTCTTTTATACATAACATTGTGGTTCTAAAGGGAAATTAAAGCCCTAAAATTCTCAGTGTCACAGTGCCAACCCTCCAGCAGGCCAATGAAGGTAGTGCAGATTTTGATTATTGGAGCAATGGACAGTAAGAGTAAAAAATTATTGTGTGGATTTGGCAAAGATAGAAAATTAATGCAGTATTGTTCCTTCTTTTGCTTTGGTAATTATTGGATCATTTTGCAAGTCACAGCACAAACTTCTACCTCAGTTTCCCCTCTGTAAAACAGCAAAACTTTCTCTTTTGTTGCAACATCCTTTCAGCATTCTGCCGTGCAAACCCAGATGACAACTACAGGAACAAACCCTGTTTTAGGGACTGATTCTAAAACGCTCCTCAAGTATCAAAATTCAACTGTGTGTTGGGACAACGAAAATCTTCCTCTATAATTTTTCTCCTGTCAAGTTTAGGCTAAAAGAAGAGGGAAAAACCCATTAGGATTTCCTCCTATCATTGTCCCATCAAGGTGAGCCAATCCACAGCAATGAGTCCTCTCTAATATCCATGAATCTTTAGACCTGGCACTTCCCAAGATGTGCTGTTGTTTTCTCTGCTGTCTGCATTTTCCACAGGCAATGCTTTGCTTTTTCTGCCCCTGGCTGCCTGGCTCAAGGGCTATTCCTGTGGCATCCAAAGCACCAGTGCCAAGGAGAAAGCTGTGCTGCAGAATTGATAGCTCACACCCACTGACACCGATTTTCACAGTGTCACCAGCTTTGCCATGGAAACTGTTCCAAACTTAACAGTCTGGCCATTAGAATTCAAATTTAAAATGCCAGACTAAAGTAGGTAGCTCATGTCCTCCACACCCACCATCAAAATGAGGTTCTAATGCTTCTCCCCGCTGAACAGAAAATCATGATGCAGGAGATCTAAAGTGCATGAAAAAAAAATGTGAAAACAAGAAGATGGCCACACACAAGAGGCTGATGTTAGGATAAAATAGCCTCCTGCTGGAAAATAATCTGCTTTTCAGTTTCTGAATGCTTTATGCTAAGGTTTTAAGAAAAAAAGGGGAAATGGTTTGGCCTGAAGAAGGACATCATAGACCATATGGCTTTGAAAGGCATCCTGCTTCTGCGTTTTTGAGCTGAGGGCCACAAAAGGTTTGTGGTAGGTTTCTGTATAATTCTAGTTGACAGTGGGGTTTAGATAGATATAACCGGTTAAAGGTGATTGAACACCATGGGCTGAGCAGCACTTATTATGCCTGCTGTTGTGAGACTTCAATTCATTATTGTAACAGACCGAAACAACGCAGCAGCTGCACAGGACATGGTTGTAGTATTGATTTGGCTTCTCAAAAGTCTTCTCTTAGGATGCAGACTGCAGACAAACATGAACAAACATCACACAGTTCCCCTGATTCTGTTATGTGCTTCCTATACCTCCAACTAAGGCAATGTCAAGATACAGCAAAATGTCTCTTTAGTTGAAGGCAGACAGCGCTCTAAGCCTGACTCTAAGGGGTTGTGCAGATGTGGTGACCTTTCTTCCAGAGACCACATTTTACACTCAAATTGCCATTAAAGCTGTGTGCTCCCTCGAGGCCCACAGTCAACTTTTGTGTTTTTTCCACCGGGGTTAAAAGTCAACGTGGCATTGTGCCCACTCTGCATACTAAACAGTTAAGCAAAAATAGAAGGCAGATCAGCCCTGTATCCAAGGGAAATTGCATCTTTTTTAAAATATTTTCATAATACAAGATATTTGCCACGGTGATAAATGCAAGATCTAACTGGGCTAATGGGAGTTCCCTTGATGCAAACTGAAAATGCACAGGAAATGCGGCACATTTCTCACTCTCTAAATTAACTATAAAATTCAGTGTTAACAAAATCAGCCTCTACCTGCACCCAATGCCAGCAACTGCTTCTTGGAGGCGCAGAATTGGAAATGAAGGGTTTTATCTCTTCCTTCAGGGTGACCAAAACAGAACATTTCCATGAGCAACTTGAATGTTCAGTTGGGTGTCAGCCATCCAGCTTTGGCTGAGTCACAGCACACAGCATCTCTGCAATCCTTCCATGTGAACTACCTTATTCTTAGCCAGAATAAGGTCTTTGATCTTTGTGTACACATTACAGAAAAGTCCTGTTAAAGAATAGGATCAGTTATGCTGTAAAGTTCAACACAAAATTTGTGTCATCTGGCATTTTTTCCATCATGCAACTTCTAGCCATTCTGAACCCCAAACCTTCATCAGTACAGTGAGCACTTTCAAAAACAAATTCCAAATTTCACCTCTTAGAGTAACCTGCCAGCAGTGGGTGAAGAAAATACAATGGCTGTGGAGACAGGAGGGGTGTTTGCAGAATTCTCATGCCCTTCAAAACAGAGCCCCAGTCTTCCTATACTCCCAAAGCTCTCACGCACAGACCTGATATGGCAAAATGACATTTATACAATGAGCACACGTGAGAGCTCTGCCTTGTTCTGCAAGTGGTGAACATCTCAGCCTTTAAAAGGAACAGAAAATTTCATCTATTTCTAAAGCACCATCTGAGTAAAGAAAACTTAAATTTGTTTTGAATTCCTTGAAACACTGCACACTTGAAAATAATGCTTCCAGATGCAAAATGATATTCTTAAAGCTGCAAATGGTAATGACCAAAAATACTTTCCCAAAAAGTATTTGAAGACCTAAAAAGTTTTCTGTGAAATTGAATGAGCATATTATTAATTGTGAAGGCCTAACAGCATATAAGAGAAAAGTTGTATCCCTGCAGATCAGTGGGGATTTCTGAAAAATAATATGATGAGATATTTTAACCTACTTGACAGAGATTTTAATCAAGATGTTGAGAGAAATCAGATACCTTTAACCGTACGTTGGACATGTTTATAAAGTGCTCAGAAATTACTTCCTAGTGTTAAAGTAAATTACCTACATAGACAGTATAGGAAATAAGAAATAGTCTGTCAGCAGCAGATAATTCACAGTGGTTTGTCTTTAAAATCGTAATACCATTTTAAAGGAAGGCAGCAATTTTCAGCTGATTAGAGGAATTTTTTCTCTCTTCTGCACCCTAAATTATTACCCTAGTCTTTGGTTATGTAGGGTATTGGAAAGCAAACCCAAGTTACTGAGACATCTGTTATAACATTAAATGCAATAAATACACAAAGTCCCATCCCAGTTCAAAGGCAACAGCACTCTGTAGTTTGTCGCTGCCCACTTGACTGCATGGTGGTCAGTGCACGACAAGAACTCACATGCCTCGGCAGTGGGTCCGCTTGTGTCCTTTTTAGTCCCTGGTGGCAAGCTCCTGCTCACTGGCTGGAGCTGTTCGCTTGGACCCCAGCTGGGGCTGGCAGCAGCTGATGGCAATGTAGCAAAATGGCAGATATAAAGGAGTTGGGAAGGGTGCAGTTGTCGTGGCAACCAAGTCTTTATCCTCCGCCCCAGACGGACAGGAGAACTGCAGCAAGGTGGGATGGTGACAAAAGAAAAAAGAAATGACAAAAGAACAAAGGAATGACCATTACAATGGTTTTTAAGGGGAGAAGAAAGGGGAGGTCTAAGGGGAGGAACCACAAATTGACCAATAAGGGAACATTACATAATCACAAACGTCCAATGGGGAATAACGAGAGGAGGAGAATATTTGAAGAGACCAATGGGGAAACAAAGAACCGAGAACTTTCCAGAAACTAATACATATTAAAACAACCTAATACTTATGGAAATAACTGGGAGGGGAAAGAGGTATAACCAAAATCTTTGAAAGACAACTCAAATGGCGGGAACAGTGGGGAATTCCCCAGCCTCATCTTCTCCCTCCCCTCAGGCTCACTGTCCTAAGGAGGAAAATCAACACAATAGGTTTCATTAGAGAAGGCAGGCAGGGTCACCGCCACAGTAGCTTGCGTTGAAAGTCTTTCATATGACTGCTAAACACCTCATTAAACATGAGTTTTAAAAGAAAAAGAAAATAGCTGCCTTAAATGCCACCATGGCTGGTGGTTAATGGAATTGATTGGCCAAGGACTTCAGCGGGTAGCTGTACCTATAAAGGAAATATCCTGTATGTACTCACAGCTGGAAGTTGAGTTAATTCAAGTATGAATGTTATCCACTCTAACTCCCTCATAAGCTTGTATTACAAGCTTCTCTTTGATAAAGGCTGCTTATTCTTGTCTCAAAGCTAAAAGAATCTCCATTTTAATATTTCCTCTAACACTTGAAATGTTTGGGTGTCACGGAAGGTATTCAGTTAGAAAAAGCTCTATGTCAGAAACATGGTTTTTTGCTGCAATCCCCAACGCAACAAACAACAACAACAACAAAATCCAACAAAAACAAACCACTATGGTACCTCTCTTGGAAAAAAAATAAACAAAAAAAACCATAGTCCATAAAGAATTTCGTTATATGTTTGTTGGATATATTGGCAAT
This sequence comes from Pardalotus punctatus, assembly GCA_013400915.1. Taxonomy (NCBI): domain Eukaryota; kingdom Metazoa; phylum Chordata; class Aves; order Passeriformes; family Pardalotidae; genus Pardalotus; species Pardalotus punctatus. Next base: position 43,481 of record VZTX01031243.1, on the reverse strand, counting down.
CCTTTATAATGAGATGGAAAAGTATGGTAGGTGTAGGTTACCAGCTTTTTTGAATTTGGTCATTATTTTCTTCCAAGAGGTTTTGTACACTGCAGACAACCCCCTTCCCAAGGCAAACCACAAATGTGCATTTTGTTTTGCAACCTGTTGAGTAAAAGGAACACTTTCTGTATATGTGTCACCACATTTGCAATCCTATGCTAAATCACCAATGAAATTATAGCCTCTGAAAAAAACAAATTCAGATCAGCCGGAGCAAAACATGTGTTTTCCTTAGATGCACGTATGCTGAGATCTTTTGTTGTTCCATGTTTACCCTTTAGTCTGCTCTCTTCAAGTGCTGCACAACTACACGAAAAGATGCTTTAGTCATTCTGGGTGGTGTTTGCTCCTTTTTTCTTTATTATATATCTCAGTGATATCTTTCTCCAGTTGTTCTTCAAGCCATTGCCATGACATTTCCTTTCAACTTCATTTACTTATCGCAAAAGATTGTGGTAGGATTTTCTGGCAAGTAAGAACTGTTAAAATTAGGTCTCCTGTCATATTAAAAAGTCAGTAAGTTGACTGAAATGGAATGAAAAACTTCATGTTGACTTTCTTATGTCTATCTCTGTTTCAGAAGCTCGAGATCTTCAGCTATAGTAGTGGGTTGGCTTTTGGTTGTTTGTTTATTTTTTTAAAAGATTAGTTTGCACAAGAAGCTCACAGCTTTAAAAGAAGGAATATTTTTGATTATCATTTATCTACCTGAAAGTAAATCTTATAATAAGAGACCAAGAGTCATCTTAAGCAAATGAGAAATATTTATTGAACAGCACAGTCAGTTTTGAAAAATCTATTGGACAATAGTCTATACCGACTAGTATAGGAATTTATTTGTCCATTTTTATAATGCATTGCATTTTTCAAGCCAAGGAACCCTGAAAGGGTCATTCCAACCTATTAGACTAATACAGAGTGGTGTGAATCAAGATACAGGTAATTATCCACATTTAAATAGCCATGTTCTTTAACCTGATGTAAATCTTTGGGTAATTGGCCAAATATGGCAGAGTATCCTGCAGTTCCAGAAAAGGTCAGGAATTTTACTGAAATTTTGTGGCCAAACACTGGACAAAATGGCACATTGTCCTCACCAACTTTGTGGAGGCAAAGGCTTTTAGTCTTCTAATTCACAGTGTGCACTGCAGGATACACCAGTTTTAATAGATACATGCATCATAAATTAAAACTAAAGCTCAGCATTAAAACAGCAGAAATGTTTGTCTAAAGTCAGTAAACCACTGAATAAAAAGGAACAAAATACAGCTGGGTGTTACAGATTATATTTTGGCCCCAAACACAGTTGTAGCAACTGCAAACTTTCATTCCTTGGAGTGCTGTTTCATGAGCTAAAAGGGAGGCATGTAAAAAGGGTAACACCCCTGCTCTTTCTGTCTTCACCTCAATGTGGCAGGTGCCACCCCAAAAATGGTTTGGCAGGAGCATCCACCAGATGTGACATTCCACAACATGCATGACCACTACTCCCATCTCCTTTCTTCCCTCCCAGCTCCACTTAGGCAGGATTTCTATGTGAATTTATGTGGTCCCATGTGATCTGTGGAACCACCCCCTGTGAGGGTCCTGTAATGCCATGAGTAAAAAGCAGAATTACAACATGAGAACAGAATCATCTAGAGATGACAGAAACACACATTTTATATTAAATACTTGTAATTTTTTCATCCTGATTGGAAAAACCTATCATGTAAGTTTCTTTCTAGTTTCCCAACAATAATGAATTCTGCAATGTCTATATAGAAAACTAAATTAAAAATTACTACAAAGGTGGTCCCAATGATCTTGGAACACTTAATACTCAGCAATTATTTTAAAGGAAATGAAAGAGTGTACTAAAGGGGAATGAATCTTAACTGAGCAGCACAATCATATTCTGCTTTGTAAAAGGGGTAGTAATTTTGGTTTGTTAGATTGTAAGGGGAATAAAAGCTTCCTTCCTTATCTTGTATAATATTAGACCAGCCAGTCTGAATTTAATTCAGTAATATTGTAAAATAAACACAAGGTGCCAGGCTTCCAGAATGTAATATTAAAACAAGATATATGTTATTGCAGAAATACTAGTCCACCCTAAATATGCCAATACAACCAATATAGCATCAAAACAAAACAAAAAAACCCACAGATAATGAAGATAGCTCTAACTTTTTAATTACATCAGATATCCAGACATGAAAAGGTCAAGTTAAACCACACTCCAAGTAATTTTAAAATTAAGATTTTGTAAACAGTCTTATATATGTTCCTGTAGAAGAAACAACAATGTTCACCCCACCCCTGAAGAGGGCTCAGAAAATTATATTGACACCACTTTTACCTGCAGCACATTATGTCAGTTCCTGCTGCATGACATTTTAGGACCAGAGGGTGGATTTTGGTAACCTTAAATCCCTAAGAAATACTAGTTTTATCATACCTTTTACAAACATTAGACTCCATCTATCAGAGCTTTGAAAGCTTATTTATAACAGTCCCACCTACAGCCAGCAACCCCCACTTCTTACCTAGGACATAATTAAACTACTCCAGATCCTCATTAACCTGTTCCTTTGATCTCTGCAGTGATGATATGCAAAGCCATCTTATAAGGCCTCATCTCTTGCTATTGGTTGGGATTTTTGATAACTGTATGCAGAGTTCTGAGGAAGCAAAATCTATTGAAGATTTTCTCAAGCTATGGAGAAATCCAGCTCAAAAGTCCAATTTAAAAAAATCCACGTATCGAGTGAAGTGCCTTCATTAGGGTCTAAGGCCTAAAAGAAAATACCAGTCCAGGGAAATACTGAAGGTCTGTGAGTGACCTTTCTTTGGTTTTAATCACTGAAACTCCCGACAGCTTAGTAAGTTGAAGGTGCTAGATCACAGTCTAACTTAATAAGACCCCACAGCAGAGCCTTGGCCACCTTTGATTGCTCCCATAAGTCTCAGCACATCTGGTACTCTGTCCTTGAGTGAAAAGCATTTTCCATAACTTTCCCTATGTTCACTCTACTGATGTGAATTACTTTTATTAAACAAAAATAATAAAGCACTGTATATTTCCATAAGCTTTTGCAGTTTTCTGTCACCGCCCTACTGAGAGAGATGACTGTTTTCTCCAAAATAGAATTAAATAAGGTTTATCACAAGAATTTCCTTAGCTTTTTCCCCCACCACCACTTGATTTGCTGAGAATCACATGGGTCAACCTAACCTTCAGCTGTGACACACTGTCAAAGGACTGAAGATTGTAACAAGTAGGGTGGGATTCATCTGCAATCTGTTGCTTTTGTTCTTCAAAAAATAACAATGGACATGGGCAAGCATAGATTTGGTTGGAAGCTTCTTTATAAGTGAATAGTAAACCAAAACCCATGCTAGCTTAACTGGGAAATGTATTTCTTTTTTGTATGCATAGTTTAACAATAATGTATATTAATATAATATGTGAATTTATACATAGAAAGTGCAACAAAAATGAAAAAAATGTCATCATTTTGTAATGACTTGCATTGGTATAGTGTTTGACTCTACTACACGCACATGTATGCAGACACATGTAAGAGAATAACAATGATTACAAAATATCAGAAACCACTTGGCCAAAATCTATTGTTCCTGCCAGCTCTCATTTTACAAAATTTTTTGATATTTTGAATATATGTCTGTTTGTTTACTTTCTGGTTTTTTTTCAGATTCTTTTCTGTTCACAGCTGTAGTACATCTTAGCAACTTCAGTCTGGGCTAAAAAACAATTTAGGTGGTGTCAGTGATCCCTTTTTTTCCCCTATCTTTCTCTTGGAAATAAGCATTCAGAGGAAGTTTTGCTTCTCATACACTTTGGATTACTGTTATTCTTTAATACACCATGTAATATTTATCTTGGAAAATCAGGAAGATAAGATGATGGAAGCATGGGCTGGTGACATTAGCAAAGATCCTCATAAAAACTTGTAGGGTTTGGTTCCACAGTTTTGTATCAGCCTTTGAGAAAGTTTTTTGTACACAGGTATCTTAGCAAATTTTTGGATTGCTGTACACAGAAGTGAAAGGTGCACTTCATTTGAAGGATTAGAAAATTTGTAAATGCATATAACTTCACCCATCTTTTTTATATTTTGTGCAATACTATGTCTCAAAACTGCACTGATGAACAATTAAGGAAATTGTGCTGCTCTAACAAGGAACTTGCAAGGTAGGCATCAGAGCATTTTTGGAAAATGAATACTTTGATTTCAGTTTCTGCATAGAGTTCATAGTGCTTTCAGTAAGGCAGAACTGGTTAAATAATAGTCTTTCCTCCCATTTTTTAATTAGTGCGGAAACACAAATGATAAAATTATTCACAAATATCTGATCTAAAAATAGGGGAATATAAAATTCAGAGGATCTGTTTGACTTGTAACTCTTTTTAATTTATTCTACTGTGGCCTGGGTAGATTCCATGTGTGCTGCTTTAAGATAATCTTTTCCTACAAATTGTTTGAAAATACAGAAAAAAAGGACTACTCAATAAATTTTGCCACATGCCCTCAAAACCATAAACAGACTAATGTGAGTAGGCACAACCATCTAAAGTACTTCTCACTCATTATTAACATCCTCTTAAGATGAAGATTCTGCTATAATAATAGCAGAACTTTCATGACCATACTGGGTCTGATCATTGCCCATTTNCAAAGAATAGAGCAAGTTTATGTGTTCGTTGTCTTAGTGCTCTCCTAGTCTTCACTTACTTTCAACTCAGAGACTTCCCAAGTTTGAATGAATTTGTAATGCAAATGATATGTAAATCCTCAACAGATTCCTCTTCTATGAAATTACTCAGTGTAACACCTATAGTTACAGGTTCCCTTATGTTCTCTGGCAAAAAGAAACCTTTTTCCAGCTGTAACTTCTTATGTTTCATCTGACTTTTACTTCTTTGAAACTTACTTTTGCACATTAGAAGAGATGGCTAATAATCAGCCTTGCAATCCCACTCATGGCCTTCAGAACTCTACCAAATCTCTTCCAACTCATGTTGTCTCTTTTTCAGACTTCTACTTGATTCTATCTCATATGGAAGTTGTGAAGCAGCCCTTTAATGACCCCCCTACACCTACCATCTGCAATGCAACATCCAGGAAGATTCACCAAATGCTTTTCTGGGTCCCTCTAGCTCCTCTGTGCGACAGAATAAGGCCAAAACAAGGGGAGGGTACTGTATAGGAGAGTTTTTGATTCCCTTTTCCATTTGCTATTAACTTAAGTCTTGCCCTGCTAAAGTGGTTAGCTGATCATCCTAGAGTCAACCAGATCAACTCAATTTTCAAAGAAAAAGCTTTTTTTGTCGTTGAACATTCCATCATTGAGTATTCCATCATTGAACATCATCTTCTCACCACTTGTCTTTTTACAGCCAGTTGCATTAAGGAGTAAGGAAAATGGGCAGTTTTATCTGACCCTAGAAAAAGTATTCCACTAGTTTCGAGGTTTTGAAGATCTTTTTGCTGCATCCAGGAATCAGAAAATTCTAGGTACACCCTATTTTGGCTGATCTAGCAGCTTTCACAAGAAAAAAAATAACAGATTCTTTTGTTATTAAGTATTATGCTGCAAGATATAAACCTTGCATGAGATTTTTCTGACCAGTTCAGTGTTATTAATGACGCCAATATTATAATTTTAAATGTAGGCTCTTTATTTTCCTATCCTTCTGAAAATGAGCAAGGTGAAAACCCAGTGAAGGCCATTTCTAATCATTAATTTTATAATTGTTACCTTACAAGTGCAATTATTCTTATAACTGACTGATTTTTTTCTGTTTTTTTTATTGATGCCTGTCACCATAAGAAAATTCACAGTTACACCAGACAAAAGATTCTGAAGTCTATAATAAAGATAAGAGCATTTTAAAAAAGTATTAAAGATTACTTCAGTGTTTGTTTAACTAAATATTTCCTCAGGCTTCTATGAGTGTAGCCTATATAATCCAGCAACAGACTTTTAAAGGATATGCATGAAATAATATTTCATTGCAATCAAGCAATGAACTCAAACTGTCTCCCAGCCACATGCTTTGACTCATGTTCATTGGACAGCCATTTAGTTTCTTTGTCCAATTTATCCCAGCCGGATTTCAGGGATAAAACTGAGGCATCTAATTAAGATCACAATTGCTTTAGGTTCTCTTGCTCATCAGTAGAGAGAGACGGACATCTAAGAGACAATTCAGGTTTTAAATAAAGGTTTATTTGTCCTTTGATATGTGTGTCTTCCTCCATTGACTAGCTGGAAGATGAGAATAATTGCAATTCTAATTAAATGCCTCTCTTACATACCTAAAATTAGATGAGATGAATCCAGATTTCTTTGCCTTGATTTCCTTTTCTAAAACAAATTTAAATTGCACTTCTCCTCTGTGAATATGTAGTACCAACATGGCCCTAATAAAAATTTAAGTGATCATTGTAATGCTAGTTACTATCAGTAGCAGTATCAATAGCAGACTCACCTAAGTAAAGTTATCTTTTCCTAAAAAAGCTGAGTCATTAAGACTTGAAAAACTTTTTAATGATATTTTTTGTGCCTATTTGGGAGTCAAACCTGTCCAAGGATTTGAGGGAGGCTCACCTTGTGTAGCCCCTTAGAAATACCAAGTGATGTGACTCACTGCTGAATTTTGAAGAAGTCAGATTATGTTAAATGCATATTTACTTAAATCTTCTCCACTGCACTGCTTACCCAGACCACAAAACCCTCCCCACCAAGAAAGCATCCGTTTTTTTTTCACATTGACCATGTTCCTGGTGTTGCTGAGGGACATGAATACCACCACCATGGTTAAACAGCACCACTACTAACACATAACTCATCCTGCTACTAATGCATGCCACCTCCTCTTTGCTGGACCCTCTCATAACTCTGGTCTTGCCAGACTCATGGAAATATGAGTGCATATGGGCAAGAGAGAGCTCAAGTTAATTCCTCCTTCATCCTGCACTGCTTAGTTCAAAAAACACTGTCTCTCTCCTTCTCTCTCTTTTTCTCCTTCTGCTCTCTATTAGCAGCTGCAAGAGTAATACTACCTTTTTTTTTTAAGTCAGGGGAGTTAGGTTGGAGGATCTCCCCCATGCAGCTGCAGATATGAGTCAGGTTTTAGCAGCTGAAGTACAAAGGAGGGAAAAAAGCTATTTAAAAGAATATCACCTGGCTTTCTGCCCTGCAAGAACTTTCCTTCTTTTGTTGGAGGGTTCAAGGCGCTCTTCCTTTTGCTCTTTTGGGTTTAATAAAACCTTTTGTACCCCTTCCACTCCCTCTCCCCCAGGTGGTCTACATGGCTGCTGATTGAGGTCAACTGCAAGAGATGTCCTAAGTACAGTACAGCAGCCTTAATCCTGATGTTAGAGTTACAGCCCCTGGAGGCTGGAGACATTATTGTTTTCCTGGCTGGCTGACCTCAGCCAACAGTTGTTCTGGTCACCCAGCATGAGCCCACCTACCAAAGGCATTAGAGGAATGCTCTGCACATATTTTCTGAGCAGAAACAGTTCAGCTTATGTAAGGGAGAGGGTAATATTGATAGGCAGGGTGATGCAGGTGGGCAGGGCTAGATCACCAGTCTCCTGCAAGGCTCAGGGCAGAGCTTGGGCCTCCCAGATGGATGGAGACTCCAGGATTCAGAGAGCTTCTGTGAGCTGCAGTCCACAGGGCCAGGCTATAGCTATGCAGAGCCCAGAGACACCTGAAGGGGACAGGAATGAAAATTGCATCTCTGAAGTTGCAGATTTATTTATTCATTCTCCCTGTAGGCCATCTGACAAAGAAATAACTTTGTCCTTCATTACATGGATTGACACCCAGTCTGCTGCAGATACAGCTCTTGTGTGTCCCCAGCAGACTGAACACTGTATTTGCTTAACTCACAAAACAGCAAAGATGATGATCTCTTTCAAATCTAATCAATCATTTAGAAATCTACTATTCCCTTTTATTGGTGAAGAGCCAGACTGGGGGAAAAAGTAGCCTTTTTTTCAGGTTCTCAGTGGTCCTTGGGACTAGAAGCACCCAGTGAGTCTCAGCTTGGACCGAGGATAACCTCTCTGCTTGAGGCTTCCAGTAGTTGGTGGGCAAGGACAAGATGATGTATAGCTCTATAGTACAGTTCAGCATCCTCTCAAACCTCTATCTTAGTTAACAATGGAAAGTCAAGCCACACAACTGCTTCAATCTGATGAGAACTAAATATGGAGGCACTCATCAGCTGCATAATAGAGACACCAAAGTCTGAGTTCCTTGGGAATGTGGGCTAATGAGTAGAAAATCAATGTACTCCACACTTCTCTCATCATATCCATAAAATAGGTACATTACAACAGAAAGAAAAAAAAAGTCATGGATTGGGCTGTTTTGCAGAGGAAGCAAGGATTTATCAGGCTGGATCTCACCTGAGTCAATTAGTTCAGCAGATTCCTTTGGTGGAAGTGCTTATTTTCTTTCTGTCAGCCACAGGTAAGGTGCAGGATTCAGAAAAGGGAAATTAACCTCACACAACCCAGCATCATCAGAGACAGTCAAAAAAATGGGCACTTCACATAGGGAGAAACATCATTGTGGTGTTTTTTTCATGGATTGTCACTGGCTTTTGCCAACGCTATGGCCTGAATCTTGAACTGCAAAGTCATGAAACTGATGTGGAGGTATCAGAGAAAAAAGGGGAAGAAAAAACACTTCTTCATCCTATGGCTGACTGTAGGAAGAAGACAGATCTTTCCAGTTTTTTTTTGGCCCTGCTGCAGGCACATGACTTGGTAGATTGCATCACTCTCCCTGAAAGGTCTGCCCCCTACAGGAAGCATTACCGTGCTTCCTGCGATCTCTCACGCCTTCAAGGTACATGTGCACAATTCACAGTATGTATATCAAGACTAGATTAAACAGCAAATTTAGAAGAGACACAGAAGCTTCCCAGCTTCTAGCTGACAGGCACTTTCCCCAACAAATCTCTTTCTACATCCACATCCCAGTTTACCAGCTGGTTTACAATGTGCATATCCCCAGAAACAGCTCCTATTCCTTTAGCAGTGTCTATCCCAGCTAACTGTGAGACTACCAAGATGCAGGACAGTGAGACTGCAATCATAAAGTCATCCAGTTTAAAGGTGAATTGTCCCTTTCCTCAGCTGCTTGTTGCAAAATTTTTCTTGAACATGTATTTCCCAAATGCAGCAGCTGCTTCCCTGTGCCTCAGTGAATATATGGATAAGAATTTCTTGCTGGGAAGCATCTTCCAGTTTACTTGCAGCAACTACCTAAGACTTATTAGCATTCCTCACTGTTAAGACAGGAAAGTTGTGAAATGCTTTCCAACTTAGGGACACAGATTTAAATGGTTTTTAAAGCCAGTGATTGTTGGAGTATTAACCTCAGAGCTGGACTAGTTCAGCAGTTTTTCCCCTCTTGGCTTCAGCATGCCAGGAAATCCAGCACATGATAAATATACATAGCTCTGAGGTCATTATTGTTCAGATTTTGATGTGTCTGCTGTTCTGTTGTTGACTCCAGATACATCAAAACCTGATATTTAATAAGCACTGACTCTGATTTAACTTGGGATTCTTAATATAGTTTGGAGGATTGTAAGTCCTAAAATATTTAAGCAGTTAAACACCACAGCTACTTGGATCAGTAGTAAATACTGTATATTTTTGTCTGGGATGTGAAAGATCCAGATTTGTATTGTATTCTTGAGGTTTTGAGTGCACCATCTGGAATGCTGAAAAGGTGATGCCGCACTTATGGGTGCTAAACTGAGAGAAAAAGTTGGGAGGGGAGGAGATATACAGAGAAAGCTCACAGTGAATTGTTCCATTAAGAGTCTATATTTCTTGATTATTACTCCAAATTGCTCCTGCCCTGACATCTTCCTGGCCGAATCAGCAAGCTCATTGATATGATGGTGGTAACCATGCAGGGACAAGAAAAACTGACCAGCTCTCAGATGAGGAGACTTCCAGCACTGCAGTTATATAAAGAATGGATATTTGTTATTTAGTGTGCCCCCTGTTTCTCTGGCAGGGAGGCCAGGTGAAGTGTGGTCCTCAGTGACCAACATTTCCAGAGCTGTAGTCCCAGTTCTGAAAATTGCTCCTCCTGTGGCCTTTAGACAAATAATTTTCTTCTGCATTTTTTTGGCTTCAATGTATTTCAGAAGTGCTAAAACAGCTACTGGACAAAGACATTAGTTTGGAAGCTGGAAAACATTTTACATACAACATTTTTGGTCTCTTATTTCTCCAGTAACCTTCTTCTCTACACCATTTCCCTAAGGAATTAATTCTGTGCAATGTTACTGAAAGAAAGAAGAGAGAGATCAATTCAAGACTGAATCTCCACATCATCTGTACACAAGGATATTTGGGGTGGAGATTAGCATAGTGAAAGGATGTCACTGAGTTGTGTAATTTACTATTGATGTATTCATGTGAAAGCTACAGTCAAAAGTGAAGTCAGCCTTCAACTTGACTCTAGCAAAACAAACCAAGCAAAGCAAAACAAGACAACCACCAGAAGACCACAAATCAACCCAACACAGCTCCAAAGATCTTTCAGTCTACATACACTCTGGAAAGCACTGAAATACAAACATTTTCCAGAAAACTGTATTTCCTAGGACTGTTTTCAGATAAAGAGCATCATCCTGTGAATCTGCATGAATATATGATCTGTCCCAAGTGTTCATTAAACATAAAAATATATACCTTTTGTGCAAACAGTTGCAGCAGGATTCAGCCAGTCCTTGTGAGGACTTTCCAGAAGACTTTTGTCCATGTGGGGCACAGTATAAGGAATGTCAGAGGACAATTTGAATACCGAATTTGTTCTTGATTAAGGAAAAATCAAAACCACTATATTGTGTTTTCTTTGAAGCCCACCTTTTAAACTTGTGGTGTTCTGAGTGCAAACATGTGGCATGTTTATACTTGTTAATTCAGTCAAGTGTTTTGTAAGATAGAGCATTTGGACTTTTCTACTGTTGGCATTGGATATTTCTGCAGAGTCCGTGGTAATTCTGTAGTGTTTCATAATCAATATTAATTAGCTCTTTAATAGTAAATAGGTAAATGAAATGAACAGATGTGTGGAACCATTTCAAAATTCATTTTAAGCAAGATTCCTGTGAGATCCTGCTTAAACTTGTGAGCTCCTGATAAAGGAACAGGCAGTGGTCATCTTCTATGTAGACATTGCAAAGTCCAGACATGTATTTTTTACAGTATTAATTAACATAATCTCTTATAACTCATTTAGGAAGATATTCCTCTAATTTTTTAATTTGCTACTGTCTTGCTATTTTTTGTATTAAAAACTGTTTTATGAGGTTTTCTTTTATTTTTACTTAATAATATCATTCCGTACATGTCTCTTTTTAGGAAACTCTAGATGAGAAAGATACCAGTCAACATGAAGAGGGAAAGAAAATCAAGAAGCCATGAAGACCTACACAATCACTATGCCAGTGGTATTTCACAGGTCATCACTTTCAGTGGAGTGTCCCATGTCTTAAAGTTCTCATTTCTCTTTTACTGTGGGATATGTTTGTCTTCACATATAATGAAACTATTCATCTTCCTCTAGATATTCTTTCTGAATTTGTTATTTAAATAACTTTCCCTTGCTATCTCTAAACATCAAAGACTTGCATCTTCCTTTTCATGTTTTCCTTCTGCAAGAGAACTTCTCAGTGTCCCATGAGCACTGGCTTCTTTCAGCTGAGATTATTTTCTAATTCTGTATGAGAACATGTGAGAACCTGTTTTCTGCTGGAAGCAGCAAAAACAAGCATCCACCTTACAATGTCATGTAAGCGAGGTGTTGGTTCAAAACCTGCAGTTTGTCACCTAGAGCTTTGGGGAAACCTTATCTTCCTCTTTTGTAGATATACCTCTGACAAAGCTTCCTGGTGATGTGGAGTATCATCTAAGGGCTAAATCCTCCTGAGAAGCTCCAGAGCTCAGCTCCCTGCTCCTCTAAGACAGTAGGATGTTCTGTTTACAAAGATAATATTAGCTCTCCAGACTGAGTAAAGGTTGACTTTCTTATGAGACAGACAGTAGTAATACCTTTCTTCACTACTGGTTAGAAACTGCCGGTGCAGAAACTGAACTGAACTGGAATATGTAACTTGAAACCCAAAAGATGTCTATAACTGAAGCAGACTTTTTTGTTGTAATTTATAGAAGTAGACTATGAGAAAATAAGGAAAAAATTCTATTCTGTTAAATTATGAGCCAACTGCCTACAAACCAAATTACAACAAACTAGATTTCCTGAGTCGTTGTAAAACTGCCTTATTTATAAATGACAGAATCACAGAATGGTTAAGATCAGGAGGGATCATCTGGTCAAATCCACCCTGCTCAAGTGTGGATACCTACAGCCAATTGCCCAGGACCATCTTTAGCCAGGCTTTGAATATCTTAAATGATAGATACTCCACAACCTCTCTGGGCAAGTTAGGCTAGGCTATGACCACCCGCTCCCCCAATAAATTTGGGATTTCTTGGTTTCAGACGGACTGTCATGTTTTAATTTTTACATGTTACTTCTTATCCCAGTCATGCTAGATTTTTGAGAAATCTTAATTCACTGGAAGCATCTATCATTTTTTTAAATAGCCTTGTCCAAGAGAATATTTTGTAAATAATTGATGCAAAATGCTCAATTTTGTAGAATTCTTTTAGCAAATATGTGCTATTTTTAAAGTAAAAGAAGGCAAAGTAAGTTTGACCAGCTAAATATATGCCAGATGTCTCTGTCTTAACAATATAATTCACGTGCTGCTGCCCTTTTTGCTCTTCTGGGTAAATGAACTGCAGAAAAAGGATATTTATTTTCTATCAATATGTACTTTCCAGAGAAATTGAAAGCTAACATGTTTGCAGGAGATCATAAACTGAGTTTGCATAACTATCACAAGGGAAAATATTTCTCTAATAGTATGCTGGTAGTAGACTTAAACACACTGCTGTCAAGTACAAGCAAATTTCATAATTTTTGTTTGAATTGTAACATAAATATTTCATTATATTTAAATTCTTCTTGTGAATCTCAAGGGTACCGAGGTCATGAGGCCTGATTCTTCTTTTTTTAATGCCCTTAACATCCTAGTTTCTCTCTGACACATACTATTTAAAGATGACAGAAAATGCGCCTGTTGTAAGGAAGCTCTGTATTTCTTGTCCAAGTAGGACAATCTGAAGCATAACAAGAAAGTAAAAATGAGATGATGGAAAAAAGGACAAAAAGGCAAAACAAGAAAGCAAGTCAGAGGATGGCATAGTAAATGAAAATGCAATTGCAAAGGAAATGCAAAAATAATCAACTTTCAAAATCCAGGCTATAATGTTGTCTTAGGCTTATGGTAGGACATAAATTAATTCATACCTTCTTGTGATTTATGATGTCACTTTTAAACCCTTAAATAGCATTAAATCCATGCAATTCAAAACTGCACAGTATTTTTTTCTGTGTGTTCTATGTAACATCTCCATAAATAGCATTGTATTCCATGCAGAGCCACAAATATGATTTTTAAATTTTTAAAACATTGCATCACAGCGGCCACTTACTGAGTTAGCAAAAAGCAAAAATACATGATCTGAATGGAAATCAGGTAGGGATCAAACACCTCTACAGTATTCTATAAGCATTAGCTTTATCAAGAGACATTATCTAACAGCAAGGTGCCTCTGCAGAAAATACAATGTTCCTAACCATTCTGGTGATTTATTTTTAAGTATTGAAGAACAAAGTATTTGTAGGGTCAGCCAGAAGTCATCATTGACGGGAAATATGTGTGATCACATAGAGATTAAAGAGGAAATACATTCAGTTCATCCAAACATTACAATAATAGGATTAGAAAATAATAGGATTATAAATACTAAACCTTTGAGGATAAATTCTACTGTTGAGGAGATCTGTGACTGGATCTCTTGATTGTCTGCAGATCTTTTTACACCAGTAAAAAAACAGGAATCATTTTGAGTACTTTCTGACTTAATTTGTTTGTTGTTTCAAACATGCAACTTTTTAGCTAAATCTGGCATAATTTGTAGCCTCTCTAAAGCCCTTTCAGATGTATTTTTCTATAACTTTATGATTGATTACATGTGAATTATTATTGTAAGTAGCTCGGTCCATTGTACCATACACAGCAAGTGGAGTGGCATATAATGAAGTCTTTTTACCTTTTTTTTTTTTTTTTAAGAAAGACCAGGGTCAAAATACAAAAATAATTGTTCCATGATGGTTTATTTCAGACAAGCATTGTAATTCTTCACTGTTTTTCAGTCTGTGTTTTCTTAGACAAAACTGCATTTTGTATATTCTATTTTAGGATTCTATTTTACACTGGTTTTGAACAAGCATAACACTAACTATAATGTCAGCTATAGTCAGGATTTTTTTTTAATTTCCACTTCCCCACAAACACATACACACAAAAAAGGCCAAATATATAGTTACAACTCTGTCATTTTACAGTGGGATATGTTCCAAATTTCCCCTCCTATCAGACCAGAGTTACAGGTTTGATACTTAAATCATATTTGGTTTACTTTCTTGTTAAATGGCACACTGATGAGAGCTGCACTCCATAGCCATCTATAATTGTTTTGGGTTCAATTTAAAACAGGAGTCAAGTGTATTTCATGGCAATCCTCTACTGAATTATGCTGATTTATTTTCAGCTGAAATCCACACAAAGCTTTAAGAAAAAATATTAAACATTTGCTTCAGGACACTAGATTATTTCACAAAGTTGTTTAGACATGCACAGTTTGAGTTTTTGCTATGATTCAACTATCCTTCTAAAATGATGTGAAGTTAAGCTATATATGTCAGAGGAGTTTAAGAGAAACCTGAAGAAAAGTGAACTGACATGGAGCAGTAAGGAGGTGTCCAGGGAAGAATGTGATGCTGGAAGCTCTTGCAATTCAGTTACAAAAGCGTGAGACTTGGAGATAGATCCTGCATGTGTACATGAGCTCACCCACCATAGTGAAAAACTGAAGTGTTATAAGTCCAGGTATAACTGCAGAGTTTTTTATTGGTATTACAGAGAGATGGTGAGATAGGTCATGTAACTGGAAAACAGCATTGGCTAGATACAGACCAAGAAAATGAAGGTGTTACCTTCTTCACACAGCTGTGGGGACAATTGCAAAACTTCAAAACCTAGAGAAATTGTAATGACCTTGATACTTTCAGGAACTACAATACAGCAGGTATGGGAAATAAAAGGGATTGGTATGATGATGACAATTACTTGATACAAGACAAGATTGAGTCAATTAAGGGAGATGCATTGCTGGATCCATTATACAGAAACAAGAAAAAATTAATTCATAATGGGAAAAACATGGACAGCCTTGGTCGTAATGACCATGAGATTGTAGTGTTTAACATCCCCAGAAAAATGAGTAGGATAAAGAAGAAAATTACAATTCTGGACTTTAAGAGAGAAGACCCATTGGCATGTTCAGGAATCTCGTTTTGGCACCTAGGAGGCCTGGTTAATCTTCAAGGGTTTCATCCTCAAAACACCAGTATGGTCTGTTCTAACATGCAGGAAGTTAAATAAGCATGAAGTCCAGTACAGATTACAAGAGAGATCCTGATTAAAATTGAATGCTAAAAGAAAGATAGAACAGCAGATGGGTGACCCAGAGCTGTGAAGCCCAAGCACCAAGGGGTGAAGTTACAGATTTGGAGACAATTGGATGCTGTAGGCATTTGTTTCTAAATGAAAGGATACCAATCCTGATGTACGGAAGATAGGAGAGATCGTTCTAAAAGGTGTGAGTTATTAATAATGACTGCATTTTTATTGTTCTGGTTTGGGATTTCTCTTTACAGTTCTGTGAATAAAATATAAAATTTATATTAACTGCATTCGTATCTCTGGTAGAAATTTGCTGATATATACTCTGCTAGAAAGCAAGAGAAAAAAAGTTAAGAATTTCCTTAACCTGTCAAGAAATTTTCACACAAGGGAAAAAAGTAAATTCATAAAAAATATGTACCTTTGTAGATAAAGTTTTCAGAAAATTGGAAGAAACTAACTTTCAAAAATTTTAAGGAACCTAGAGCTTTTATATTTGGCAGTAACCATCTGGGAGTGAGAAGGTATTGGTCTTGCCTGAAGAAACTCAGAAATATTCTCATGCAAGAGCTGACTTTCAGTAGTTAGAATTTTGAAACACCTTTTATTCAAAATTCAATTAGACTAAGATTTGTAAAATAGCTTTTTAGGAGAAAAACAATAATTCTATGGAAATGGGGATTCTATTTGTACTGACATTTCCAAAACTAAAGATTTTCATCTCACCTAGTAGATTCACAAAAAGCCTTACTGAGCAAGCACAAAACTAGGAAGATGTGAGATATTCAAATTGTGCTTTATCTCCCCATATACCACAGCCTGACCTGTAGGGACCTTATTCAGGAAATTGAAGGTCTCAATCCACATTCATTTGGGGTCGACCAGGAATCTGGAAAGTGCCCATCATTTCAACTTTTTATTCTTTGTTGAAAATGTCTGGATTCATATTGTGATTTTATCTTTATTACATCCCAGAGATTCTGTTTTGTTATTTCAAATTTTTTAATTATTTTAAACTTATTTTTACCTTAACAAAAATACGTTCGTTATTCACACATTTATTTAGTATGCGATCCCAAGGAAGAACTCTCTTATTGCATTATTAATTGTCTAATGCAACAGAGACTAAACATGCATCAAAAATAATGCTCAGAGTGTTTTACGATATTGACTTCCATCAAATAATCACAGCCTACAAAAATGCTAATGTTAATTCATGTGCCGTTCCCCATTTGGATCAACTACTAATTCCTGGGTTACAGATGGATATATTTTATCTTGTATGTTTGATCATCTAAGGTGGATCATCATGCCTATGTGTTGTGTGTACACATTACAAAGAATTCTGAAAATTGCTATTTCTCCATGTAAGGGGTGATACATATTACGTCTCTCTTTGCAGACCCCCTTTTTTGATGTTTCCCTGCTGCCTAATGCAATATATAGGGGGAATAGAAGAGCCCCGACTGGTCTCTGATGATGAGATGCCCACTGCACTTCTTCATCCACCTTGTGACAGAGAGCTGCTGCAGTATCCACTGTGGACAGTCTTTTTCTCTTTCAGCTGCAGTGGCAGGTGGCAGCAGGCATGACTGGAACTAGGCAGTCTATGTGGCTGGCACATAGAACAGAAAAGAGGCTTCAACAAGGTCTGCTCCAATAATTTGTATACAGAGAAAGAAATGTATTATTGGCATTAACCTGTATTTTGTGTTCATAACTTCATGGCTGAAGCTAAGTGGGCCATGAAGTCAATGTGTTTGCTGTCTAAACTGAGAATGTGTCGTTTAGCCACTACTACTATACAGAAACTCAAGGGAATTGGTGGGAATTCTGGCTATGGATAAAATGAACTCTCAGATTCCAACGGCTAGAGGAAAGGATGATGGTAGTACTGCTACCTGCACTCCTTAAGACAAAATCCCTTTGTGAATGAGAAAAGAGCTCCATGCTCTAATGGAATTACAGAAGTTCAGGCAAAATTGGAAGTGTACGTATTACTTGCTCTTTTCACATACCTATAAATGCTTGAGGTCAATCTTCCATATATTGACCTCCCACATCTGCATCATTCATGTCCATTTTTACAATACATTGCAATAAAGTCCATATTTCTGACAATATGCCCCAGTCAATTGCATATGGAGCATTTTGTAAAGGAGACAGTAATTCTGGGCAAGCTGTAAAAGTGGATGTATAAAAATTCCTGTTCTTTAGTACAATTAAGATTATGTTTAACCTGACAGCTAGAGGAAAGCTCAGTATTAGATAATGTTCTAGTTTTTTTACAGGGTAGAGACATTGGACATTTGGGTTGCCATGCTCCCCTTTACATCCAGAGCAGAAGTAAACAGAGTTTAGTACAAATGGGAGCCAGATATCATGGGTAAACTGAGCTCCTTTGCTGCCTCAGTTGTATTAATCCACATAAAGAATTGTGTGAACAGGTAGAGAAAAGCTACCTGCCATTCTTTCTAACATTTCCAGAAACTAATCTTAACTTTTTTTAAGTTCCAAGATGTCTACTTTATGTTGCAGTTTATTGTTCTTAGTGTTTTTTAGACTGTGTTGCTATGTTCTGAGTAAACACAGAAATTAAAAGAATAAAAACCTTGGAAGATGATCTTCTGTTACTTCAAGATGAGTCAGAAATAAGAGAGAAAATAAAATTAAAGAGACATTAATTTATTCTACAGGATACCAACTTACTTTTTTCCCCATAGTTTTTTTACATGAAACAAGATCCCAGCTTCCCAACAGTGGCTTCACCAAGCATAAACCTTCTTAGATTTTAAACTGGTCTTTTATGTTTTGCATTAGTGCTGTCACTGGTTCTAAACAAGTATTTCTTACTATTCATATGCATCATAGCCAAGCATTAGATTATCCAAAGCATACTCATCCTTTCAATGCTTAGTCTGTATCACTGTGTGTGGTCATACAGATAATGAGTTATTGAAAGAGTGAGAAATGATAAAATAAATTTTCAAACACATATTTCAGCTTGTAAAATATGCATATTTTGGAGAATATCCATTTTTCAATAGCAGAGTTACTGAAGGTACTCAGAATAATATTTTCTTGTTCACATCCTTCCAAAGGATGAAAACAGACATTCTTCATATGATCTTTCTTTGGGAAAATACTAAGACTGAAGAAAACTGATTCCTTGAGTGGGAGGTTCCAGAAACAGGAGAGTTTGGGAATTTATATGATTCAGACTCCCAGTATAAATTAAAGGATTTTTAAATTCAAACAATCTAGAGAACACTTTTGAAATGGGCCATACATTTTTTCAGGAAGAAAAAGTCAGTGCTGATTGACAATGAATGTTTTCATATTTCACAGCAAATTAAAATGAGACAATATTTTAAGGGACACTATGTATTCCACTTTAAACAGGGGATAAAGTAAATCTTTGAAATATTTTGGTAATGCAGGCTTTGCTAAACATGTACCCTTTCAAGGTTTCGTTAAAACAATGTTGTTTACAAAGTCTGAAGATGATGAAAAGCAGAAGAAAATAGGTGCCTCAGTTTGAACAGTCAGCTGGTCTCCTTCAGACATTTACAGAGAGCTCAGATAAATGGACAGAATGTTTAAAACTGGGCTGCCCATAATGAAAGTGCCTTGTTATAGTATTAAACACCCAAAGACAACGCAAGACAAGTACTGAAGTCTGAATAGCTGCTCTGCATTGAAAAGCTAGGATCATAAACCAGCAGGGAACCAGAGCAGCATTTCATATGACTTACTAAGCACCCCAGGTGGCACAGGTTTTTATGTGTGTGCATTGACTTTAAATTGAAAGGAAAGGAATGTATAGGTAAATATCTATTTAACTTTTTCATTACCACTGCTTTGAATTTAGTTTTTATCTTCTATAGCTTATTTTCCACATTCAACCCAATAAATTTTTCTTTCCCAAATATTCTTATATATATATGTATGTGTGTATGTGTGTGTGTGTAAATATTACAAAAGTAAACATGCATATATTGCATGTCTATGTGTAATTGTGGGAGGAGGACAGGTTTAAATGTCATAGTTCTTCCAGGATTGAACAGACTACAAAGTAGTATATTGTTATATTGTTATGATGGTTTACATAGAAGCATCAAGTAAGACTCATGGATCTTTCTTTGTGAATTCAAAAATGTCTATGTATCTTAACTTTTGACACAGAATGTAAAATAGTGTCTAAAAAAACTTTTTAAATTATAAATATGTAATTAATTATTTGGCCACTTATAAATACTACATTTTATCTAAAGAGAATTCAATACTGTCATTTCTAGTAGTGGTAAGGACAATACTGGTATGCCACTACCACGTCAGAGACCTGACAAAATATAACTGGACTTTTTCTCATGAAAACAAAATGGTTGGTTTTTACAGTGGTTCTTCCCAGAACATGAAATTTTGCATGTCATATGGCAAGCAGTCCAAGAAACCAATTCATTCCCAGTCTCTCTTTTGTGCTGTCTTAAAAACCAAGTTTTCTGTGTGCTCTTCAGTAGGGAAATGCTTAAAGTTGATTGTTCTGAATGCTGTTGCAGGTTCTTTATTTCAGCAGAGAACTGCACAGGCTTTTGTAGCAGATGCCAGACAAGATACATATACTTTGTTATTGCCCAATTAATGAGTTTTTGTCCCTAATGGCTGACTACTGACTATTCAAATAGAAAACAAAAATGCAAATTATACCAAATATTAAATAAGAGTCGCAAGGGGGAAAGTCATTCTATTTTCTTAGTCTCACCCAAAACATAAACCACTTGCATTGTCCCAGTGTTCAAATTCTTATCATGGAGAACCATATCTAACTATCAGTATGTCTTCTCTATCACTCACTGGTTGCCAGATGCATAACTGTTGTATCCAGTAAAACTACTTTCTTCATATTTTCAGACTTGATTTTATATTTATTCCTTACTTCAAGAGCAAATTGGTGACCAAATGATCACTGAAAATATATTTCTTTAAATGGACCTCATGGGAAGCAAAAACTTCAGGCATGGACCATGCAAATCTTTGATGAGAAGATACAAATCTTTCACATCTAGCCTGATGTTTCTAATCCAGCCTGAAGTTGTCTGTTGCTACCATGTAATAGCTATTTAGTAAACACAGAAAATGAGCTTGATGCTCTTAACCTGCTCCAGTGGATGACATATTGATATGCAATACTTAATAAAGAAATTGCAAGTCGATTTTGAAACCATGGGTTCTGTTCACTTACAAAATAAAACTTGGCTCTCCAGGGAGGTTTTCCTAAAGAGCAATTTTAGCTTTATGCCAGAAGCACAAAAAGTTTGCAGCCCTAAATGGCAAAAATATTTACTTTTTTTGATGCTCTTAATCCAGTTATCCACATTTTGTTATCAGCTGTCTTGGATTTCTGTCAGTGTGGTCTTCGCATTCAACCTCATAAACCACTTTCACTGTTATTCACTTGAGTACAAACACAACTCCCTGGAAAAGGTGGTCTTGCCATTCCCCAATAAAATTTGCCCAAAAAAGGACAACTGTGAGTCATGTTGATTAAAACTAGTCTTGAATTTAGTCCCCAAGCTTAAGTAAAATAACTGGTTATTTTCAATTATACAATAAACCTGAAATAAAAACTATGTGGGGAAAAAAAGAAATATATTCAAAACATATCAATTATAAAATGGAACATCAAAATATCTTGTTCCCCTTGAGAAAAAAGATTGTTATGTTGTAACAAGAACAACCATCTTTGGCCATATGGGACATACTCATGGGCTCCCTTGCCTATGTTGGGTTCTCTGACAGCACTTGTGTCACCTATTTGCAATCTAGGTGCATCAATGCTTTAGCAGTTATGTCTCTTTATTTTACCCTTAAGAATCAAGACAGGAGACCTCAGGTTTTTCCATTTCCTCTGTTTAGGCACTGTAGTAGTTGGCAATCTGGTCTAATTTTTTATTTTTTTTTAAATTGAGTAGTGTCAGTTGTCCTTCAGATAGCTCCCTTTGTGCAGAACCAGAAAAAAGGCAGATCTTCTATTGTCTTTTGTAGGGTTTTTCTTAATTCTACCATTTGGATTCAATTCATGGATTATCTCCAATTTCCACTAAGGATACCTGCCTATGTGCTTCCATTATCTGCAATTCTTTGCTGCTTCTTGCTGCACAGACCACTTCAAGGTGTATCTCTAGACTACTCCAACTTACTAGGAAGTACCAAAACAGAAAAAGACTTCATATATGTTTTATTAACAAACATGAATCCAAAAACTCTTAGCTGGTGATATTTCATTTTAATAGAATAGGGTAAAAAAGTTCCTACCTGGTAGAAGAGTAATTTTACAGTTCTGTTGTAAACTCTGTTGTTTTAACTGACTAAACAAGCAAACTAATATTAAAAGAAAACAAAAACAGAAACAAAAAACACAAAGAAACCCCACACATAAATTCACCTCAACACAATTCATGGTATGTCTAAGTGAGAGGAACAGAGGTAATTTTGGATCTTCCTGACAAACTGGAATGTGAATGAGACTGCATCAGTTTAATAGAGCTGTATTACCATTACTTTCAGCCAAGACACTAGACATAGTAAAAGATATTCAACACATGCTCTTTTTCTTTGCAAGAAGCAATGGTTGAAAGAATTTAGGTGTGATGTTCCCAAAGCAAAACCAGCTTTCTTTCCCAGTGAAGCATTTAAAAAGTATTTGTACAATCAGGAAGTATTTTTGGAAATATATTCAGAATCTGTGTTTCTCCATATCTATCTCTTCTCATTAGCTTAATAAAAGGGTAATCATTCATCATAGTAATTTCATTGGATGCTTGTCCTCACTTAGGCCATTAAAACAAAAAATCTCCTGAAGTGTCATTTCATACTAACCAGCTAAACAAAAACTGTATTAGGAAGCTTTGTTTTTTTCAGATGTGGTCTACAGTGCTATATATTCCCTGGGTTCACCTGTCTTTATCTGTACTGTTTCTCTGGAGCCTGTTCATAAGTTGCTATTCAGAGAACTTACACTTTTATCAGGGCCATATTCCTATGTTGTATTGATCCTATAAGGTATGAAGTCATCTGAGAGATACATGGACAGTTTTCTGCTCCAGTAGTGGTGGACAAAAAAGAGGGAATTCTGCACATCTTGCCATTGCATTCTCTAATCCAAAAGGAAATCTCTGTCAATTCTGTGTCCAGAAATAGCATGCACCAGTTATATCCACAGGTCCAAAGGTCTTTTATTGTTTTGCCTTGTTTGTTCTTTGATCACTCTGCTTAGATAAAAAAATGGGAGTAACCTAACAAATGTTGCAAAGCATTCAGATAATACTACAGCATGTTAATTAGATGTAGAGGATGACAAAGGACTTGTTTCACAAAGGTATTTGGGAGCCTAGCTCCCCCTAATTACTTTTGTGCTTTTGGGCTTCTCCCTCTGTCCCTTGGGAAGGCAATTATTTCTAGACAGGAAATAAGTCCTAGAGACGTAAATCCAATCTTAGAGATGTAAAACTATGTCCACACGCTCTAGATAGCCCAGAAACAGATGTTTCAAAGATTGACTAGGTGTTTCTCTCACTCGCCAGAGATTAAATATAACTTTTAAAATTCTCTCCTCAGGAGAAGTAAGTTAAATCTTCTTGTAGCTTGAAAAGGCCTAATTCTGTTCTGAAGTTTATTGGACTGTAGGTCTTGAAGAAACGCAGAGTAGTGGTTTGGTCTAGGTGGTGAATGTGCCCACAGCAATCAGGAAACTCACCCAAAACAAGAAATAGATCTTGATTACCAAACATCTTAACTACCCAGAGCAAAGTAATGGCAAGAAATCTACTTACATCCAGAGACTTTTTCAGATATTGTCCCCAGACAGTACCCCAGGAGATCTATCAGTTTTCTAAATCTTAAAATGTTATATTTCAAATTTCATCCATACACCTTCTATCAGCTTGCAGAGTGACAGGATATATTCTCATTCCAGTGGTGAAGCAGTCAATTCTTGGAGCTGTTAATACCCTTCCAGTGCACCAGAAAGTGCAGACAAAAGTCACAAAATACAAAACAAGCCAGAAGCAATGTACCTGTTTGCTCTACAAAGTGACATTTCACTCTGTTGTTTCCCATACATCTGCCATCACTACTGGCGGCGGCAAAACAGCCAAACAGCATCAAACCACATAACTGAACCAACCCCATCAGTTAAGATACTTCAGCAGAAATCTCTTGTGATCACATGTTTATCATTAGGGTAGCCATGCAAAATGGGCAAAATTTCAAGAGCGTATGAGCACACACGCATCCACTATACTCTGGTTATCAGGATTGAAAGTCGCGCATAACACCCTGAATGTGGTTATGAGTACCTTCATCTGAAAGCAAGCAGAGATCAAGAAAGCTTTTTGAGGTTAAAGACAGCAACAGTGAATGGGTGTATGCATTCTGTGAGGTGATACACATTGACAACAGCTCTATAAAGTCCTGTCTGTTACATATAGATTAGGAGGTCTGTGTATTTTGTCTTTGAATACATAGTAGTGTTCATAGTAGAACAATTTACTAAAACCCTGTACCTCCAAGACTTTACAGGAACATCTCTTCAGAAGGTGAGCAAAATTTCTGTTAAGATGAGGAGTCCGGACTCTATAGGAAACACCAGAAGCAACATTACTCCTGGGTCACTTGGACCTGAAAATTTTAGGAGAATGAGTAACTTTAAACACCTAAGCAGAAATTTGTATTATCCTGTTTTAGTCCTGAAAACAGGCAGGAAATTCAGTTTATAACTTCCATCTATCTACAGATGGTTAAGTTCATTCTTCAGTCAAAGTGGAAAGACAGTCTTCAGCAAAAGGCCATTTAAACTTAAATCAGTTACCCTAGCTATCAGGAAAGCCTATCTAATGACCAGAGAGGGATCCAGAGGATTCTGGACATCTAATTTAGCCAGCCAAGCTGCAAGCTCTAGTTGGATGGGATTGTAATGCGACAAAATATAAAATTATTTGGCATCCTGTAAATGTAAAGACTAAAACAGAAGAGACAGCTTCTTCTGCCTTCACAGAACTTGTAAGGGGATGATTAATTTTATTGTTTCCGTGTGGTTATTCATCCGGTTCACATTTCTGTTTTCTTTGTCTATTAATTTCTGATATATTTCTTTCTCCTGCAACCCACAATGGTTTCTACTTTTAGTAGGTATTCCATTGTTCCAAAATCATTTATAAAGGGAGATAGCTCCTGAAAATGGAAGACTACAGCAACAGTTCTTTACCTTGTAAAGTATCATGTCATTATTTAAGGGCCAGGAAAAAATAGCATGTGTTTCTATGAGAATTGAAAGCTCCTAAAGCTCAAAAATAAGTTGCTTGGTTTTGTATTGGAAATTTAGGTCCATTTCCTTCTCTATTTTCCATAATCTTCTTATGTGATATCTGGACAGTACATCTCATAGTTGTGACTAATAGTCCATATGAACTGACTGAATGTTTGTGAGAAATCTGTGTAATATTATGAGGCTGCCCATAGGAGAGTCCCTTCCCCGTGCCTTCCACACAATAAAGGACTCAAAATATGTTTGCAAATCATTGCACTGCTCAAGAAAGGTTAGGCACTACCTTTCAAAATAAGCTTAATTTTTGTTGTTGCTGGTTGCTTTTTAAAATATGGGATTCTTTCTAGTAAAGGAGCATTTGTACTCTTAATATTTATATATACAGGGATCAGCAGATCATTATATCAGCATAGACACTTGAAGCAAGGTTGCAAAGTTCAATTCAAAGTTCAGTTCATGTTCTGAGCAAAGTGGCAAGAGTTTTGCGTAACTACTGTTCCCTCTCCTGAAAACCCAGCCTTTACTCCCAACATTAGATTATGGAAGCAGATAAATAAGTTTTCTAAAACCTATCTACAAACTTCCTCTCTTTGTAAATGTTTATTTAACTAGTTTTACACAAAGTCTGAAACTTCTTAATATCTTGCCTGCCAGCTACAGAAATCTCTTCCTCTTAGCTGGGAACACTGCCCACCACCACCAC
>VZTX01031236.1:318-16197 GCA_013400915.1 Pardalotus punctatus | reverse complement strand
GCACAATTCCCTGGCAGGAGGGGTCAGCTGGGGGGCGGTCGGGCTCTGCCCACAGGGAACGGCCTCAGGCTGGGCCGGGGGAGGGGCAGGCTGGACATCAGGAGGAATTTCTTCCTGGAAAGGGTGGTCAGGCCTTGGCAGGGGCTGCCCAGGGAGGTTTGGAGTCCCCATCCCTGGAGGTGTCCAAGGAAGGACTGGACGTGGCACTCAGTGCTCTGGACTGGGGACGGGGGGGGGATCGGGCACAGCTTGCACTGGATGGGTTGGAGGTCTTTTCCACCCTAAAGGATTGTGTGTTTTTGCCTTGGCCCTCACAAATAAATAAAACGTTGACCTCAGTCCTGGGTGCTGCTGGAGGGGCCGGGGGGGCCCTGCCTGGGCTGGGGCTGCTCCATTCTTGAATCCCAGGCCCTACTGCAAGGACCTGGCTCCCAGGGGTCTAACAGCTGCTTCTGTTACATTCCAGGGCTCGGGATGGACTTCTTGACACTCTTCCTGATTTACCTGTGCTTTGTGCTCGCTGTCACCGCCCTGCTCTGCCTCTGCTCGGGAAGGAAGGAGAGTTTCCTCGCAAGGAGTGTCAACAGGGCAAGCCAGGTAAAGCACTGTGCTTCCAGGTAAAGAATGAACTTTCAGAGGACTGATCATCTTCTGTTCTGGTAATCTGCCCTGCTTTGTTGTGCTAAAATTAGTGCAACTGCTATATTTATTCTCAAAAAAAAATGCCAGCGTGTGTGGTTAGTGATAATATATTTCATCCTGTTTTAATGTCTGCTCTCAAGGAAGTGGGATAAGAAGTACAAATACACTTCCTTTGAGATGATTAAATCCTGCCCAAGCAGGATATAAAAACCCTTTGGGTCTCCCAGCTCCTGTCCCTGCCTGTGCTTGTCTGGGGTGAGGATGGGGGCTCCTCACAATGCCAAAAGCACCTTATTCAGTGACATCACAATACATCAGGTTTGAGAAATTAAATAAGAATCAGGCCCCAGGAATTTGCAGTTTTGTGGTATTGGCTGCTGTCATTGAGAGGGAAAAGGTGTGGGAGGTTTGAGAATTAAAATAGGGAGAGAATTATAAGTGGTGGCAGATATTTTAGGGGAAGCTCTTTAATGTGTCTACTAATGCTGCAGGCTCTTATTTGCTAAGAAAGAGGCAGGAATGAAGAGCTTTAAAAGAGGATTAAGAATTGGCATTTTATTGTAAAAACAGGGAATTGGAAAAGCACCAGTTCATTTTTCTGTCTGTTGGGCTGTGTCTGAATGAAAAGGGGAAAAAAAGCTGTAAAATTCCTGGAAGGAAAAGGATGAGAGAATTATCACTTAAATTGTAAATTATATTTAATGCTGTTCACAGGAGTTCAGACAGACTTTTTTTATTACCAATATTGTACTTACTTTTGGTTTATAGACACCCTGTGCAGAGAAATTTAGTATTTTCTCCCATATCTTAATAGCTGCTGCTATGAAGGGTTTAAGAAGCAGCAATTAAATTGCTGCTGTGGTGTAAAGCCACTGCCTGGAGGAATCTAATCAATACCAGTGCCTGGGAAATAAATACATGTGAATAATCAATACTTTACTTGGGATGTAAATACAGATAATGCTCAATATAAGGTCACAATGTAATATAGATGTGAACCAATACAATACAAACCCCACAATATCAGAAGGATCTGAAGCTCTTAGAGAGTGTCCAAAGGAGGGACATGAGGGTGGTGAAGGGCCTGAAAGGGCCATGCAGGAGCAGCTGAGGGCACTTGGCATAAGCCTGGCAGTGTGTTGAGGTTTCCTGCAGGTTCCTTTCTACTGGGTTATGTTTCCTCTTGCAGCAAACTTGAAAAAAGCCTCTTTTCACAAACACTCATCCCTCTAACCACCAAGATGAGACGTACCAGTTCACACAAAAATATTTAGCATCTTCTCAGCTCCACATATGCTTTTTGCCTCCTGGTCTTTCACATCTGAGGCAAGAAGCTCTCACTGCATATTTTCTTTCCATGTCAGCTAGAAATAGGCTCAGCTGCTCTAATTCCCGCGCCGTGTTGCTATAGAGATCTGTCAGCTCGGAGCAGCCGAGTCAGACACAGGCACATCCCTGGCGGAGGCATTCACTGAATGAACACGGGCAGGTTCCTTCTTCAGCACGTCGAGCTGTGCTTGAAAGGGCAATTAGACATGGAGCCATTGGGCTGGATCAGAGCTGTAGCTGGTGAAACTGGATTTTTTGGGGTTTGGCTGGCTCATGGATTTTTTTCTCTTTTCTGGAGGCCACAGGCTTTATCCCTTTGCTTATCTCCCCTTGATCTCTCAGATGGCCTGATGGAGCATATTGTAGCTGGGGAATTGCTCAGTTCTATCCCCTGCTTAACCCATCCCCATCCTACACCCACCCTAAGCTCCTTAGAACTTTCACACATTAACCCAGATATGTTTCTTTGGGCCTGGTGGGCTCCCAGGAATATGGAACCTCACTCCCATATGGAAAACCCCAGCAGCATTCCTCCTCTGCTCTTTCTTCGTGAAAAGGGTGGTCAGGCAGTGGAACTGCCCAGGGACATTTGGAGTCCCCATCCCCATCCAAAGAGGGACTGGATGTGGCACTGAGTGCTCTGGACTGGTGACAAGGTGGGGATTGGGCACAGGTTGGACTCGAGGATCTTGGAGGGTTTGTCTAACCTCAGTGATTCCAAGACTCTGTGATTCTGTGTGTTATGCTTGGACTGGATGATCTTGAAGGTCTCTTCCACCCTTGATTCTGTGGTGAGAAGCTCAGATGCCCCTGCAAAGGAGTCTCCTCCCCAGTGTTGTGGCTGTGCAGATCAGAACTGAGGGGCAGGGTCTTGTACTTAAATCTGAACTTGCCCCAAGGCAGTGATGTGCAGTTCAGGTAACAGCGCTTTATTTCCCTCAGGTGTTGTCACTGGTGATCCCCACCCAGGTCCAGAGAGTGACACACCAGGCATTGCACAGGCTCTTCCACACAAGGTATTGCACTTTTATGCCTTTGACATTATTTTTCGCTACTATTTCTGGTTACTGTTGGCATCTCCTGCCACCATCAGAGCTCTCAGTATTATCCTTAGATATTCTGTCTCCATTTGGGATGCCTGTCAGGGATTACAGATTCCCTCTGAGGTTTGCTACGCTGTTGTCTCTCCCTTTGTTGTTCATTGTTTAGAAGGTGGAACCCTGAAATGTTCGAACATATTGACAAATAAAGATAACGTGGCTGAGTAACAGATGTTGGTCACACTGGTAGGATCCTGCATCCCCACAGGAATTACCACAGCCTCTCTGGCAGCTGCAGATGGAGTCAGACAGACTCTCAGTCTCCATCCTCTCCCTCAAATCCCATTAGTCTCAGTCCAGAAGCCTGGATGTCCAGGTGGCTCGGGGAAGCTGCACAGCTGCCATCGTGCAGCTTGCTGGATTCAGGTGGATTTTGTAGTGTCTGTAAACTCTGGTGTCTCAGGAATGATTTAAATACCTTTTCTCTGGGGACAGCGGCTCAGTGTGACAGTGGCTTCAGGGCTCTAAATCTACAGCTGTGCTGTGAGTAGCGGGGTTGTTTTATGCCTGTTCTGCTGATCCTCTGCTCTAACACAGCCTGGGACAGAGAGGTGACACTCTCAGATGTGCTGGGGGCACTGGGACCTTCCACATACTCTGGAACTGGTGTTCACCACTGCCCACCTCCTGCCACACTTATTTTCTAACAGCTTGTTATATTACAGAGCTTTTTAAATTATTTTTTGGGGTTTTCTTTGTTTTCAGAGCAGCAAATGTCTTCTGGCAGAATGTTTTGTGGCCTATTGCTGTGGCATATTTTTTCAGCAGCAAGTGATTATAAGACTTTGTACTGACAGGGAAAAAAATCCAAAGGACATGTGAACAAAGCAGGGAATTTAGATGACATATTTCAAGGAGTGTATGTGGGAAGGAGAGAAGGAGAAGCCAGTGGATGGAGAAAACACTATTAATATGCAATCCAAGCTGGCCTGAAAACCTAAAAGATGTGTCTCCTTGTGTTTGGCAAGTCTTTGATCACCTCTGAGTGTACTTGACCTGTTAATCAGGATGCTGAGTATTAAATAGACTGTCCCCTTTCCTTTCCAGGAGCTGTTTGTTTATGGTCCTGCACATAGCCCTGCAGGCTGCAGTGTTTGGAGAATACACCTGGGAAGTGTTTGTGTACTGCTGGGAGCTGCAGTTCCCCCTCCTCCTCCTCCTCCTGCCCTACCTGCTGCTGGCTGGGAACATGGGCTGCTTCCTGCTCTGCTCCCGGGCCAATCCTGGTAAGATCATGCTTATGTTCTTTGAAAACAGAAAAAAAGCTGTAACTCCCATTTTTGAGCTGTTTTTCTTGTCTCTTTCTCAGGTATAATAACAAAATCCAATGCTGCATCACTGGTTAAGGTTTATGCCTATGATGGGATGTTGTTTCAGAGAGGCCTCGTGTGTCCCACATGCAGCGTGGAGAAGCCAGCCAGGTCCAAGCACTGCAGTAAGGATCTGAAATTCCTTGATAAGCATGGCAGTAACACTCACCCAAAGGAATTCTCCCCCAGAAGCTGCAGTTCCCACTACAGCTGTTCTGTTAACCAGCTCACTGCACACAGGGCTGTGTTTGTTTTCCTGGGGTCCCAGGTCACAGCTGCAATGGCCCATCTGTGGAGCTGGTTGGGTGCTGCTTCTTCTCACAGAAGTTACAAGTTCTGAGGGTTGGGAACAGCCAAACTTTGGAGCAGCTGGAAGTTAAATGAGAAATTACCACCTGTCAAGACCTGAGTTCAGGATTTTGTGTTTCATAGAGTCCCAGAATCCTGGAATGGTTTGGGCTGGGAGGGACCTTTAAAGCGCATCTCATCGCACCCTCTGCCATGGGCAGGGACACCTTCCACTATCCCAGGTTGCTCCAAGCCCTGTCCAGCCTGACCTGGAACACTTCCAGGGATAAGAAGTCCACCACCTCTTTTTATCATCTAAAATAAAGGTGGGAGTTACAATCTCTACCTTTCAGGTGCTTTGCCAGGCAGTACTGTCAGAGAAACCTAAGTCTTGGAGCTGCAGTCTTGGTGAATGAAAGACGAAATGGGACACATTGTTTTTCTTATGATACACGATTGAAATTAATTTATTTGCTTCAAAAGCTGCCAGCTAAACCCTGACTCTAACTCCCACATATTTGCAGCTTAAAAACCATGTAAAGATCAAACTGATTGCTTAAAAATCAAGTGCCAAGACACCTGTTTTGCCCCTGCCTCCTCGAGGTGTCTGCAGGACGTGTGTGCATCGCTTCGACCACCACTGTGTGTGGGTCAACAACTGCATTGGAGCCTCCAACGCTGGGCTTTTCCTGCTGTACCTGCTCTCCCTGACGGCCACAGCCGGAGCCATCGCTGCTGTCACGGCTGCATTCCTCATCCAGGTGTTGCTGCTCTCCAACATCATGCACAGCACCTACCTGGATGCCCAGGGACAGGAGCACACCGTGGAGATTCCCCTCCTCATTCAGGTCAGTTCATGCTATAAAATATTCTGTCTCACACTTTGCTGTCAGGAATGTTGTCCTGTTCTCCCAGGATGGGGACAGACTGCAGGTTTTTAGCTGCTTTACACAGGTAACTACATCTAGAAAACTGCTACTGCAGAATAATTTTAAAATGAGAGATTTTCCTCACAGCACTTCCTGTCCTGTCTCCAGGATCTGTCACTTGGCAGATCTGGTTCACAGAGAAGCAATTTATGTTCCAATGACCAGCTGATATAGTAAAGTTTAGAAAACAGCTGAGGTATCTTCATGGAGATGTTAAAGCAGGACACACCACCCTGGAATGCAGAGTTCCATGTGCACATGGATGTGCATTCCAGCTGGGGCTGTGCAGTGGTTGTGGGATCCACCCCTCCCGTTTTTTAACTTACTTTTCGCTTTCTCTGCAGCACCTTTTCTTGACTTTCCCTAGGGTTGTCTTCATGCTGGGGTTTGTCATCCTGCTCACACTCGTCTTGGGTGGATATTCCTCCTTCAGTCTGTATTTGGCCCTCACCAACCAAACCACCAATGAATGGTGCAAATCCCGAAGATTTGGGGGTTTCCCCCACCTCGCATCGCAGCCTCATGACAGACCACTTGTCTACAAAAACATTTATTCTAAAGGGATCTGGAGGAATTTAAAGGAAATCTTTAAGCCTCCTACAGTGTTGGAAAGGAAGAAGAAAACATGAAGGTGTTGTTTCTCTGGGCATTTTTAAACGTTTTCTAAGACTTTAGTTCAGCAGTGGGCTTGGCTGCCCCAGACAGATTTTGTGACAAGATTACTCCAGAATTCACATCTTGGTGCCTCAGCAGAGCATCATTTGAGATCCCTCACTGAGACTCAGGTCAAGCTCAGTCCTGGCCGCTGATTCGAGGGATTTGGTCCATCTTCCCAAAGTGAATTTTTCTCTCTGGGAAGGGCTAGCACAGAGCTCCTGTGTATGTTAAGGAAGCAGCATCTTTTTGTGAGTATCTTTCTTTGGGAAACAATTAACCCACTAACCCATTACTGTTAACAATGATTACAACAGATTGTGTGTATTTAGCTGATAAAATGATTTCTGGCAGGATCTTACCTGCAGGAACCACGGCCTAGTGCAGACTTGGAGCTTTAACTTTAGGAAGGAAATTAAAGTGTCCCTGCTTTCTTCTCCTTCCAGAAATTCTTCTGTTTGAGTATAATAGAAGAGAAATTGAAAAAAAAAAACATAGTAAGAACTTTAAATAATTTTATTTTTAAAAATGTATTTATTTACATGCCAAATCTGTACAATATGCAATTAAAAATCCATATATGGTTTAAAAAAACCAAATTCCTATACAATATGGCTTTCCAGCCCCCAGGCTGGCTCTCAGAGCAGCCTGGCTGGCATTGCAGGGTACAACGATGCATTCATAGACCAGTACATAAGGCTACTTGTCCAGGATATCAAAGAAAAGAGAAATACTGCAGTACCATGCCTTGGGAGGCCCGAAGGAGTGAGGTTAAAGGCATGAGAGTGTTTCAGTGGTGCTCAACACACACCACAACTCCTTAGGTTTGGTTTTCTCAACTTGTTTTAAATGCATATATTTAAATAATCCCTCATGAGACCCCACATATTTGCTACACTTTCTGAATCCTTTTAAAATCCAGACCACTGCTCTCCCATGGGCAGAGGGAACTGATTCCCAAAGGATCTTCCTTAATTCGAGGCTGCTGTACAGAATACTGAGTGTCACTTGTGGCCTGTCAGTCTCCTCAGTGTGACCGGGCCAAGGGTTTAACTCCTGGGATTGGTTTTAGGCTGAGAATACCTCAGGCCTGTTTTAGTCCTGCGCTATCCCATTTTGGGCCTGCACTATCCCATGAAGCCACTTCCCTCCAGAACATTCCCCCCTTGCTCTCTGACCAGCTCCAGTGCCCAAGTGAGCCTGATCCAAGCCCCAGCCTGGAGAAGTCAGGCTGCTTGCAGCTGTTCCACCCTCACACGATCACTGTCTGCACCTCCACCTCGCCCTCCTGGGAGGCAGCGATGACGAACTCCCCAGCGTGCTCCATGATCTCGATGTCCTCAGACGCCACCATGGTGACAGTGGCCTCCTGTGCAGCCAGGCCACCGTCAGTGGCCAGCACGGCGCCATCGCCGATGGCCGAGGCCAGGGTCATGGCCACCTGCTCGGTGAGGCTCTCAGGTGTGGCAATGGTGATGGTGTCAGCGGCGTCGGTGGCCGTGGTGCCCTCAGCCACGGTGACATTCTGCACGATGATCTGGTGGCCAGAGTTGGCCTGGTTCACGATCTGCTGCACCACCTTCATGATGTGGCTATCGACCTGCGAGGGGAGAGGGCGCTGCACTGATGGTTGGTGCATTTACTGCGAGAATTAACAGCAATTATCACTGTACAGGTGCCTGATGACCACGGGGCAGTGACAGGAGCAGCTCTGCATTCCAGCCTCCTCCAGCTGTTCACCCCCAGAACAGACTCTGGAATGTGTCACCCCTCATGTCACTGAAGGACTGCTTTACCTCATGTCTTGTTCCCTCTATAATTTCAGTAGCTTCACTGGTCTCCATGTCTTCAGTAGAAGTCTGAAAGACAAAGTAAGATGATTGCCTTTTTAGGTTCTTCCAAAAAAATTTAATCACCAAGATACAATTCACTAAGATCTTTTACACGTGTCTTTCTGTTCCCCCCACAGGCAACTCCTTGACATTCCCTCCCAATCCTGTTATTAGGAACTACTTAAAATTAATGCAAAATGTTCACAAATAACTGCAAGAGAATGTCCTCCCTCAGCAGGATTTGGCCAAGCAGCAGATTTTTCTCCTACTGGAGAAAAACTATAGCAGCACTCAATAACTGAGCTGTGTTACCCTGCTTGGATGAGAA
This sequence comes from Pardalotus punctatus, assembly GCA_013400915.1. NCBI lineage: Eukaryota > Metazoa > Chordata > Aves > Passeriformes > Pardalotidae > Pardalotus > Pardalotus punctatus. The sequence continues at coordinate 7,785 of VZTX01031236.1, read as the reverse complement.
CTGGCTCTGTGTCATGGAGGGGAGAAAGTGAAATACAGAATTCATTGCTCTTGGCAGCCTCTGTTAAAAACAACAAAAATTATCTGGGACAAAGTAAGACAAAAAGAAACAGGAGAAAATAGTAGGGAAAGCTGAAGCAAGTTTGTGAGAACCTAAAATCAGCTGTGGTCAGAAGTGCTCAGGCTCAGCCTCCTGCTGAGCCAGTGCCAGTCTTCCCTTCTCCTTTTCCTGCCAACACACAGCACTTTGGGAGGGTGAGGAAGCTCCAAGTACTTTCCTTCCAAACAAGGCTAATCCTACTGACTCCTGGGGCCATGCAGGCATGGCCGAGCCTGTTTTACTGTCTCCCAAAAGCCTGGAGCAGGAACATGTACAACTGCAGCTTTTCCAGACCAAATCCTGTGCTAAATTCCCAATGAGCAGGCTGGCTTCCCCTTCTCACCTCAATGATATATTCCTGGGTGTCTGCCACCACTGAGGAAAACTCCACCAGAACCGTGTGGGGATCTTCTGAAAGGACCGTGGCTGCTAAGTTGTCAGCAGACTGACTCTCCTCTGACACTATCACTTCTTCTACCTCTTTCATAGCAAGGAGGCAGCCACCTGGATGGAATTCCAGAAAAACATCATTTTTTGTGGCCATCTCCAATAGTAGGAAGGTGCTACACAGCACCAATGAGGCTTCTTTAGGGAATGCTATGGACAAGTGACTAGTGTCACAAGAGAGGCTCTTGGCCCACCAGGGCAGACCAAGGAACAGCCCAGAAGAGCCCATGTGACACCAGGGAACTGAGCCTTGAGCAGAGAAGCTCTCCAGTGCAATTCCAAACACCACATGGGTAAATTCAGGTGGTAAAACCACCCAGGATTTCCAAAGCCATGTGTGAAGAACGTACAGGAAGAATTCGGGTATATTTTAAGTCACCAATCTTTTCTGCTGATACATTTCAGTATGTCCTAGGAAACTCTTTTTCTTCCAGTAAATTTGTATTATTCATTGGAATAACACCGTAAGCATTTCCTGAAGAAGTCTAGAAATCCCTGCTTAGGAGCTAAAGGAGCAGCAAGTCCAGTGTAACTAATCCCATCAAACCAGATTACTGGTAAGAACTTTACTCAGGACATTTTCCTCACAGAACATGCCCACTTCCACTCAGGCCATTAGATCCACCCTCACCACCATTCCCACTCAGCCCAAAGGCTGCCTGTCCAAAGCCAGCCCCATGGCAGCCCTACTCACCTTTGGTTTTGAGGTGTCTGTTGAGGGTGCCGTGCTCGGCAAAGCCACGCCCGCACTTGTAGCACTTGAAGGGCTTCTCTCCAGTGTGGTGGCGGATGTGGCGCACCAGGGAGCCTTTCTCCCGGAACCCCCGGCTGCAGAATTGGCACACGTAGGGCTTGTCCTCCAGGTGGGTACGGAAATGCACCTGCTGGGCGTTCTGCACAGACAGGCAGGCAAGGGAAGGGTCAGAAAAGACACGGCAACTCATGGATGCAGGGTTTAGCTTCCAGGGTGGAACTCTTTTAGAGGATACAAGGACTTGATTTTCTTGGGTGGTGGTTTAGGAATGGTACTCCCCAAGTCAGTGCTTCCACTGAGACTCTCCAAACCATAAGCCACTTGTTTGCTCTCCCCCTCTCCCACTCCCCCTCCCCTTGCAGTAGACTGGAGAGAATTGGAGGCACAAAAGGTGAAGATCATAGGCTGAGATAAGAACAATTCACTGGAAACAGCAATGAGATAAGAAAGCAAAAAACAGTAATGATGCTGATGATAGAGAGCAGGAGAAAGAGGTGAGCAATTCACATGGAAAACCCCCCAGACAAGAGATAGAAGGAATCCCTTTTCCCCACCCCAGAATGTCCTGGCCATGCTTCCTCCTGGCTACTGCAAAAATTAACCCTGTCCTGGCCAGAACCTGGACACCATTATTACATATTTGTTCCACACATGAAGGAACACTTTCTTCAGAAGTTACGGTTTTACAAAGACTGTCCTACTTTTGCCCACTAAACCAAAACCTCTTTCTGCAGCCTCAGATCACAGAAACACTGAATGATTTAGGTTGGAAAGGACCCTAAGGAACATCTTGTTCTACCCCCCCTGCCATGGGCAGGGACACCTTCCCCCATCCCAGGCTGCTCCAAGCCCCATCCAACCTCGCCTTGGACACTTCCAGGGATCCAGGGGCAGCCACAGCTTCTCTGGGCATCGTACAAGAGGCGGGAGGAAAAGCTTCCTATCCTCTGCCAAATCCTGGCTCTGGAGAGGCCGGTGTGAGGGGCCCACCTTTGTCTTGTAGCGCTTGCCACACTTGGGGCAGGCGTAGGGCCGCTCATCCGAGTGCACCCTGCGGTGCCCCTTCACGTGCGCGATGGTCTTGTAGAGCTTCCCACACTCCCCACAGCGGAACCGCCGCTCATTCACGTGCACCTCCTGGTGCTTCTTCAGCAGGTAGCCCTTGGTGAACTCCTTGCCACACTCCTCACACTTGAAAGGTTTGTACTCTAGAGAGGCAGAGAGAAAATGTGTGGGTGATCCAGGACAATCCGCAACACAAGGATCTGGTACAGGTGTAACTGAATTCTTACAAAGAACAACCTGCAGAAGGAGAGGAATTGTATTTTCAACCACTTGGGTGGGCTTTCACAGAACCCCAGAAGAGCTGGGGTTGAAAGGGACCTCTGGAGATCACGCAGCCCAACCCCTGCCCAGGCAGGGTCCCCTGGAGCAGGTGACACAGGAACACATCCAGCTGGGTTTGGGATGTCTCCCAAGAGAGACTCCAGGCCATCCTTGGGTAGCTGTTCCAGTGCTCTGCCACCATCATTGGAAGAAGTTTTTCCTTAGGCTGAGGTGGAACTTGTGGTGTTTTAGTTTCTGGCCATTGCTCCTCATCCTGTCACTGGCACCAGTGAACAGTCTGGCACCTCTGACAGCCCTTGGAGATGTCTGTACGGATTGATGTGATCCCCTCTCAGCCTTCATCCAGACTGACCAGGCCCAGCTCCCACAGTTTCTCCTCATCAGAGGAGCTGTACCGTGGCTGAGGTCACTGAGCCACAGCTCGTGTCAGACAACAGCTCTAGCAGCACCTTACCTGTGTGACTCTTGCTGTGTGTTTCCAGGGCAGCAGCTTCACTGAAGGCTTCATTACAGTGAGTGCAAATGTAGCGTTTATACCCGTTGGTTCTTTCTGCAGGTGTCTGTTGGAGAGAAAACGGGAAAACTGCTATTTTTTTTGTACTAGTGTGTCCAGTTAGGATTGCTACTCAAACTCCCAGTTAAACACTCCAGCTTTGACAGAAAAGAGATCTCTGCTGTTGAAAGAGACAGCACATGTGTGAAGTAACATTTCCCTTAAATCACACTTACACAATGTAACTCTAAAAACTGACACAAAGCTACAGGCATAGCAGAGATATGAGGAACACAGTGCTGCCCACGACCAAATACAGACGAGGAAGGTTAAAAAATTAATCTATTGATGGAATACAAACATACAGACTCTGCTTCTTCCAGTTTAACACACTGCTCTCCACACGGCTCCTCTTCTACTTCCACCCCTTTGTTTTCCAGCTCTTCTGGAGAAGCAGCTGCAGGTTCATCCGGCTTCTGCACTTCTTCCACAGCAACTCTCTCGATGACAATTCCCGAATTCCTCATGGCCTGCCTCAGCAGGTTCTCACTGTTCACTTCCCCCTCACATGGCAGCTCCTCCGGATGCAACTGCTGAAGTAACAAAGAAGAAGTTTGGCACAGCAAATCCACAGTTTGTCCTTTTTTACAGCAACACTGCTGCGAGGGTCACTCTCTCTGGGGTGTCCAGTGCTGTGCTATGGGGTTGAAAGATCAACATGGGAATATCTTGAGCTGGGGAGGAAGATGAGGTGGATCTGTACTCTGATAACCCAAGGGATGACAAGCCTTTGCTCCTACCACAGTCTCACAGCAGGGAATGGTCAACAAAAACATCCCCTCATTTGGTGGTGTTGCAGCCCCAGCCCCTGTAAGCTACACAAAGTGCTCAACTCAGCAGCAGAGGGGCCCAGGTCAGAGCACAGCATCTGCCCACATGGAAAACAACCAAATGGACCAATTCATTCCTCCACTCAGGTTTACTGTCAGTACTCAAGAAACTTTTGCTCATGAGGTGAAATGTTCTTTGCATAAAACACACGGAAGGTATTTGAGACAAACAACACTCACATCTGGCTCCAGGGGTTTTGCATCCACCACAGGAAGTTCCTGCATCTGCACATGGACTTCATGGAGAACGTTGCCTTTTGCATCTGTCACAAGGTGGATGACAGGGGAGGCCTCGATGGATTCACTCGCTATCGAGGACACTGTGTCTGTGTTGGAGCTGCAGGATCCTGCAAGGGATGAACCACATGGGGAAACGCCACCTCTCAGCAACTCCCTGTGCCCTAAAAACTCTGTCTTAGAGCAGGAGATGCCTGTTAAAGCCACCTTTGTACCAGATTCTCAAACATTCTTGAGTTCACACCCAGCTTCAGGGTAATAGCTTTGCTCTATAAATTACTTTTTCCTGGTATAAAAAATATAAAGTCAATACCACAGAAATATTTTTTTTCATAAATGAGAATCGTGGAATGGTCTGGGTTGAAAGGGACTTAAAGCTCATCCAGTTCCAACCCCCTGCCATGGACACCATCCACTATCCCAGGTTGCTCCAAGCCCCATCCAACCTGGTCTTGGACACTTCCAGGGCTGGGGCAGCCACAGCTTCTCTGGTCAACTTGTGCCAGAAGGGATTTATATTCCAAGTGCTGTGAGGGTTTGGCTTTATCAGACACAAGACAGGTCCTGACAGCATCACTGACCTGATGGCAGATCATCTTTGTTGACAACTATTTCTTTGGTCACGTTGAAACGGATTTTTTCAGTGCAAGGTGTCAGAGATTTAAGGTGCCGAGTCAAAGCTCCTGATTCCCGGAAGCTTTTCCCACATTTCTTGCATTTGTAAGGTCTTTCATCTGGAAATGACAAGAATCAAAACAACCATATTAAAACCAGCACTGCCAGGATCAGCTCCATGTGACAGGCTGAAGAACATGTTCAGCTTTCTACAGCACACAACTCTGCCTATCCCAGAACCTTCCATTGCCTCCCAGCACCCCAAATACTGGGGAGCTCAACAGTTTTACCTCAGCAAAACATGGAAAGCAGCAAGAAATTCCACTGCAAGGCAAATGGATAACCACAGACAGCTCCAGTAACAAGGAACTCTTATTTAGGAGAACTCTTACCCGTGTGCCGCCGATGGTGTCGGATGAGAGACCCCTTTGTCCTAAAGGAAGTTCCACAGAGTTTACACTCATAGTCCTTCCTGCTGCTGTGAGTGATCATGTGAGCTTTGAGAATGCTGGCCTGGGGAAAGAATTTCCTTTAAGAGACGTTCCAATCAGTTTAAAGATTTTACATTTCAGCTGTAAAGCACAACAAGGCTCCTTGTGAAAGCAGAACTTCCCTTTGGGAAGCGTGGCAGGCAGCAAAGTACATTGTTACTGAATCTTGGGATCTCTTCGTTTACAGCCAGCCTAAATACCTCCCTAACCCACATGAGCAGAGGGGATACTCACAGTTTTAAATGTCTTCTGGCAGAGCTCACACACATATCGGCCCTCCTTGTTCACCTGCAGCTTCACCTTGATCAGCTCGGTGGAAATGTCCTGCTCCTGCTCCTCGGGGCTACCCTGCTCTTCACTGACCTCCCCATCCACATGGCCATTTGGGTTCTCAAACACATGGTCTCCTGCTACAATGACTTCTTTGATGTGCCCACTGCCTGGGAAAAGGTGGGGAGACAGTTGGGTTCTTTATAGGACAGAGCTTTACCCAACAAGTCATTTAGTGTTTTAGCATTTCATGCAGAAAGAAGGAGAAAAAATACTTAAAACCTGCAACTTGAGTCTTTAAAACCTTCTCATTACGACAGCATAAAATGAGAACTGCTGGAATAGAGTTTAACATCTAATTTGTATTAATTATTTGTATTAATTAAGCTGACAGAGGGTAGATTTAGAATAGACACTATAAGGGAATTCTTCCCTGTGAGAGTGAGGAGGCCCTAGCACAGGCTGCCCCGAGAAGCTGTGGCTGCCACATCCCCGGAAATGTCCAAGGCCAGGTTGGATGGGGCTTGGAGCAACCTGGGAGAGTAAAAGGTGTCCCTGTCCATGGCATGGGGTCAGACTGGTTTGGCTTCAAGGTCCCTACCAACCCAAACTATTCCATGACTCTATTCCATGATTCTAACATGGGGATGATTGCAGAGCTGGCCTAGGGCTGCCTCCCACAGCTCTGAGGGAACACCCAGCCCCAAACCCCAGTGACACAGAGGTGTCATGCACCCAAACACAACCCAAAGCCATCAGAAGACAGGGATGAGGGAAGAAGTTCCAAACCCTCCAGGGGTGCCAAGGCAGCACCTCAGAACTCACCTACGATGGCTGAGGCGTTGCTGATCTCCTCTGCTATAGAAGATGCTTCAACAACAATGTGAGCAACAGTTATGGACTCCTCGACAGCAGGAACCACCTGCTGGCACAGAGCACGTTTCAGCAGGCAGGTTCTGCTTGTTTAAACACACTGCTCCCTCCCCTCCAGCCCAACAGACCGTTGCATCCTAATTATTTCCAGCCCCTGCTCGGAGAAGCCGCTGTCACCTTTTGTCCTTCCTGGCCGAGGAGCCCGGCGAGCGCATCGGGAGGGCGCTGGCAGCCCTTCTGCAGTTTATGCTGCACGAACTCCTCCAGGGAGCTAAACTCCGATTGGCAGCGCCCGCACTTGTGCACGTCATCCTCGTCTGCGGGGGAAAACTCCGTCAGCGGGGCCGGGACACGGCACCACTGGATCCCAGGATGCGGTCAGGTCGGAAAGGACCACGATGGAGCACTTATTCCCACCTCCCTACTCCAGCAGGGCCACCCCAGAGCACGCGGCACAGGATTGTGTCCAGACGGGCTGGAGTAGCTCCAGTGAGGGAGACGCCACAGCCTTTCCCGGCAATGTGATACACCCAGCACCGCCGCTCTGCCCGGCCCGCTGAGCGGCCAGGCAGTGCCGAAGGGGAGCTGGAGGATCCCGGCGAGGGACACGGAGACCCCGCCGCCTCCCGCCCCGCTGACAGCACCGGCCCGGCCCCCTCACCCACCGGGCCCCTCGGGCCGCGCCGCCCCCAGGCCTGGCTGTACCGGCCGGGGCCCTGTGAGGGCGGTACCTTGCTCGCCGAAGGGCGGCGGGAGGCTGATGAGGGCGGCGGGGGGCGCGGGAGGCCCGGAGCTCCCGGCCGCCGCGTCTCGGCCCGGCCCGGCCGCTTCTGCCGTAAGCGCCGCCGGCCCTGCGCCCGTTGCCATCGCGGCCCCCGTGTCGCAACGCGCCGCAAGATGGCGGCTTTACGGCCGTGTCGTCATAACAACGGGACGGGGCTCGGCGGGGGA
>VZTX01031235.1:546-19377 GCA_013400915.1 Pardalotus punctatus | reverse complement strand
AGCACACGTGTGTGAGCACACACCCACCCACCACATTCCCGCTCACTGGTTTATTCCCAGCCCAAACCCCCAGTTATCCTGACAGGCAGCAAACTCAAGCCTAAAGGCACCAGGCTTCCCTGGACAGATCCTCATTTTAGCCTTGCAATATCCTTTAATCTTCATGCCTGTGGAAGTTCCCTTTTTCCTTTAACCAAACAGAAAGATCTCATCAAAAGGCGTGAGTGCACTTCTGGCAGGGAAGACCTCACTCAAGACTGCCTGTCAGGGGCTTCCTCTTCTAGGGATGGCATTCCCAGCAGATTTCAGCTGGAGAAGAGCCAGGTCTCACCCTCATCACCATTTCTCTCATAATTCACGGGGTGGCATTCGGGCTGCTCTTGTGACATCCGCTCTGTGCAGGAGGCTGGGACAGGTCGTGAGCACTTCATGAGTCACAGCTCGTGAGATGGAGGAGGAGGAGTGTCAGCATCTGAGAGAATCCAGAAAAGAACAGCAAAAATGATGGGAGATTGCAAATCCTGACATCTGAAGAGACGTTACAGGAATTGGGTTCCTCTAATCTAAAAAAGCAGAAGATCAGTTGTTTCTCATGGCTGCTTTGGAATGATTTGTAGGAAAAACCATTGTGCTGCCTTTAGGATATCAGGATGGTTTGGGGTTGGACTGGATCATCTGGAGGAGCTGTAGAACCTCTTTTACCGAAAGACCAGGGCATGGGGGAGCAGTGCCCAGCAGGGCACCCTGACCAGAACTCGCTGCCCGAGCTGGTTGTGCCTCTCCCCATCTTCTGCTGCTGCTGCTCTGCAGTTTCCTCAAGTGCCCTCCCCACCCCTCAGCACTCAGGGACCCCCACTGTGTCCCACCCTGAGCAGCCTGGGCTGGTGGAAGGTTCCCTGCCCACGGCAGGGTGTGGAGCAGGATGAGCTTTAGGCTCCCTCCCAACCCAAACCAGTCTGGGATTCTGCGATTTCGTGATTTTTGCCTTGAACTCCCAGAGGAATCAAAACTGAACAGAGATCTCTGTTCTCAGGGCTTTTGGTCCAAGCTACCCAGGACTGCTGATCTTCAAAACTTCTTGCACGGCAGAGGCAGCAGAATGTTTTCTCCTTGATTACTGATGTTCTTGTGAATACTTTATTGACTCTATGTGGGCAAAGAGATAAAAAATATTTATTGCATGCAGCCATTCCCGTTTTTAAAGGTCCCATTGTCAGTAAATGACTACCACAGTGATAAGTATTTTTAAAGTACCACTGCTGGAAGACGAGGGGGGGTGTGGTTGTCTCCAGGCAGTGTGGATGCAGTTGGCCTCTTCTTTTTGGGGTGTCCAGATTGCTGAGGAATCCTCAGCAGAGAATGCAAAGATGTACCTTAAATCTCTCCCCCGGCCTCCTGCAATGGCAGAACGGAACATTACCACCCCAAAAACCCCTGCCTGGGGTTACTGGCCACAGCACTGATTGCTGGAGCAGAGGAGACCAGAACTCAACATCCAACATCAATCAGGAATTAACAGCAGGACTGTTAAAACACAAATCATGCCGCTCTAACCGGATGGCTTTTATTTTGCTGTGTGGCTGAATTGTTCCAGATCTGTGGCTTTTTGCTGGGAAAATGACTATTTTTTAAACTTTTTATAGTGAAGGCCAGAACACGAAGTGTTCAGGATAAGACTTCTCTGTACTGGAATAACTTGATAAACTCAGGAAGAACAGAAAACCCCAACTTTGGAGGCATTTGCTCTTGGAGAAGGAGTGAAAGCACTAATTGCAGTGAAATACTTCAATGAATGCAGCGGAACCACGGTGTAGACTCTGTCCTCAATCTGTGACTCCAAGCACGAGCAGTGAAATCAGTTGCAGAATCAGAGTTTTGCAGCTCTGCGTCATCAGCCTCCCACAGACAGGAGAGAATGGGATGGAGAACTGCTCTTCTAAAATGTTGGTGAAATGATTTGCTGCAAAATTCTGCGCTCAGGCTTTGGCAGCAGAGCAGGACTTGGAGGTGGCATCGGTGACAGCACCGTGGGACACGGGGACTTCCCAGTTGGAAAAGCCAGTCTGGGTCTGTGGAATGCAAGATGCACAAGAGATCCCAGACAGTGCAAGCAGGAAATGCTTGAAATGTTTAATTCCTGGCTCCTTTCTGCCCCTTGCAGAGTCAGGATGTCACATCTGCTGTCACACCTGCTGCTGCTGGTGGTTTTGCAAAGCTGCATTCAAGGGCTGTGTCGGACTGTGCTGACTGAAAACAAACCCTCAGACTTTCACCTAACCTGCAGATTTTCGAGCCCTGCTCTATTGAATTGAGTCTGTTCCTGTCTAAAAAGGCATTTAAGCTGTCCTCCTCTAGGCAGCAGCAGCTCGGGACGAGCAGGAACCCTCTGGAGTTCCCTGGGTGTCTCCTGGTGTTTTGGCCTGAGATCATTTGTGCAGTCAGAGGCTCCAGCAGGTGAGATTTGAAAGCTTTGCACTTTTGTGTGGACATCATCCTCAATTTCACCTTGCCCCATCCCTTTGATACGAGGAACAGATGTTCTGATTATCGTGAGGGAGGCTGAAGCTCATTTGAGAGTCGGTACAAATTGCGTCAACTGAACGAAAACCATAAAAATGGTGCGTTTCGTGGCAGGGTCAAGCCAGGATACAACAAACACCACTGATACCAGAGGGTAACCTGTGCTGGGGCACACACAGGTGTTTTACCTCGGAGATGGGAGCTTCATTCACCTGGCACGACACCAGGAAAGCTCTGCTGGGACGGAGGGCAAACCCTGATTGGTTTTGTCTCATTCTGCTCCTGCTCTAAGCAAAAAATACCTGATGTTGCCACCTCACAGGAGAAACGGGAGCCATCTGGAATCGTTCCAATTCAGAACATGAACATCCAGCCTCGAACCAACAGGGAATTCTGGCCAGCTGGGAGGGGAAGCTCCTGCGGGTTCAGTCTGGTCTGTGAGCAGAACCACGGAGGTGGTGCCGAGGAAAAGACACAATCAGCGAGTGGTTTTCATCTTCTGGGGACACCGAGGGTGTCCCGTGCTGCACACGGGGTGGGGAGGACACCTGCCATCAGACAGCACAGTGGCAGTGCTGGTCTGCAGGGCTGAGCCAGCCAGAAAAGGGAAATTCCTGCCCTGCCCCACGAAGAGCTCGGGCTGACACCTTTCCTTTGAAGGCAGCTTTGTCCTTCAGGACCTGTCCTGATGTGGGGAGAGCCTGGAGCTGCCACTTCCAAACTTAACAAATCCAAAGAGCTGAACCCAACCGACCTTCAACCTTCCCTTCCCCATCTGCCCTCTGATCCAGAGCAATGGGAAGGAGCAGTAAGGAATTTACTGCTCTTGGGAACTTCTGGTGGTTTTTTAAAATGCATGGAAAAAGTCAGTGATTAATGATTAGGAACTTGTTCAAATGCAGCGTTTGTACCACGGATTTGGGGGAATACCGTAAACACCTGCCCCTGTGCATTGCACCTGACGAGCTGTGAACTTCTGGGTGGGTGTTTTGGATGTACCTTGGTCTAATCCATTTGTGTTTAGAATTATTTAACCTCACCTTTGCTTTGCTGCTATCCCATTTTTCTGCCTGTGATGGGCCCTCCGTCCATAAGATTCCTCTCAGGGCTGCTGCAATGAGGAATCATCAGCACACATTTTGCTATTTCTATCTAAAAATTCCCTTTAGGAGACGATCAGCTTCATCATAATTGCAGCAGGGCCAACGCCAAGCAAAATAAAAGGGAGCTGGAAGCACTCCTGGTGCCTCTGAGCTGCATAAGCTCTGCCAAGCAAGGTCACAGTGGCTTTCAGGTGGAGCAGAGGCACCAGAAGGGCCTTTTGGAGCATCTCCAGTCCATGTGAACAATTCCTGTGCTTTGAGCCCGGCACATCTCAGGACTCTGCCCGGGCTGACCCTGGAGACGGTAAATCCTCTACCTGCACCCCAAAATGTTCGGTAGCAGCCCCTGTGGAGCCCTGGGCTGGCTCAGGACACCGGGATGGCTCAGGTTTCTGCGGGAGCTTTGCCCCAGCAGGATCCCTGCTGGCAGAGAGCAGCGTAAATGCCCTGTCACAGGGTCTGGCTAATCCAGCAGGAATGTGGGCACAGCTCAGGCCTGATCCCGAGCCCGTGGTGAGCTGGGACAGCATGGAGAGCACTGCACACACAGCCCAGGGAATGCTGCTCACCTTGAAATGCCGTCAGAGCACAGCTCTTGTTTTACTGCAATAGCAACGTTAGAGAAAAAACCCAAATATTGCATTAACCCTCACTGGCACTGACAGAGAATGAACCATAAATATCCTGCAGCTGCATCCCATTGCCTTCAGCCCTCCCTCACTCTGGCAGCAGAAGGTTTGGTCCATTCCTGGGCGCCGTGGCTCACCCTTGGCAGCGTCACAAACCCCTCCTCATCACCAATCCCATGTGAGCAGATCCATCCCCTGCTCCCTGCACTCCCCAAAGAGCCACACCGACGAGTTTGATCACAGCCCAAAGGAACTGAAGTGTGCAGAATCAACTGCAAGCTGCAAAGCCAGGCAGAGCAGTTGTGGCTGCAAGGATGGCTGAGTGCTTTGCTTCTCCTGTGAAGTGCTGTCAGTTCGAATCGAGGCTGGAATCTCAAATAAAATGAACTAGTTTTTCCTGTCTGGAAACTTCCCAGGACTTCCAAGTAATCTGGTGTCACACTGCCAGCAGAATTGGGCAAATGATTTATTCCACAATTTTTCTCTCTCTTTTTTTTCCCTCTTGCACCATCTGTGAGTAGTTCAGGATATTGCTTGATCAGATTTCTTCAATGAGATGATGGCAGGGCTTTTTTCCACTTTGTGATTGTTACGCCAGGAAAATCAGACTTTTCCTTCCTGGGAGCTGTGGCGCAGTTTCTTGTCACCCTTCCAGGCTGTGTGAGGAGCCTCCAGCAGTTACCCCAGGCACAGCTGTGCAATGAAAGATGTGCAGAGCTCCAGGTGCTCACAGCAAAAGGAGCAGTTGCTGGGCTGGGCCGATTCCATCCCGTTTTTCCTGCGGGATGCACGGATGCTGTGTCTCTGACCCAAAGCAGGGCTGGGGGATGTGTGTGAGGTCCCAGAGGAATGGTGTTTGCAGAGCCTGCAGCCCGAGGGTCAGTCCCGCCCTCAGGGGCTGAACCCACAGCTCCAGGTGCCCCAGGAGCCAACCCCAGTGGGAAAAACTAGGGCTGAAATGTCCTTGTGAACCAGACTTGGAAATGGCTCAGAATCCCAGAAAGATCCATACCCTTGGGAGGGACCTTAAAGATCATCCAGTTCCTTCAAGGTCATCCAGGTCGCCTTCCACAAGAAGGTTTGGGGCACTGATGGCCTTGGCCCAACCACCCATTCCAGACACCTGGAAGTGACCGCAACTCCACAAAAGCTGATGATGAAATCAAAAGACCCTTGAGGACTTTTAGTGCACATGAACATCGAATTCACCTACAAGAAGGGAGAAAACAGTGGAGCAGCTGGAAGCTGAGTCTTGCTCAGAAAGGGTCAGGCTTTAGAACAAATCAGAGAGAAAGAAATATTAAAGGTGCGGTGGAGAACGGGATTCTGTGCAATAAGGAAATTGCCTTACAAATAATTCAATCTGCTCTTTAAATGCTTGGTGTATCAGGCAGCAAGATGCAGCAGAATGTTTTAGAAATAGATTTCATTGAAGAAAAAATCCTATAGTGCTGATAAGTGGCAGACAGCTCAAGAAAATTCACTAAACAAAGCCAGGCGAGTGGGCCAGCAATAAATGTGATCCAGGTGAGCAGGTTGGAGAGAGAAAGCAACAATAACTGCAGGCAGCAATGCCTAAATGTGCTGACAGTTCCCATTATGGGGCTCAGTTTTCACTTTTTGATAACTTTGCTACTTTAATTCACTTGGGCTGCAGCTCTCCCAGCCAAGGTCTGCTCCAGACTGGGTTTGGAAAATTGCTGCTGTGGATCAGTGCTGGGGGTGAGATCTCTGTGAATTTATTAGACAAGAATGACTCCACACTCTTTTCCTCCAAAATGCTTTCAAAGTCAGGAAATTCATCCAAGCATTCCAGTAAAAGGGAAGTGAGGCTCTGAAGGGAAGCACCAAGGGATGTGGCAGTGGCAGCAGGGACGGTGCCCTGCTCTGTTGGTGCTTTGGCAGGAGAACCCCAGCATTCCTGCCAGGCAGAGCCCTCCTGTGATGTCACTGCCAGGAGTGGAGATGTAACAATAATACCAGATTTTCCCTTTCAGCCTGGGACACAAAAGACCTGTAAAAATGTGCCTCTCCCATTACAGCTTCATTTGCAATATTTATTGGTGTCTTTGCAAAGCCTCCGCAGTGGGGACAATCTCCTGTTTCAGGTTTGTTATGGCTGTTTCAGCAAGGACCAGCACAGTTGCAGCCACAAATGGGTTTTGGTGCCTAAATATCTCTTGAGTTGTTTAAATCAAACCCACGGGCTCCCCTGGCATTCCTTAAGGCTCTATTTGGAGACAACCTCTCTTGGAGGGACCTGGACCTTCTGTGCTTTATGGGCTGACCCAGCCCAGCCCCTGGCACCGCAGGGCTCTTGCTCTCCCTGCTCCCAGCCCCGACTGGGGTCTGCTTCTGCCCTAAACCTGAGTTAAACTCTCTGGCTCTGATCCAGAGGTTCAGAGCTTTCCCAACTCTGCCAAGAGATGACCAGGAGGCCCTGGAGCCACCAGAGAGATAAACAGAGTTTTCTGTGCCTGGAAGGTGCCCTGCTGTGGACAGGACAATGTGGACTGCACAGGATGCTCACTGGGCAGCAAGAACAGAGCCTGAGATGCTTTTGCTACAGCTCCATGGCCTTGGCTTTTGCCAGGGATCAGGGACAGCCCAGGCAGGATGTGGAGTCTCCATTCCTGCTCTGGCAGGGCTGGGGGATCTGCAGGCGGCTCCTTTCAGTCTCGGGGACTGAGGCACTTCACAGCTCTCTCTCTTTTTCTTTGGAGACCCCCTGTTCTCCGCCCCCCACCCAGGAGGGAATGAGGGGTCCTGTATTTTACACAGACTCGATGAATCCTCAACATTTGACTTTCTGTGAAAAGCATGTGCTGGTGTTAGATGATAGGATTCTGCGAGATCATGAGCCAAATTTGATTTGGGATGAGTCCTTGGAGCAGAGCTTTTGCTGGGGTTTTCAGCTTCTCCTTTTCACACACAGTCCCACAGTGGGTGGGGGCAATGGGGCACACTTTTATTTCTCTCAGTTCATGCTGTATTTGGGCATTGTTTGCGGCAGGATGGGACCCTTTCTAACCACGTTAAGCTGCCTGTCAGTGCTCTCAGCTGCAGAAAAGCTCCAGCCCTGCAGTCCCATGGACATCACCTTTACCTGCTGTGTGTCCTTAGGTGAAGTTTCAGTGCATATCCCACTTTCTCTCAAGCCTGTTTCATCTGTTTTGCTGAAGGCTGCTGACCTCCAAGTGCAGCTGAGGCACTTCCCAGGCAGTGATGTCCACTGGAAAAGCACAAACTGGTCCTTGGAGCTCGAGGTGGCTCCAAAGCAGCCCCCCAGTACCACCAGCAGTGCTGAGCTCTCCCTCCAAGGGACGCCTGCTCTCAGCACCACGAAGTCAGAAGGAACCTCATCACTGCTGCTGTGAATTCCCCAGGAATTCAGAGATACATGGGGATGTAGGCACACGGCTCTAGTCTGCTTGCAGGGGGAAATCAGCATCTTAATCTAGCAGGGCAATTATCCTCCTACAGGCACCACTCCTCACATGAGCCCTTGTTTGCAGCGCAGTTTCTGTTTTATCTCCCATTGCATTCCTGGAAAAGCAGGGACACTAAAAAGCATCTGTGGGCAGGGATGTGAGTGGGAGCTGTACTGGTAAAATTATAACGGTGGTATAATTATCCTGATCAATTTTCCATATAAAAGAGACTTCAGAAGAACTCATTTGTTTAACTATGTAAGCCTCAGCCTTTACTCCAGTGGCATCTCTGTTCACCAATCAACATAATGAACATAGGCAATTAAGGTGCACCAGAAACCTGGTTACATTTCCTAAAGGCATTTCCCAATGTCCAAATGCTTGATTTGCAAAATTAATGAGCTGCTGAAGTCCCTTGGTATAAATCAGCACATCTTGACTGACTTCAGATGAGATCCCCTCACCCAGCTGAAGGTTGGGTCCTTTGTTAGCCACGGGCTGCTCTGGGAAGCAGAATGATGGTTATTTTCAATATTTACAGTTTGATCCTGGAAGTTAATTTGGACAGTGTAGCCAGTGATTGAATTAAACAGCAGCCTGGGCACAAGCACAAGCACTCACGAAAAGGGGAAAAAAAGGTTTTTTCCTGTGGGCTGAGCTGTGCCTTGTGAGGTGCCATTCGCTGCCCCACCGTGATGTGCAGACTTGCAGCCCCTCATTTTCCTCCAGGCAAATTTCTTCCCAGAAAACTGGGTACAAACTGCGGGATGAGGCCCCCCAGCCCTCGGGGAGCAGCACAGCCCCCTTGTTAGCAGTGGGACAGAGCGGTGGCTGTGGTACATTTGCCCCTTGCTGGGTGAACCCCATGGAAATGGAGCAAAGATTCTGGTCCTGGATTGCTCAGCAGCAGAAAGCGAAGGGATGTCAAGTCCTTTGCTCACAACTGTGTTGGCTGATGCTGCCCTCAGGGGGTGAGACTCCTTCTAAAGCCTCTAAAGTGTTTCTGGCTGATTTGAGTGAAAGTGATTTGCTCTAAACCCTCCCTGTATTTAGTGGGTTCGGCATTAAAGGACGGGCCCTGCTCCTAGGAACGACCTGATTTCCATTCTCTTACCAGTATTTGGGTCCAGAGAAGTGTCAGGAGCAGAAGGAGTGCAAGGAGCAGAGTCAGGGACATCCTGAATCCCCACAGCTCCATCACCCAGCCTTCAGGGACCCGTCCTTACCCCCACCCTCAGATCTGGGAGCAGCAGGAATTTGTTGGGAAAGGGAGGAGTTTGGAATCTGAATCTGGTCCACAGCTGTTGGCTGCATCCTTCCCCAGGGCTGTGGCATCCCTCAGACTCATGCTGAGGCCAGGAGAGGTTTATGTTGGACATTAGGAAATGTTTTTTCATGGGAAGGATGGTGAGGTTGCCCAGGGAAGGGTGGACTCCCCATCCCTGGAGGGATTTAAAAGGTGGATGTGGCACTTGGGGACATGTGGTGACCTCGGCAGTGCTGGGGGAATGGTTGGATCTCAGAGGCCTTTTCCATCCTAAATGATTCCACAATTCTGTGATAACTGGGCTGCCTTCCCTGCTCTTTCCTTGCTTGCTTATCCTTATGGGCCGGGCTCCAGCTTCCCCTGTGCTGATCAAACATGAAAAACAGGGCTTGTGCATCCCGAGACAAACTCCCCGAATTTCTGAGCCAAGATTTCGGCCAATTAAAGCAGCTGTACAGAAATCCTAAAAGAGATGTGGAATTTTAAAAGGAATTACGTCCTTGCCATGGCCCTGACTCTGGGTCACTGCTGAGGTGCTGGTGCTGTGCCTTATCAGAAAGGGGATTCCAGCTCTGCACCTGAGCTCCTGCTGTGGAAGAGAGTGGAATGGAATGGAATAGAATAGAATAGAATAGAAGAGAATAGAATAGAATAGAATAGAAGAGAATAGAATAGAATAGAATAGAAGAGAATAGAATAGAATAGAATAGAAGAGAATAGAATAGAATAGAATAGAAGAGAATAGAATAGAATAGAATAGAAGAGAATAGAATAGAATAGAATAGAAGAGAATAGAATAGAATAGAATAGAAGAGAATAGAATAGAATAGAATAGAAGAGAATAGAATAGAATAGAATAGAAGAGAATAGAATAGAATAGAATAGACTGGAATGGAATGGAATGGAATAGAATGAATAGACTGGAATAGAATGGAATCAAATGGAATCAAATGGACTAGAATGAATAGACTAGACTAGACTAGACTAGAATAGAATAGAATAGAATGGAATAGAATAGAATAGAGTTTGGAAGGTTCTACATCTCCGGATCATCCAGTCCAAGGCCCTGACCACCTCAAGGCTGACCCAAAATTAAAGCCTGGTCTTAAGGGCATTGTCCAAATGCCTCCTGAGCACTGCCAGGCTGGGAATCCCCCACCCCCTGGGAGCCTGTTCCAGTGTTTGCCATGGGGTCCAGTGAGGCAGCTGGGGCACTCCCAAACAATGTTTAGGGATGAACAGCCCATGGAAAGCCAGCAGAGCACTTCTGTTTGCCGGCTCTGAAAATAATCTGAAAATTAGGGTGCAGATGAAGGACGAATTCTCCTGTGCAGCCCAATGCCCCAGAGTACCCCTGAGGCCATGGGAATGGCAGGCTTCCCAGGAATTCCCTCCTAAACAGATTAGAATCTACTCCAAACATTATAGAGACCAGCAGTGACTCTCAGAGGAGTAAATATTTCTGTTTCTGGGATATTAAATCCCATCGAGAGGCTCATCTCCTCTTTCCAAGGTGCCTCCTTTCATCTGACCTCAGACCTGGCGGACCAAAGTGTGAAATGTTGGTAAATGAGACTCACCCTGTTGATGTTGGGGTTTATTTCCTATTGGGGATACCATTGATTAATGGTTTTGTCCAAAAGTGAGGGGTTAGATCTAAATATTATCCTGTTAGGAATTTTGAATGTTTTCCTGAAATAGTAGCACAACACAGAGAGAAGCCAGACCATATAAATATAAAAGAAACACTCAGTGGCAAAAGTTTGCTTCACTTGAGACAGCAGCTGTTCAATAGGTGCTCTGGAGGCCGGGCTGGAGTTGGGAATGACTGCTTAGAGGAGATGGGAGGCTGTGGAGGACAGATGAGACAGTGCCAGGGAACAGAAAGACGTTTTCTTTAGTCAGGAGGAAGATCAAGGAAAGGTTTGATCCTCTCTTTGAGCAGAGGAAGAGCTATCAAAGAGCTATCAATAGGTGACATGAAGGTGACCAAACATTTAACACCTCTTTGATATTCAGTGAAAACTTCACAAGCAGTCGGACAGAGGCCAAAATAAAACCTGGTGTTGAAAGGAACGTCCTTAGCCTCGAATATTTGCAAGGACTTGGAAGAGGACACGTTTGTGCTCAACAGGAGCAGTATCCATGCTGTTTATTTCATCCCAGTCTAACACTGGGAAAGGAGTTCTGTGGACAAACCAGAAATTGTGGATCTGTATTTTGAGGACATGAGTTTCAAGGTGTGAGTGAAGCCAGGGCGCACACCTGACTGCTGAGGCTGCACTGCCAGGGGCTCCCCAGGCTCTGCCCCAGGGTGATGGAGTTGGGATGTGCATTTTAGAGCCATGGGAGACCCCAAACTCAAAGGGTTGGTAAACACGGTGAAAGATGGGGCTAAATTTCAAAATGTCTTAAGAAACAGTCTAGAAAAAACCCCAAGTCCTGCAAACTGGATAATTCCTGGTAGGGCTTTGGCATCAGCGGTTCTGGGTGGCACAGCTGGCTGGAGAGCAGGATTTAGGAGGAGATGAAGGATGAGCAGTTACACTCTGCTGCTACAAAAACACCAAAGCTGCATGCAGGTGTCAACTGGGTTTCATCTGCTGCATGCGGACCAACAACCCTGAAGTTCTTCTCAGTGCTGGAGAGGCTCTGGCCAGAGCTGGAGGCATCCAGGCTTGGGCTCTGCACTTTGGGAAAAGCATGGCACAGCTGGCATAGAGCGATGGAGGCGAGGGCAAGTCGAGAGCACTGTGGGATGTTTGAGCTACAGCAGAGAAAGAAGTGCTGAGAGCAGCTCCAGAGAGGTCTTGTGCAGCCTCTGGGGCAGGCAGGAGGAAAAGTGGGGCTGGATTTGCCTCAGGGATGACTTGGAATGGGTGCTGGGAAAGCCTCCCTAAGGATCACCAAGCACAGAAGCTGCCTGTGTTCGAGGGCGTTCAGCACCTTTGTCTTACAAAAAGAAAAATATCTGAGATTCACACAGACCTGGCCTGAGGAGAGAGGTGGACCAGGCAGGTCCAGCGACCTTCTGGCTGGAACTGGGAAGCTCTTGATTGGTTGCCACAGCACCTTGACACCAATTCCTTTGACAGGAATTCTGTGCCCCCTCTCTGTGCACAGTCCCAGCCACAGACACACTTTCATGAAAATGGCTTCGAGTTGTGCCAGGGGAGGTTTAGATTGGATTTTAGGAAAAATTTCTTCCTGGAAAGAGTTTCAAAGCTTTGGAACAGACCTCAAGGGCAGTGGAGGAGTCACCATCCCTGCAAGTGATCAAAGGACGTGTGGATGTGGCACTTGGGGACGTGGATTAGTGACAAACTTAGTGGTGCTGATGGTTAGACTCGATGACCCCGAAGGTCTTTCCAACCTTAACGATTCTGTGTGGTTAAAATTCTGCTCTGTGTGGTCTCCCCCAGCAGAAAAGTCTGGGAGATCAGCTCAAGGCTCTGTCCAGCAGCAGCAAATGAACTGAAAGCCCAGAAATTGGGCAGCACTTTCCCAGCAGGGACTGCGAGGAGGAGCTGGGATGGTGCAAGGAGCGAGAGCAGAGCTGTTGTCCCATGGTGGAAACCCATCCAAGTGGCTCTGGGAGACACTGAGCCACAAACCAGCAGAAGGATGGAGATTTTTGTAGAATTCTACACATTTCCAGAGAAAGTTGCATTTCTTGCAGTGCACAAACAGGCCAAGCTGAACATCCTTCACAGCACAAGGACACCGGAGCATTTCAGATGCAGAATCTGAAGCATTTTTGATGACCCATTCTTTACTCACATTCATTATTCAGGTCTGACTGTTTCATAAACTGGATGATTTCTCCTTATTCTCAAAGACAGATGCTGATGCTGAGCTGGAAGTTTTTCATCTGCTCTTTACATCGAGTTAACCTCTGTCTCTCCTCCTAACGTGAGCTCTGAAATACAGGAAGACAAATCCAGAGCCCTCGTTCTGTTCCAAGGGCTGCAGAGGGAAAAGGGTTTCCTGTCACTGGGAAACTGGTGCAACACAAGTCCTGTCTTTATCTCACTGGACATCTGAATCAGGCTTGTCTTTGTGTCATCAGTGCCCCCGAGCACAGCCAGTGGAACGGGAACTGCTGGAACGACCCATCTCAGGCATTGGATAATCCAAAAACGGAGCTGCTGCTGCCCTGCTGGGAGGGGTCACCTCTCATCCTGGGGTTCCAGCAGGCTGGAAACAGCTCCGAGAGGTCCCTTCCTGTGCCCCCACCCTGCTCCCTCCCTCCAGAGCCAACACCATCCTCTCTCCTCAAACTGCATCATCAAAAGTCCCGAGTACGAAACCCCACCGTGCCCGACATCGCACATTCCTCACATTCCTGGCTTCTCCTTGCTTGAATTTCCCTTTGTATCTTTGGTGCCCATATAAAACACACTGGAATTGATGCTGGTTCTAATTCACTTTTAAATACTTCCAACCCATCTGATCCATCTGTGTCCCTGAATCCTTGAATCCTACTTGCACTGTTTGCCCTGGGCTGCCAAAATGCCCTTTCGTAGCTCAAAGGCAGAAGGAAAAGAGGGATATTGGATTTTGGGGCCACTTCCCTGCTAGTTCCATCAAGTCAGAATAAAACAGAGGAGCAGAGCAGCCGCTGAAGACAAAAGCCTTTGATCTGATTTTATCAGAAATACTTGTGCCAATGAGGAGAGAAAGGGGGCAGAAACTTCAAGGTGAGAGTCGGGATCAGCAGGGTCTGAATTTCCTTTGAGGCCTTTCCATTTGCCACATGAAAGCTTCTCCCTCTCCTTGTCTTCCTTCCTGGGCTCCCTGGAACATTTTAGTCTGGCTGTAGGTGACGGTCTCAGAGCAAAGTTTCACTTTCTGGAGAGGCTGTTGAAATCTGCTTAACTCCTCTTCCCACTCCGTGCCTTTCAATTTGGCTTCAAAAGTCGTTTCCCTCCCCAGCTTTTTTCTTTGTATTTATAAATGTTTACCCAAAGGTTTAAAATCGATTTACTGTGGCTCAGGAGCTGTGCCTGGCACTGAGGGCTCTCTGGACAAAGACACTCTAATGAGGACCTAATTAAGTGAAAGCTGCCAAAGGAAATCAGGGTGGACAGGAATTTTCTGCTGGATGTCAAACTCCAGTAGCTCTGAGTGAATTTGGGACGTGGGCAGAGCTCGAAGAAAAGGTGGCACTCCAGAAACAACGGAATTTGTGATCACCCACAAACAGAAATTCTGAGAAACCTGCAGAGCAGGGGGTGTTGAAGGGGACCCTCCTCCTGGTATGAGGCAAACACAACCGAGAAGTCCTGAAGCTGGAGCCACAAGAGCCCTCAGCAAACCTGGCCCAGGCTCGGTTGTTTCTCTGTGGGACACTTTGTGCTTGGGCTCCTTCCCTGGGACGGGGATATTTGGAGAGCAGGAGAGCGCTGGACTTCACCACGTGAGATCCCAGCTCGCAGTCCCAGAGAGGACCTGCCTGGCCCAGCCCCGGTTCCTGTGGTGTTCATCTGGATGTGAAGGTGGCTCCAGTGCAGCCCACACAGCTCAGGGACACTGTCCTGCCCATTCCCACACCTTCCATTCTCCAAAGTCTAAAGGGGCTCCAGGAGAGAGGGACTTTGGTGAAGAACCTGGAGGGACAGGACAAGGGGGAATGGCCTTAAGTTGAAGGAGAGAAGGGTTAGATGGGATCTTGGGAAGGAATTGTTCCCTGGGAGGGTGGGCAGGCCCTGGCCCAGGGTGCCCAGAGCAGCTGTGGCTGCCCCTGGATCCCTGGCAGTGCCCAAGGCCAGGTTGGACAGGGCTTGGAGCAGCCTGGGACAGTGGGAGGTGTCCCTGCCATGGCAGGGGGTGGGATTGATGGGCTTTAAGGTCCTTTCCAACCTACATCAGTCTGGGATTCTACGACTGAGAAAGAGCTGAGTGCAATGATTTGATTATCATTTGAAGACATTTTAGTATGTGAAATCTGTCTTCTATTTTTCACTTTATTTTTGGGGTATTTCTTGAGGAGAAATCATTGCAGATTTTTTTTTTCCCCCTTAGCATTTCAGACTGGAGAGCCTGCAATGGTTTTGTCTGAAACAGCTTCAGCCAAATTTGACTTCGATTTGAAACTCTCCCCTCGAGTTCTTCCCCCCAGCAGTGTGGTCACAGGCTCTCCGGTCTGTGGGTTTTTTGGGGGAATGAAACAAAACCAAGGAGTGACAGCAGCGGCTGTGTCTCATCCTGAACTTTACTTCTGACAACTTCAGTCTCTTTTAAACCCAGTGGTTTCTCAGCCAATCTGTTATCAGGGAGGTTCTGGGCCCCTCGATGGTGTAATCTGTGATTTGGGGAGCACACACAGGAGCCACCCGGACACGAGTGCCCTCGTACCTGCCCAGAGCCCGACCCCTGCGCTGGCCCCTCTCCAGCCCAAACTGTCTCCCTTTTCCACGAATGGATGGATTTTTCTCCACCTTTTAATCTTGAAGGACCATCTAGATTAAGAAAAAAGACAATAAATTATCCATGGAGAATATTCTGCAGCATCTCCTCATGATTTTCGTTTTCAACCCAACCAAACCAACATGGAATGTTTAATGTTCGCTCCCAGTTTTTATTTTCTTGTAGGCTTTTTTCCTCCATTTACCAGCTCTGGGATTCACATGGGTTTTCCCTACACCCCCTTCACAAGGACTTTGCAGAATATTGTCCAAAAATACACAGTCGTGAAATTTTCAAAGCCTGAAAGAAATGGTATTGACCACTTTGAGCCACATAAAAAGAAATATTTAGTGACAGAGAAATGAGCTGGGGGAAGAGAAGTGCTGATTTTTTTCTTTTTACCAAAACAATGTTTCTTGTTCCATCTGAAGATTCAGCGCCCAGTTTAGTTTATTTGTACACACAATAAAACATTTTCAGCATTGCTTTCTCTTCGTGAGCACTCCACTTCCATTCCCCAGGCTGTCTCACCTACTGAGCTGTTTCCAAATGCCCCAGAGGATATTTGTAGTTACACAGGACTTGACTTTTTAATATAAAATTGAGATAGAGGCAGCAGAAGAAGCAAAACTAAAGCATTACAAAAAAAAATTCCACAGATTTATTTCCCTTTGCTGCTTTGAATGGCCAAGGAGCTGTGGTGTGAATGCCACCCTACAGGATATATCCCTATTTTCCATTGGGGTTTTCAGGAATACAACCACAGGAATACCTCTGGAGCTACATTGTGCCTCAGAAACAGGATCTTTTTTTTTTTAAATATTTTCTCCTGGCTGGGTAACAGCAATTCTGAACATTTTGAATTGAAGCGAGGCAGAGCCTGTCAGCTTCCCAAAAGGAACACGAGTATTTCTAAAGGAGCACAAGAGCTTCTAAAGGAGGTTGCAGGATGTTAATTGCCTATGGATACTGTAAAATGAGAACTAAAATACCAAAGGTTGCCAGGTCCCCTTCAGTCATTTTTTTCCCCAGAATTCAGTCTGCAGCTCAGACTTGTTCTAAAGGTAAAAGGCTTTTTCTTCCGTACCTGCAGATACAGGATGAGACTTGTCCCTGTCTTTCCCTCGCAGACAGGTCAGCAAACACCAGCTCCATCTCCAGAATCTGGGCAAGATTGACATTCTCCCGTGCTCATTTCTGACGTGCAACCTTTACAGGCTTTACCAGGGCAAGAAATTAGAATGAACACATTAAAACCTGTAAAATAAGAAGCACGAGCTAAACCAGTGGAAATCTCAGTGTCTCCCTTTATCTGCCTACTCCAGCCAGCGTTTGAGAGAGCAAATCCTGCCCCACTTAAACCATCACAACCCCCTGGAAGCAGAGGGTTCATCCCTGCCTGTCGAGCTTTGGCCGCAGGGATTTGGAGGTCACTGGTGAATATTTGCTTCCAGCACTGGGATGGTCACAGCAACCGTGGCACAGCGATGTCCCCAGCTGGGCTGGGTCCCTCCGTTTGGGAACCACTTTGGAGAACCCAAATCGCCACCCTTTGGTGTTCCCAAGCTGTGCAGACACTCCCAGCCCTGCAGGAGCAAACTGGGCTGCTCCCAGCACCTCTGCCCTTCTGGCTTTGGCTCCTCCAGAGCTTTGGTCTGCCCTGAGTTTCTCCAGGAGCTGGGGCCGGGCGTCACCCGTGGGGTGCTCTTTGAGGAACAGCACACCGTTATTCAGAGCTGAGGAACGGCACACCGTTATTCAGAGCTGAGGAACGGCACACCGTTATTCAGAGCTGAGGAACGGCACACCGTTATTCAGAGCTGATCCATCAGAGGTTGCTGGGTGTTCAGAAGGGTCTAAAGATGCCCCAGGGCAGGAGCAGGGTGGACTCTGAGGGGTGGAATGAGATGAGCTCCAAGGTTCCTCCCAACCCACACCAGGCTGGAGTTCTGGGGACCCCCAAAGCAGGGGCTGTCACCCCATGGCCACCTTCCCTCTGCTGAAGTTGCCCAAACCAGCCCAGATTTTGGGATTGATTGTTGCCCCACAGTAATCAGCCATGGTTTGCCTGTCCTGCAAACCCCCAATGCTGTTTGCCCTCCCCTTTGCCTCTTTCCCATCTGAGTGTTCAGCAGCTGTGCTGCCTAATTCTTACCACTTTTAGAAAATAGATTAATACACAAAATAACATCACGAGCAGCAGGGAACTGATAAACTCAATTGGTTCAATGACTGCTGGCAGTGTTTTCCCTAAATCAGAAATCATTCTGTGAGGGACAGGATGAAAGGAAGAGTGAGGATCAGTGTGTGAGGTCTGTGTGTGCAAATGTGTGTGTGTGTGTGTGTATAAACACTTGCGGGTGTTTTTTTAAATCAGCTCAGCATGCAAATATATATTTCTGCCGAAATGATGTTCAAACAGTCAAAGCAGAAACAGATGTATTGAAAATATAAATACAGGGCTTAATAAATATTTTATCATCAAATATTTCAAAAATGTCATCTTTAAAAACATGAAAATTCAGCCTCAGGAGGACCAAAATATTTAATCACTCTCAAGAAATTCTTAAAAGGGAATCTCTTTCCATCAGATTCCTTCTAAAGAGAAGAATGAATTTCCAGGTGCTGTGAGCTATATTTATTTTAATCAAAATCGTGTACTGAGTTAAAGGAGATAAAATAATCAGTGAGGTCATTATTAAGTGAGATAACAACTTCTGAATGAATGCTCTCATTAATCTAATTATAAAATGGAATGGTATCTTGCTAATCAGGCTGTTAACTGAACCCCTGGAAGTGTGAGGCTGTAATCACAGTTGTGTGAGCCAGGACCGGCTCCCGCACCGGGGCTGTGGGGAGTGAGGGGGAATCACATCCCTGACCCCGCTGGCACACGTGAGGCAGGGACCTGAGCCGGGAATGTGACCTGCAGCTCATCCCCACGGAGCTGAGGGACATTAAAAATTCTCTGAATGGGTCCCTCTGCTTCGCCTCCGCCATTCCCCTGGCCTTGGACACGAAGCAAGGATCCTTGAGCGTTCCCAGACTCCTGCAGTGGGGCCATTCTGCCCTGCCCAGGGGCTTTGGGGCTGGGGGTGTGGGGAAGGGCACGGTGTTTTGGGGGAAGGATGTTCAGCTGGGCTCAGGGCTCAGCAGGGCTCTGGGCTCTCCCTTGGGCTGCCTCTTTGTAAATCCCGCTGTGGGATTCCCAGCCAGGGCTCCTGCCAGCCCAGCTGAACCTGGACACACCTTTATGGTCAGAAATACCTGGGCTGACGTAGGGAATTCACACTGAGTCCAGAGGAGGCTGGAGATGCTCCAAGGGCTGGAGCCCCTCAGTTCTGGAGCTGGGGGTGCTCACCCGGAGAGGAGAAGGATCCAGGGAGAGCTCAGAGCCTGAAGGGGCTCCAGGAGAGCTGGAGAGGGACTGGGGACAAGGGGTGGAGGGACAGGACACAGGGAATGGCTTCCCA
>VZTX01031232.1:0-48024 GCA_013400915.1 Pardalotus punctatus | reverse complement strand
GGAGAAAAATCTAGCAGCGGCCAGAGCAGCAGCAGCAACAGCCCGAGAGGAATGGCCCTTCCTCCCCCTCGCTCCTTGGCCGAGAAGCCTGGGGAAGAGTTTCAAAACAACCCGCGCCCGGCAGTTTCTCCCGGCTGCTGAAAATGTAGCTAAAGCTACAGGACCACATTTCTGGGCATATACACAAATGATAGGGGATACAGGATCATCATATCATCACCCCAAGACACTATCTCATCTATATCTATATCTATACATATATCTATACCTATATATCTCCAGTAACAGGAGATGCCTCTTTGTGCTGCAAAAAGTTCCACTCAGAGGAGGTCCACGTTGAAGAGTGGAATCAAGCCCTGACATCAAGGAAAGCAGCAGCCTGATCTCTTGCATGCACAGCTGTTATGATAACCATCTAATATTTAGGACGGCCTCTATGTGACAAGTCCATTGCTGGTTAAACAAAAAGGTTGGCATGAGCTTTCTGTGTCTGAAATGAATTTCCACTAAAGCAAATACACGTGAAGTGCTGAAATGGTGATAGGTACATTTCTTAAGCACAGTGAGAATCTAAAGATATTGTAATAATTGATGAGTTTTCATTTCTGTGTTCTCCTACAAAAATTACTATCTCGATAAATGCCTCTTGTAGGAACAGCTTTAAAAATAACCCTTGTATTAGAATTGTTAGCACTATGGGTTCATTCCTTTTAAAAAAATTTGTCATGTTGTGCACCCAGATGATAAAAGCAATTACACTACTACTCTGCCTAGGCTAAACTTGTCCTTTTTATGCTACTGTCCTGCTTTTAAACAGAACTCCATTACAATATTGTAAAGATAACTTATTATTAGGTAGACTTCTAGAATAAAGCCCCCAAAACATATTACAATTTAACAGCATTTGGATGCAGATAATTGAACGTGGGAGTGGGCTGAGAAAACCACACTGCAAGATCAGGTGATTAATCAACTCAACAGATACTTTTTCTGATATTTAAAACTGTAATGATCTAATTTTATTCTTCTAAATAAGCCAGGCTTTTGCAACTTTAAAAATAAAAGTGCTGTATTTTTTGTAATTATGTATCTCAGCACTTAGTATTTTTAGTTCATCTACTAGGGTAGGAACAGACATCAATTATGGGACCTAAAGTGTCACCAGTGGACTCTGAACTCTTCAGTCCAACACAAAGAGGAAGAGACTGTCTTACTCCTATGTACATTTCAAGTGTTCACTTGACCACATTCAGCAGTATATGTCCCTGGAGACAGGCTTCAGAAGTTGCTTTAGCCAAAAGTCATCAATCTTTGCATGTACACTACAAACACAGAGACTGATCTGCAGTTATTTGTGTTGTTGGAAAAGCTTTATTTAAATAAGAGTTTTGTAACTTTCTTTTTATGTGATTATTTTCCTTGTGCTACTTTCATTCTTGGCACGGTTCCACTGGGCTTGAAATAATTACAAAAATTAATTTGGCCTTTCTGTATGCTTTATATACACCTCTAAAAAAGGCATTACTTTTTCTTGTTTGTACTCCTTTGGAATGTGTGAGGCTGACACCTTTTTTATGTATAAATAGTGATTTAGGAGATAGAGCTAAAACTAGGCAAAACTGTCAGCTCATGAGGTGTGAGACACTCCTTTCACTGAAAAGCTTTGTAACATTTTGATGCTCATCTAAAGGTCCTATTCCACAAATCTCATATGAGGATCTTGGCTCCCACTTAATTTAAACTTACACCACCACTGCAGACACTGCAGACAGAAAGAGGGGTAAAAAGGGAGAGGTCATACTTCTCCCAATTGCAAAGAAATATTTAAAATACTCCACCTAAGAGGTCTACATCAACATCAGACAAGCCCCAGACGCACTGCATTTTATAATGGTCATGTTCAGACAGAAACTTATGTGAACACCTGTAACCAACAGGGATGTCCACACTGAGAGCTGAACAAGAGTCAACCCATGTTAGGCGCCCATCATGAAAGGCTGCAATCCCTGCTCACACCTTCCCACGATGAGAGTACAGGAACAGAATTAGCTCTGTGCCCAAGTTACCAGGCTAAGCCAATTAACAGGCACTGATCTGGGATCCTGACATACCAGTAACATAAAATAAAAGAATGAAGAGGATCTCAGAGCAGAGATATCACAGCCAGCAAGGCTAAGCAATGCCCTCAGCACAGATCAGCATCCATCACAACACACATTCAAATACAGGTACTGTTTGATTACCACAATGCCAGGACAGTGAGCAGCACTCTGATTACAAGAGCAGAGATGATTGTGGACAAACTGTTAACCTTCCAAACTCTGAAAATGCCTGTACACATAAAACAAACAGTCAGGTGAGTTCAGTGATGGATACACGTGAAGGCATTGTGATGGTTCACACAGAATATAATCCGCCACATCTCTGACAGAAGCAACAACCCCAGTCAATACATGGAGATGATTTTGTATTTTGCATCTCTGTTTACTACTCTACATTCTGCACAGTTTGTACATAGGGGTTGGATATCTTTTTTTTTCATGGAATTCTTTGCTCCTGTATTTATAGTGATGCACTAGTGTTGAATCAGAAATGTCTTGCTGCACTGGCTTGTTAATACAAAGCACATCTTCACCCTCTTCAGTCTTCAAGTGGACAGTGCATATTCTTGATAAATGCTTCAACAACTCTGTTTACAAAGTAAATCCTATGTCTCTCTGAATCAAAACTTGGGTTCATACAAAATAAGCTCTGTCCTTCCCTAAACCAGTCTCCCACCACAGCTTTCTGCAATAACACCGAATCTTTTCCATTCCTAGTTTCAGACATCCAAATGTCACTAATTGCCCTAGACTGCATGTACTACAACCTAAAGCATGATGTTTCCTACTCATCTTTCATCTCCACTGACGTGATCTACCTTGCCCTTGCTGGCTCTTGAACATTAAAACCAGACCAAATATTAGCAAAAGGAAAGGACAAAAGAGGTGGTTTGAGAAGTGAAAATTGCAGAAACTCCCTGCTCTCCACCACTGCAAAATTTTCTCTCCTAATAGACACAGGTCCTCTCAGTTTTTCCAGAATTAAAAAAGGACTAAATATATTTTTGAAGGCTTTGATAATAAAATGGTAAAGAAAAATCTTAAAATTCACAGATGAATGTCCACTTTTTAGCGCTGACATTTAACAAAAAATACTTCAGTATATTCCACAATGCTTAGGTGGACACATAAACACAAAAATCAGTGTCTAATGAATCTTTATTGGGATGCCACTTCTCTTTTGAGACATAAAAATATCTTTGCAAGGTCCCTGTTTACACATTCAGTTGCCACAGCTTAATTAAAGAGAGTAAATGAGGAAAAAAAACATGTTTGAAAGAGAGACTACGCCAAAAGCATAATGTGGTTTAAACTGGCCTAAGGTGACATTCATCATCAAGATTTTTGATTTCATGGATAATCTCACTCAAACTTCCATGATCTATGAGATTACTATGCATGGAAACTATCAGCTGTGTCTGGTACAAATGCAAGGCTACGTCACTTCAGGTGAAACTCACAGTAGTATTTCTTGCTGGTTGGATTGCAGCCTTTAATCATAACTTAAATAAGGCCTTAATCCTGTAGACCTCAGACCTTATACTAGGAGTTCTAAGGGGACCAGGAGCAAAGCTTCACATACTGGCAAGGACAAGACAGAATTTTAATCCTCTGTTCACTTTCAACTAAACCTTTGTTTGTCAAGCAGGCACTGAGTCTATAAATAAATAAAAGCTCTCGACTTTTTGATATAATTAGTTCCTGCCTTTTTTTTACATCAGAATGTAAAAGAGTCACATCCATCTGTTTAGGACAGAAAAATTTTTCACAGGCTAGATAAACATACTCTTGTTCAATATTGCTCCAATTTTATATATCATGCACCACTTTCAGTACATTACTTGCTAGGAGACAACCTAACAAAGTACATGAGCAACCACCCTAATCTAGTCTTTAACCAACCTCCACATTTTAGCTGTGAGAATCTGGTGTGCATCTGTAATACATTCACTTGCCAATATTACCCACCTTTTTGCAACTTGAAGATTTAATAATGCCAGCACTTCTTTCCTGAGGGAGCAGGCTCTATGGAAATGGGGGACTTTACTCATGTATCAAGTTTTAGTCATATGTCAGTCATTTCACCCTTGTTAAAATGTCACGACCTCTGCGTTAAATAACAGCATGTGACAACACTGTACCAGTCTGAGGAGGAGAATTGCGTAACGCTTTTTTGGAACAGCAAAAGAAATTTAACCACTGAGAACATAACTGATTAAACTGGAATTTGGACAGCACTCTGAGAACCCAATCATTACCTATGCAAAAAGCAGTCAGAGATTTTGAGGGCTGATTTATGCAATGAGTGTAATCCAGGTGCAGTCCCACTTTGCCCTCAAAGTGAGATACTGGACATGGACCAGCCCTGTTCTTGAAACCATATAAATGTGAAAATGCTGTGCTGCATCCATTCATGTAAGGTTTAACCCTAAGCAGTAACAACTGCTGACCTTGTTTGGTTTTTGAGGACCTGACAAAAACAGTTTACAGGAGCTCAGATTTTTAAAATGGGTATTGGAAGTAAATCACTCTCCCAAATAACACACACCTAACATGGAAAAATTCTACTTTTGTATTCCATTGTTGCAAATTGCAAGTTTCAGACTGAGCAAGTTGCAGGGGCGGGTTGGTAGAAACCCGGTCTAGTATATATAGCAGTGACAGGCTATAAACTGAGGAAGGCAGAATAAGTACATTTAACACACAGTTTAGGTTTAGTGGCATCAGGAATCCTGCCTTTCTCACATTTAGCTGAGCAGA
Organism: Pardalotus punctatus; assembly: GCA_013400915.1. Taxonomy (NCBI): domain Eukaryota; kingdom Metazoa; phylum Chordata; class Aves; order Passeriformes; family Pardalotidae; genus Pardalotus; species Pardalotus punctatus. Next base: position 43,162 of record VZTX01031232.1, on the reverse strand, counting down.
GTCGATTCTAAACCAGATGCAGTTTTGCGAGGGAATTTCCATAAGGGATGTTACATGACAGGACTACTACAAAATAACATCTCAGGGATGCAGTCATGCAATAAATGGGTCCTAAAGAAGAATTTGCTTTGCTGTAACTAAGGCAATTATAATTCTTTCAAATTTCTAATGCTTAGTAGGGCTTTACTTAGTAAAACTGTGTATTTAACTTTGTCCATTGTTTTACCTGGCAAGGAGATCTGCAGGCTCTTGCCAGTTGATAGATTTACTAATTTTTAACCAGATTTCACTATATTCAAATAAAGGTCATTGTTTTTAGTACTTACTTACAAAGACTGCCATTAGGCAGTTTTTAGCCCCTTCACTGTTTGTCTGTACTCTGTCTGACCAGGCTGTGCAAGGCTGAACCAGCAAGGGAGCAGATGGAGAGCTTGCTCCTGCCCTCATCTCCTCCCAGGATGGCACCACTAAGGAAGAAGCTGGAAAAGTGAGAACTGTCTGCACTCAGGTCCAGAGGATGCTGGCAAGTCTGCTCAAGAAACAGATTTCCACCTCCTCCCACAAATCTGTGGCTAACACTTAAGTTATTCTGCACATGAGATTATCACTCAGCAGAAGCAAGCTGTTTTAACATGCTCTTTATCCAATAATATTGATCTGTTTGTGCCAGTTCTACGTGCTTTGGCAAGAGACGAAAACAATTATGGACATGGGGCATGGGAGCTTTCACTGGGAAAATGGAAATAAAATAATTTTATCATGGATCTAAATGTCATCAATTTCATGGTTAAGGCTGTACTTATACTTCTTGTCACTGCAGACTCCTCCAATTTACAGGTAAAGGAAATCGTTTAACAACGATTTATACGCGTGAAAACCTCCCTCCTAATACTCTCCTTGTGCTATCCTTTGCCTCTCCATGTCCAACGTTACTCATCTGACAAGGTGAAGGCAACATCCAACCCCCAACTCCCCAACTCTAGGCTACGCTAGCTGAGACCACTTCTTTACGGCTCATCAAGAGTTCATGTCCTCCCCGACCCGTGCACACAGCAAAGTTGCTACATGCTCTCTCCCACAACACAACTGTACCCAAAAGAGACCTTAAAAAGCATTTTCCCTACAGCTGCAGTACACTTGCTCACGTGGGGGTGCTTTGCTGAGATTTTCCAAATCCTCTCCCAGGTGGTTGTGGCTTCTCTACCTACTGACTTATGTGCCAGCAGGACCCCGATGCAATGCAGCACACACTCCCTGGCAGCCCCTCACTGACCCAGCCTGGGGGCCATCCCCAAATCACTACCGCCCCTCAACCGCCACCCGGTGTCCTACCTGGCATCAGCTGCACCGCTGCCTCGGGGGTGTTGGTGGGCACAGCGTTGGGCTGCTGCTGGCTGGAGCTGACCTCAGGCTCGGCGCTCACCGAGGGCGAGCCAGCCACCTCGCCACCCGGGGCCAGCTGTGGGACAGACGGGAGGGTCTCCTCAGCGGCCGGTGGCTCCTCCTGACCAGGCAGCTGCAGGGCCGAGAGGGGGATGCTGATGGGTTTCCCAGCCGTGGTGGTGGCATTGGAGCTGCTGGCTGGCACCTGCTGGGCGGCCACAGGGCCACCGCCTGCCCCCCGCGCTGGGGAGGCCAGGAGTCCCCGGGGCGGCCGCTGCGTAGCTATGCGGGGCGGGGCGGGAGGGGAGGCGCAGGGGCGCTGTGGTTCGGGGTCGGGGCCGGGGCCCGCAGCCGGCTGGGACACGGTCCTGGTGGGTCCCACGCAGGAGGGCCCAGCCGGGGGCTGTGGCTTGGGCTTGGACATCTGTGTCAGGGCCAGGGCCGGCCCGTCGGTGCCGGCCGTCAGCTCGGCGTTGGCCACTATATAGTAGTCCTCAGGGAGCTCCTGCTTGATCTTCTTGAGGAGCACATCGCCACCGCCCTCGTCAGCGGGCTGAGCGTGCGCCTGCGCCTGGGCAGCGGTAGCCGGCCGCTTGCGGGGGCCGGCGGGAGCACGGTGCGGATGCGGCTCGAAGTCACTGTCCTCATCGGTGACAGAGGACTCACAGACCATGTCGAAGAGGGTGGCCTCATCCTCATACTCCTCCACAGGCTCGCCCAGCTCCGACGGCTCGCTGCAGTAGGAGAAGTCGCAGGAGTCGCGAGTGCGGGTGCAATCCAGTTTGGCCTTCCCCGGCCGGCCTGGGTAGCGCTCCAGGGGGCTGGCCTGCGCCTCTGATGGCACCCCCAGCATGCTGGGGCTGTCCGAGTTGAAGCTGCGGCTGTCCTGGAAGCAGACGCGCTCCTGGGAACCAGCCCGGCAAGTGGCGGCCAGGGGCCAGTGGTAGGCGTGGCCAGCACTACAGCCCCACATGGCTGTCAGGTTGCCATGGGCCCCCTCAGAAAGCAGGTGCTTGAGGTTGGGGATGAGGCTGCAGATGGTCCCATGGCTGTGGGCCCAGCTAACCAGCTTGGAGAGGTTTTCGGAGGATGTGTGAAGGCAATCCTCCATGGTGCAGGATCGACAGCACCTTGCCACTGGGAAGTCAGCTGAAGACCGTTCAGATCACGGGGTCCTGGCACTCACGGTTGTGTGTTGCCAAGTTCATGCTTGCTGCTCACCTGCAGAGAGAGAGCAAAACCCCGCTCTTCAGCACTCCCAAAGCATGACCACATTCGCACAGGCAACTGAAATATTTGTACACTCGGCTAAACCCATTTCACTCATATCTCGTGCCGTTCAAAACGTGTCTCAAACCTATGCCCAGTTTTAAGCAGCATCATTCCTTGTTCTCAGGAACATCCCTGCAATATACAACTGAAGACAAAATGCTTTTCAAACAAGCCAGTTCAGTTTCAGTGGCAAAACTATTAGAAGCTTAAGTCTCTGATAAAATATAAAAGCAGCCTAAAAGATGGTGATTGTTTCTTCATACCTAGGAAATTAAAAAGGAAAAAAATCTTAAAACATACAATTGATCTTGAACCCCAGGGTGGCAATCAAGCACCAAATTTCACTGGATCTAAAGAAACTATGAAGTTTTATGTAATTTATGCACATTTCTTAGCTGAATCAAATATCTCATTTTCAGCTGAATTTGAGAGTCATCAAAAGGAAGGTCCAAGACTTGAGTTTTTAATACAAGGGATAAGCAAACAAGCTCACCCTTTGCTGCTCTATACTGATAGTCATCAGTTGCTTAAAGCCTTAAGAGACTCTTAAAGGACCTGCAAGATTTATGCCATAACCTTCGTTAAACTCTGAGTCTTAACATTTTGCTTTTTTTCATATTGTCTGTTTTCCAACATCTAAATCATTATTCAAGTCAAGAAAAACTCTTGCCATTTTCATCAAAACTATTTAGAAATTTGCAGTACAAGATGAGAGCAAAGTCTGAGCGTCTCTCTCTGTATACACCTAATGACAGAGAAGTCATCTACAGTGTCTTCAGACAGCTAAAGTATCTGCGAACTTCTGCTCGTTTTTGCAGGTCTGTTTGGAAGCTCTCCCTAAACCTCTCTTTCCTGTGCTTTGTGAACATGACCTGCAAGTCTTGGAGTTCCTGGTGTTCTCATTTCAGTTCTATTTTCATGTAGGCAGAAAAGCCCTTATTTTCTCCCAGCTGAAATGCAGCAGTCATGGCAATGTTGCACCTCATTTTATTCCTTCGCTTCTTCTACACAAGCATTTTTAGATGCAAAATGAACTGCATCAAGGCTTAAAAAGACATGGTGGCTATCGGCCCCTGGGGAATGCTTTCCCTAAAATCAACACAAATTACTACCTTCCTAAGTAGTTGCTCCTCAGTGTCACCTGTCCCCAGTTAGCTGCAGATATCTGTGTTTGCTCTGTGCCAGGGAAGGTGAGGAGGTTGTGTTTCAATGGTTTTGCAGCTTGCATATCCCTGCCCACTCACTCCTGTTCACCATGCAAGGGTTAGTCTGTGGAAACCAAAACTGGAAATGAAATGGACAAGTACTGCCTACAATTTTCCTCACAAGGCTCCTCTCAGGTCTTTCCTCTGCGCCCAGGCACTGTGAGTCTTTGGTGGGGTCAGGAATGGAGCCAGCATGGGAATTTCTAGATACTTTGCAAACTTCCAGGTATATTTTCAATATCTTTGAAATTAAGCATGGACGGGATGAATGAACAAGAAGAAGGACATCATTAGGAAACAAAATTTTGTAAAATTCAAGCTTGTTTTTGCAGTAGCTCAAGCCAGAGTGCATGCACAGAGAACAATGTAGAGACTGCTACAATAACTCGAATTCCAGCCCACATGCAAACACAGATCTCAGAGCACCGTCTGCAATGCAAAGCTCCTTGCATGACCAGTGCATCTGTGAAATATAATAAATGCAGAAGGTCCCCAGTTTGCAAGCCTTTTAGGCACTGGGGAAGACATCCCTTTTCAAACATACAACTTTTAAATATCTAAAACTTTTTTTTTGCTATATTTTGTTATTTGCTTTAAAGCCTTTAAAGATCCACTGTTACTCTTAACAGGGGTCAAAACCCACAGCATCCATGTTTCTTCTGAGAGACATGTTCAAAGACATGTACTTAGAACACACCCAGAAGAAAGATGGAAGGAGAACACCATACTCGTAGCAAGGCAAAGAAGACAATCTGCAAAGTGAACAGGGAAAGGAGAGAGAGCTAAAGTCAGTGATACAGTCAGAAGCTGCATCATTGTAAACCTGCATCAGTGTAAACCTGCATGGTACCATGGAGCTGCTCAGTTACCACACAACCAGGAATATATCTTGGGAAGACAGAAAGCCCCATTTGGCTGAAGAACGATTTTCCCCATAGGGAAATGAGATAAGGTCTGCCACCGTCTGACTGCCATGGTCAAGATTGTGCTGTTACTCAGAAGCACTGTGTCTTCAGTTTGCCAACTGCAACAGAAGTTGCCAATGGCACTTTGGCAGGAAGGGACTCATGCTGTAGAAAGCACAGCAAATGCATAATTATGTACCTGGTTTCCTGAAGAGGACCTTGTCTGCTTAGTCAGACAGCACGATCCTGGCTGACAGTCTGCTCTTGTTTTCTACATCACATTTTAGAGATTATGCAAGTTCTTCATTCAGACTGGCAAGATCTGATAAAATGACTCATGCTTAATAACCTGCTAACATGGTAACTCTGAAATCATACACTAACTATCAAAGACATGCTGTAGCTTCAGTGTGATCTACACTGGTATTTTAACTGCATTACAGGAGCCTTAATCTTCCACAGCACTTTTCTTCAGTTCAGAGCCTCCAAATATCTAATTCAGAGTGAAGCATATCTGGGTGCTGGAAATTCACTGCAGCTATCTGGACCCTAAAGTAAGAGTCAAATTTTAAGGCTTTTTTAGATTTTTCAACCTCATTTACAACATATCAGTATAATGACTAACGTGAACAGAATATGTGGTGTGCAAGAAAGTGGTTCTATTGCAAAACCATGTCTTGAGATCTGTTGTTCATTAAGGGGAACACCATTTGAGTTGGAAAAGGCAGGATTTTCTGTATCCAGAACTAGAGTTTTGCCATAGTAGATCTATTTGATGACCAAAGGGCACTGAAAAAGAGCAACTTTTAAACAGTAGCCCTCTTCCATGTTCTAGGACAGGACTTGGCTTAGCTGCTTTAATGTAGACAAAATTCTTCCTGATTTTGCACAGAGCAGTAGGAAGAGGCCTTTTGTTATGATGCAAAGAAGATTCACTGACACCAGGCAAGTCCCAGGAGCAATAGCAGTTGGTAGCTGTCCAACATGAACCCTTTCCTTTATCCCATGGAAAGAACGAGCAAATACCATTGGGGAGCAGAGGTCTGGCCACCTCAACTACAGTTTCTCCTTTGGCTCCTTGCACATGAAAGTGATAGAGTGGAGTTTTGGTTAGGACCTTGTGGAAGGTTCCTCAGGGCTAAAAGGGAAATCTGTGATATGGCTCCCTCAGAAAGGAGGCAGCAGAGGTGAGGATGCAGTGAAGTAGCTGAATGCAAAAAAATGGGATGATGCAGAGTTGTACAAGTGGGAAGTGGGTGTCCTCCAGCAGTGTCTCTCCACTGGAACATGCATTTGGTGGTCCTACAGCTTAGGGAGGGTGATGGGTGCATTTTGTTGGAAAGAAAGAAAAAGATCTTGCTGGGATTCTCCCTTCTCACAGAGACCCAGGTAGTTAGCAATGGATTTCCTTCCCCAGGTAATGTTAGATAAGTCGATTCAGACTAACTTGCATCACATATATGTATGTTTGAAATTCTGTTACCACTACTGATTATTAGCACTTCCACACTGATTTCTTTTTTAGGGGAACAATACAGCCAGGACTACATTAACCCTCTTGGGACATGATGCCAAGGCTGATACTACTGGGAATTTTCTAAAAGTTCAAGATTCTCAAGTAAGAATACAATGCAAAATTTACTTTTGTTAATAATAAAAAATAAGTGTTCTAATCACACAGCTGTATAAAAACTCCAAAACCTGAATCCTAAAACATTAAAAGAAAGGTGTAAAAAATGCTGTTAATTTTACATAGCATGGATTTCAAATCAATCTTACAACAGCTGAAACCTGACTGTGTTTTTATGGAGAAGCAATATTTTATCAGCTTCTACATTAAAAAAACTTTGAAAGCAGTTGGGCTCTGCTTTCTCACACTTGCAAAAGAGGCTCAGAAAATTTTAAATCCTCTGTTTTCAGCCTCTCCACCGTGTCCAAATTTACCAGGCTTTTACTCCATCACCATCTGGAGGGGAACCACTACTTCATTTTTTGAAAGACCTATCTCTCCATACTTAAAAGCACTGTGTATTAAAGGTTTGGCCACCATGGTGTAAGTATCACTGAGGTGCCCACAAAGTCCTGCTGCACTCCCACAGGCCTCACTAGCCACCAACCCAGCATCACCTATATTATTTCTCTTTCACAAATTAAGATGCTAAAGGAAACTCAGCAGGAGCTGCAGCCTTGCCCAGATAACACCTCCAAATGCTGGGGGCCCCAGCCATGCAAAAGAGAGCCCAAAATCACACCACTGCTCATCAGCTTTTCAACTATCTCCTACGAGAGGTCTCCTGCTAACAGTAGAGTTAAAGCTCAGCCTCTTTGCCCCAGTGTTTTGATTTCTTCACTGATGTTGCTAAGGAGGTCTTCAAGATGACAGTAAGGACCACCAAAACAGACCAGCAAACTGGAAGGAATGGGAATAGGTGAGTGCATTTTCTCTGTTTTTTGACTTCTGCAGTACAAAACTTCTCTGTCAACTCAAATATTATTGAATTTACTCTCTGCTTGAAATAAAGAGGACGAAGCAAGAAGAAGCAGAGAGAAGAGAGAGAAAGCATGTAGGAAACAATGACATCTCATAGGCAAGGTATGAATTAACTGGTTTGGCAAGTCTACCGTGGGAGGAAGGGGCTGACTTCCACCTGTCATACAAACTGTATATGGCTCCTTTTACTTAGGATAACATGTTTTTATTTGAGTATGTCTCCAGGAAGCAAAAGGGTATACATTACAGAGGAAAGGTTCACAAATCCTGGCAAATTCTGCAAGCCTGTGAGGTAGTTTGGCAATGTCATGTATCCTTAGGCTAGTGAGTAATGCTTTCAGCTATGCTCATTTTTCATTGTTCCTTAACACTTTCCTACAGTCTCTGGATGGTGTCTTCAAGGGAAAAAGAATCTCTCACCTCAACAAAATCACTATTTAAAATTTACGTAACCTTATGCTATTTGTCTGTGATTTTAGCTCGGTAAGAAATTATTTAGAAGTAAATAGGGGTACACAGGAGGAACAAACCAAAACCTTCATGCTAATTTTCCACCTCCACAAATTCTAGGATCCCAAATTTTAAATAAATTCAGTCATTTATGTGTAGTAAGTGCCTTCCCTCTTGTCTGTCTCAGAGCTTTTGTGCTGCACAGAAAGAAACAGCTGTTGTGGTGCAGCCACACTCTCCACCATCAAATTTGCTTAGAAGAGCTTAATACCCACCACAGTGAAGACTCCACTGAGTGCAGTGGCCATTGATCCAGGTCCAAAATGTCTTTCCTGCGAGATTGGACTTGCCTAAGGAATAATGTCACTGCAGCCACTTCGCTGGAGGGATGAATTTTGGACAGGCTAGACAGATGGTCCAAGGCCAACTGTATGATACTCAGCTAGAACAAGTGCTGTGTCCTGCACTTTGGCCACAACAACCCCATAATGTGATACAGGCTGGGGGCAGAGTGGCTGGAAAACTGCCCAGTGGAAAAGGATCCATGGATGCTGGTTGACAGCAGCTAAACATGAGGTAGGATGTGCCCAGGTGGCCAAGAAGGCCAGTGGCATCCTGGCCTGTATCAGAAATAGTGGGGCCAGCCAGGATTGTCTCTCTTTACTTGGTACTGGTGAGGCTGTGACTTGAGTGCCATGTTCAGTATTGGGCCACTAATTACAAGAAAGACACTGAGATGCTGGAGTGTGTCCAGGGAAGGGCAGCAGAGCTGGGGAAGGGTCTGGAGCACAGGCCTAATGAGGAATGGCTGAGGGAGCTGGGTTGTTCATCTTGGAGAAAAGGAGGCTCAGGGAAGACTTTACCATCTACAACTGCTTGAAAGGAGGGTATAGCCAGGTGGGTGTGGTCTCTTCTTCCAGACAGCTAGTAACAAAGTCAGAGGACATAGCCTCAAGGTGTTCTGATTGGACATTAGGAATTTCTTCACAGAAAGGAGGACTAAACATTGGAATGGGCTGCCCAGGGAAGTGGTGGACTCACCATCCCTGGAGGTGTTTAAGAAAAGACTGGATGTGGCACTTAATACCATGGTCTAGTTGACAAGGTGGTGTTCAGTCAAAGATTGTACTTGATGATATCAGAGGTCTTTTTCAAACTAACTGATTCTATGATTCTTTAATTTTAATTTCTGGTTTTTGGAAACCCTGAACTAATTCAAATATGGCTCTACACTCACGTAATTCTTTTATCATCATTATTTTTGATAACATTTTTTAACTCAGTCACTAGTACTTCAATCCCTTTAGTAATCCGAATTCTCTTGCTTAGAGTTCACATTTTGTCTACCAAAATATAAAAAATTAAGAATAAGACCTCTTGCTCCATTTTTCTCAATCCAGTATCTCTTACAAATGCTAGAAATTCTTGCCTCCACTTTTAATGACTCCAGCCTATGTTTTATACAGAGCTGGCATCATCATGCAGAGCAAGTTGGGCAGCAGGCTGGGGTGACAATAGCAACACGACTTTGCAAAAAAAAAAAAAAAAGTCCCTGGTTTTGTTTTTGCCAGAAGTGGATCTTGCAATAACCAAGCAGGGACTCTCAGGTACACCAGTACTTGATGCAGAGCCTCTGGGGTAAAACCTGCTCTGGGAAGAGGCAAAAATGACAGTGACAGAGAGCTGTGCAACCAGTCAACACCTTAATAGTTAAACAGTGAAGCAGTGCTGAAGCAGTGCCAGGATGAAGACCAGATATTCACAGCACCTCCACAAGCTTTGTCAATATGAGTGTCAAATGCAAAAACATCATCATAAATGTGATGGTGACAACAATGTACATTGCTATACAATACAAGCAGTGCTACAACACAGACAAGCACTTGAGAAGATGCCTGTGCATCACAATTTGTAAAGCATAGCAGGGAGTTTTTCTGTAGCCTCAAATCAGTCTTGGACATCTCTCATATTTTACCATCTCTCTATATAGCAAAGACATTTTTAAAGAGAGAACACATCTTCTGGGAAAGCATTTCTGAAAAGTGTATCAACAATCAAATTTTAAGGTCCTGAGCACTTGAAAAAAACAGTCAATATTTTACTTAAGTTACTAGGAAGCTTATCTATCATGTATTGGTTATTGCAGTTCACAAGCATTCTTTAATGGAGAAGTCACACCCCATGTTTGAAAAATGTTTAAAATATATAATTTCCTAAGTTTACGATGAAGTGTGTGTACCCTCTCTAGCTTTAGAATTACAATGAGAAGAATCAAGCACACACAGCCTGAAGGTAAGATCTTTTCCCTGGCTTTTCATTTTCCTAGAAATTATATTAAAAGAAAGTCTGCACATGATTTACTGAAAAGAAAACAGCAATAGTAACACTGACTCGCACAAAAATTATGAAGACCAAACTCTTCCATCTTCTTAGAGGGAAACCAATGCCTTCAGTTCCAGCCCAAACAACTTAACTATCACTGTTCCTCACAAGCAAACACAAGTAGCTTTTGTGGATGAAAGACTTTACTGTGCCAGATTTAATTTGTAATTTTTATTTGTAGGATTTCTTTCATTTCAGCCCTTTCATAAACCAACTGAAAATTGGAATAGTGCTACTATAGCTATACTGAAAACATGCATTGCTTGCCTAAATGGTGCCAGTGAAATGACACTATTAACCACCTATGAGAAATGGAGGTTATTTCCTTCAGAAAGTTAGAAAAATATAGTAGAAACTCAGCATCTCTGTGTAAGGATGAAATTCCACTTCCTTAACTAGAATTTAAGAGTTTAGGTTTTTCCTTCTTTTAACACAAAGATTGTTTTGGATGTTAAATGATTCTTCAACGACTTGATTCTCAGCAAGAAAAACATTCTGAACTGTCTTTACAGTGTGCTTTTTGAAGTATCAGCAATTATTATTATCACTGAGCTATTGGCATCACTCTGAGGTCCTGTCCTGCAGCTGCTTTTAAAAATCTTTAAAAGAAAACCCCAGTCTCAGAGAAGAGAGTTGTTCTTGGTGAACAGACTTGAAAAAAAAATACAAGAAACTTAAAGATAGCCGATTATTCCATGAACAGGCTTGTATCCAACTGTGCATAACAGATCATATGCAACTGAGTCCCTAATCAAAGTTCCTAGACCTGACCTTGACATGATGTAGAAAAACAAGTGATATAAAAGCTTCCCTTGAAGGGAGCCAACAAGGATTTGCATTCAAATGTAAGCCAGTCAGAAATACAGGATAAAATCCTGTAGCTGACAGCCAGAGGACAAAAAGATTAGAAATGTTTCACTCAGCTATGTGCCTAGTTTCTTGTTATCCCTACAAACATATCTAGCTGTGTACCTCTAACATAATATAACTGATCAATTGAGATTAAAATTAAACCAAGGTTTAAAACAGATTACATTTTAAGATTACTGAGATGGGTTCCCTGAAAGTATGCAAAGATTGATGCCTCATGATGCTCACCCACATACAGGTGAGGGGTTGGCAGCAATCCTACAGGACAAACAGCCTGACCTACTGTTCTCTTGATGGAGAAAGTGAGGAATGGGACGTCCAGAGATCTGAGGGACTGAGCCCACTCAGGCCACTCTTCATGCCACCATGAAAACTTGCAGGTCTGAGTTCAGTGGTGGTGGAACTATGGAGGTTTAAAGAGCTGTACATGGAAAAGGTCCCTTTGACATTAGCTGGCTCAGTAAACCCAGGTCCCAGTTCTTAGAAGCATTTATGTAATAAAAAGGATTGAATGGGATCTTCAGAGGTCTGTGTAGACATGTAAACTAAACACCTATAAAGTCTGATCCTGATGGTCTAAAAACCTGACAGAGCTTTAGCTAGACAAGTACTGGAACTTTGGCTACAAGAGCTAAATGTGTGTTCTCAAGCAAGCACAGTTCTCATTAACATCAGTGCAGGATTTGGCATGTACAACATGTAGATTTAGGGAAGGTGCATGATTAAGAAACAGAGAGGAGCTCCAGAATATTCATGTTTTACATACAGAGGCACTGGCAACTGGCATGCAAAAGACTTTGGAAGAAGAGCTCTATCTATTATGAAGGACTCTCAAGTCTTACGAACTCTCACTTATTTTGTCTTGGAGATTCAAAATCTGAACTGTAGCCTTTGGACAAATGAAGTTCAAAACAATGTGCTACATACACTGCTGAATATTTGGCAAAGCAAGTGAAAACAAGACTGAATAAATCACAGGACCAGTAAAGTGGAAGCAGGTGTGTAAGAAAAAACAATATATTGTTGCATGTATTGTTCCATTGTTGCATCACGTGTCTTCGTTAACCTGTGGATGCCCCATTCCTGGAAGTGTTTAAGGCCAGGTGGCATGGGGCTCTGAGGAACCTGATCTAGAGGGTGGCATCCCTGTCCATGGCACCAGGGGCTGGAACTAGATCTTGAAGTCCCTTCCAACCCAAACCATTCTATGATTCTGTGATTCATTAAAGTCTGTTCTTGTTATGCTTTAATAGTACTGGACTTATTGCACAAAAATAGATAAGGAAATTCCTTCCAAAATTACCTATTTCTGTTCATACTGATTTATTTCATTAGAGTGAGAAATGGCCCTATACAAAAGGCATGCTAGTAAAAATAGCTGAATAAAAGAAATTACAAGCAGGATAGGAATTTTTTTTAAGGTATACACCTCCAAAGCACACCATTAACTTTCAAGAAATGTATGTTGACAAACTTCTTTGTCTCCCCAAAGATAATTTAATTTTAAAAAAAAAGTTTCCATCTGTGATGCTTCTCTCCCCTCTCCTTCTCTCCCCTGCCCTCCCCTCTGGCCAATTAAATAACAGATGATAAAAAAAAAAATTTCTTAAAATACAGTAGATGTTTTACAGGAAGGTGTTTTACTGAATCAACCTGACAGTGTTTCCAACTAATTCTTTCTTGTGGTTGCAGTTAATCCAGCCTTTGAACAGATTTAGTAGAAAATATACAGCCTTTTCTCATTCAAAAAAAGGGGAAAAAACCCAGCACACCTTTATCCCACAAATACAAACTGAAATGTCATAGCATTCCAGGGACATTGACATGAATATCTAACGTCTAACTCTCTCTAGGTATGAATAACCTATAATTAATGACAAACACTGAAAAACATGCCAAGAATAACTGAGGATCACAATCTGAGTTAACATAGAGTTTTCTAACATGTGGAATTAGTAATCTAATATTTGAAAACATTTTCTGCAAGGACATGCACACATTAGATACCCATTCATTCAACTGTGTCATGGAGTGAATTTGCATTTAAAGCCAGTCAGATCTCTTACACCCAGCAGACATCTGGACACGTCTTGTTTGAAGAAATAAAACAGAACCTAGAAGAGCTATTTTGGAATTATAGTGAGGAATGACACAGGGTCTTATTTAGAAATTAGAACCCAAAACAAAAAGAAAGGGTGAAAAAGAACATGCTGACATTTATACAGCATGTAGGTGTATTGAACTGTCCTGACCAGTTTTCTTTAATTTCTGCTGACATTTTTCCAGTCGGATTTCACTGGCAATGCACTTAGACAACTTCATCTCCTCTCAGAAAGAGCTGCTTCAGTTAAACCTCTTGATTATACACTAGTATGTTGAGTCCAAAACTGAAAAATCAGAATTGTGAATTCTTGTATTGATGCTTTGCACCCCTCTTGAGGGGTCTGAAAACATGGCTGGTTCGTTCCAGTTGCAAAGTGTTACCAGTGAGACACAGTGTGGGGGGAAGGGCAGCAGTAAAAATTATTACCACCAAACTGAGCAGTGATGTTGTTGTCACATTCCTCTAGATACTAGCATTTCTGAATTTGCCAAGACAAGACGTCCTCTAACCCTGCTGTAAATTGCAATATCCATTGTCAATGCTGGAGCAACCTCAGAGAAAAGCCAGAGGGACAATTACCCCTTGCCTTATACCACATCTAAGCCTTGAGCTGAATTTCACCTTGTTTTGCACTGACAGCACTTCACCTTTACCTGCAGGCATCTCAGCAGTCACTATGCTTCATACAAGACAGGAGAAAACAGAATCCTCCAGATCTGAATGGCAATTCCTGTCATACATTCACACACGCACACTTCCACCTGCCCAATTGCAAGTTAAAAGGTGCATGTTGGCACCAAAGAGAAGGATGGGAGTGCTGATTGAGTATTACCACTGAAAAAAGTCCCTGCTATGTTTAACCTCCAAACTCTTCTGATGCTGTCCATTCAGCCTAAGGTTTCAATAGCATTTGTATGAGACTGCATTGCATGGGCAGAGCAAGCTGGCATTTCCAGCCACAGTCCCATGACATGTACAATGCTGTGAACCAGTCCTCAGCAAAGCAGCCCCCTATGTGGGGACTTTTCTGGTGTGCCAATAGAAGGGCACATTTCACTTACTGTCCTGGGAGGCTCAACATGCCCCTGTCCTGGCTAGGCAGAAGGTTGGAAGCAATTACTAACCCACACTTTCCTGCAGTGACAGAAAAAGAAATTCTGCCACAACAGATGAAAGCACTTAAGTCTTGTAGGACTGACATAAGTGTTGCCCCTTGTGTCATCTATGCTATGGATAAGATGATCTTTCTGCAATTGCCTTTTAAACCATGGAAATAGTTACATTCACTAGAAATGCAAGTACTGAAATGTTGTTTCTGACATGAATGATAGCACTTCTGTAACTGTTCCTCTTTGTAGCCAAACTGCAACTGCCCATGTCCCCAGAAAAAACTGCACAGAAACAAAGCACTCAAACTTTACAAAACACACGACATCTGAGAAGTCTGAGCAGCCCAAACTGTATTTGCAAAGGGTAAGCTCCACAGTTTCATAAGGCCCAGCAGCAGCATGAGATAAAACTGAACAGCTCTGTTCCCTCTTTAAATGTCTTTTGTGAAACTGCTTTTAGACGTGTTAAAAACATAAAGTAGGTCCTTCAATTTGGCCCTCAGAGATGGAGGTGTGCTCACCTTTGTTAAAACCAGGTTTCATTTCAAGCTGCACCACAGCACACTACAGAGGAGTCTTATCCTTGTGGTTGCTAAAGCAAGCAAAATGCTCGGGGATATGAGGAGAAATTTTGCCTACTTGCTGTCTGCCAGACTGGAACAAATAGACTTAGGAATACTTCTCAAAGAGATTCAAACAACAATAAAGCCTCTCACAGCATTTTAAAAGGCCTGTGTTTAGAATAGCTGTGCAGGACAAGGATAAATCTGCCAAAGACAAAAGGGAAGAAATTAAAATCCCTTGGCTGTACACTTTTGTAAGTTGATAGATAGTGAAAGGGCAATCAAAAGATTTCTCTCTCTGCAGCACAGCTGTACAAGTTCAACATTTCATAGCTAAGAGCACTGTATTTGGTAACTAGCCATTAATTATTTTTTTTTAAAACATAAAGCTTCTGGTTGTTCATATCCAGAGTCCAATCCTGCAGACTAGGCAAGATGGAGAGTGCAGGGCAAGGGGAAGGAGAGCAGCCTCTGGGACAAATTCATCATTTGGCAGGCAGGATTGGTTCTGTGCCAGTAACTAAAAGTGATACTTGAGCCAACCATGTGAAAATGTGAGCATGCAGAAAAACCCACTCTGACGTTGCTCTCCAGCACATGGAGATCACTCAGGCCAGTGGCAACAGAGGAGAGCATTAGAACCTACCTTGCCACTAGGCAGATGGTGCTTGGTGAGACTCACCTGCTCACCTGGGTGGCTGCAAATACTTATCACTCAATCATGGTGCAAATCCAAACCACAGACACCACTGTGCAGCATCCAGTGATAGGGCTGTATTTATTAGCTTCACGTTTTACAAGCAACCAGTTCACTTCCATTACCTATGGCATATTTGTGATGCCAGTAATGTACAACATCTATGGCACCAGCAGTTAACATTACGAAAAGACTGACTTAAAAAATGAATGTCAGCAAAAGGCCTACCAAAACACACACACACACACACACACACACACACACATATATATGTGGAGAAATGGCTCGAGGAGCAAGGCGGCCATGGAATGCCAGAGTCTCTGTCTCTGCAGATTTTGCCCCTGCAGAGCACAGACAGGGCATTGTGCNTTACTAACCAATGATTCTATGACATGTAATATTGCTAGGTGCTGCAAAAATGTACTTAAGGCTGTAAACCGGATGAATAAAGGGATCGAAGAAGAGAGAGGTTTTTTGGGGGGAACGTACGTACGTCTTTGGAATATTTTTGGAATTGACGATTAAAGGATTGAAGCTTGCTTATAAATCATATTGATTTGTGTGTCTTGCTTCATTCACCGACGGAAAATGGCGCCTGTCTCTTAAGTGAGGTGACTCTTCAGTGAGGTGACTCTTAACTGAGGCTTCTCCTAAACGAGGTAACTCTCAAATGAGGTTTCTCCTAAACAAGGTGACTCTCAAATGAGGTTTCTCCTAAACGAGGTGACTCTCAAATGAGGTTTCTCCTAAACGAGGTGTCTCCTAAACGAGGTTTCCTGCAACATTGGTGACAGTGTGGATTTCTTACAATATGTGTTACTGTTTTGCAACATATATATACACACATATATATGTACGTAAAGGAGTGTCTATAAAGATAATGTTACCTACCACTGGACTCAGCTTCTCAGTGAAACAGAGCAATAATTACTATTAAGAAATACACTCTTAACCCAGCTGCTTAAATCAAAACACCCACTGCCAGTTTCAGCAAGGCTCACAAGTGCCTGTAACTTTCTTAATGCTTCCTCAGCATCTGACTGACCCAACTTTTCTAGTAGTTCTACCATGAGGCATAAAGGCATAGTGAAATATATGAGCCATCTAGGTCCATACAGAGGGACTGGTAGAACGTAATGTGAGGGTTTCCAGCAAGGTTCAATTTCATCAGCTCCCTTTAGCCCCTGCACCTTCACAGCACATGCTGCAGTCATGCATGTCACTGCCAAGTGGCATTCCCAGTTGACAGTAGATGCCAGATCCTGACTGATGCACCATGAGTGATACACAATCACTCACTTGATTTTCCTTGTACCTTCCCATTAATGCCATACTAAATTCCTTTGTCACTAAGGTCAACAAACAAGATGTAACTCACTAGTGTGATATTTTGCAGTCTTGAATGCAGAGGGGATTTTGGTCAGGTGCAAGAGCTGGAGCAGTGTGTGTTCTCCTTGCCATGCAGCATAGAAGGGGCAGCTGGGAGCACTCTTGGTGAGCTTGGCATGCACAGACGCCTGCAAAATTGAATTCACAATCCTTTTAAACCTTCTCAAAACCACTCTTACCACAGAAAAACCAAGGATTATCCTTTATGAGAGTTTCTAGAAAACATTCTCTATTAACTGCAAAGAAGAAGCTGGCAACCAGACAGGCCAAGGGTTTTCCTTACAGCAGCAGTTCCTGAAAAACTGTTCTTTCCAACAGTCTCAAACTTCCCACTCACAGCCCACTCAATCCCCAGCCTGCACATCAGCAACCTTTACGAACACAAAACAAAACAGAATAAAATAGGATTTTGTCAGAACAAACACAGTCCTGCCCCAACTGTCTGCCCAGTAACTCTGCATTCCCCTAGCATAACAAGAAAATGCATCCCTCAAGAAAGAGAAAAATAACTTTCTGACAGCAAAATGCAGGCATATTGCTTTGCATGGACAAAGCCTGGTGGCTGCAGATGCAGTGGAGTGCCTAAGGTTCATGCACTACATACATCAAGCTGCATTTCCTGACAAGAATCAGGCAGCACCAGGTAGCTCTTCCATTCCCCATTTTTAATTTTTGCTGTTTAGCTGTAGTCTCTTTCTCCTCAAGGTATCACTGACTAAGACACCAGCCCCAAAAAGACACTGTTGGATATTGTTCTCTCCTCTTACTATTGCTTTAACCCAGTCTGCGGGGAATGGTTTTTTGTGTCTCACTTCTACTACGGGGGCAGCTGGAGGGAGTGTGAACAGAACCAAGGTAGATTATTGCAAACTGCACCATTTCAGAGCAAAATGAAGTCTCCTGTCCAGAGAATCTGATTTAAAATTTGGTTCTCACTTGAGAGATTTATATCAAAATACAGTCAGCTCCTTCTGGAAGCACCAGTCCTGAGCCACATGGCTTCTAAGGAAAACACAAGTTTCAGAGTCCCACTTCATCCTCCCATCTAAACACCGCTGTGGCATGTAATCACCAGATTATCCGGTGCACTGGATAGTTTGTTCCATCAGATTATTTCCAACTTGAAGGGCTGGAAACTTCTTTGTATTTTTTGAATTTTCATCCTTCTCTCATTCTTTGTCTGAGGATATTACTCACACCTATCTCTTCAGAGTTCTCAAGCAAAGCAGATTCTCAAAACTTGAGGCATTTTTCCCCTCCACAGTATATTCTGATAATGAACTATCCCAAAACTTGAGTCAGCAGTGCCCTGGCATCCAGGAGGGTCACCCATGTCCTGGGGGCATCAGGCACAGCATCACCAGCCAGGCAAGGGAGGGGATTGTCCCACTCTGCTCTGCACTGGGGTGGCCTCACCTCAAGTGCTGGGGGCAGTTTTGGGTGCCACAACATAAAAAAGACATTTAGCTGTTCAAGAGTGTCCAAAGGAGGCCACAAGGATGGTGAAAGGCCCTGAGGGGAAGCTGTGTTAGGAGTGGCTGAGGACACTTGGTCTGTTCAGCCTGGAGAAGAGGAGACTGAGGGGAGACCTCACTGCAGTTACAGCTTCCTCATGAGGGAGAGAGGAGAGGCAGATACTGATCTCTTCTCTGTGATGACCAGTGACAGGACTTCAGTAAAAAATGGAAAGCTGTGTCAGGGAAGGTTTAGGGTGGATACTAGAAAAAAAGGTTCTCTGCCCAGAGGGTGGTTGGGCACTGGAACAGGCTCCCCAGGGAAGTGGTCACAGCACCAGCCTGACAGAGTTCAAGAAATGTTTGGACAATGCTCAGGTACATGATGTGACTCTTGGGGTGTCTTGCGCAGGGCCAGGAGTTGGACTCGATTATCCTTGAGGGTCCCTTCCAACCTACGTATTCTATGAAATCTATGGAAAGTGTCTTCCTGCAGTTTCCTGCCCTCAGGGAAAAGAAATACTGGTTTCTTACAGGAGCTGATCATAACTGATGTAACAAAATAAAAGCTTTTCTTGGGCAACTCTTATACAGAAAGTCTAGACAGTACCTCCCTACTCTTCTGATAGCAGGCAGATGGTGTGAGTATCAGGTGTCTGCTCTACACTTCTATCAGATACAATAAATAATACACAACTAATACACAATATCAGTTTCATTCTCTTCCTACTTACTTGAGACTGCACTGCATGCATTACCTTATCTCCAGCTAAATGCAAAACATCTGCCCAAACCCATCACTGGAGACTGAATTAAATTTCCTCAGCAGTAATATTATTATATATGCAGCATGTATACTTAGCGCTGTCTTTTCTATTTTCCATCTTAAGTGTCTTGGAAATGTAAAAGCAATTCAATTTGTTGCCTACTCAAATACTTTCTACCAAACAATCTAATGGGTCAAACCATGTGAAAAATGGTAATGTGTCTTTCTTTTGTCAGTCCCATGACAGAAACCAGGAAAAAAAATACATCCCACACAAAAAAACCAAGACATTGTTTCTCAAATAGCATGTCACATTAGCAGAAATTTTACTTTGACATCCTCCTGAATTCTGAATTCCTCATAGTATAATTATGCATTCAGTGAAAGTAATACACTTCTATTATTTTTGAGAAAGTATCTTGCACAAGCAAGGTATAATTAAAAGTAGTGCAGCATTTAAAACAAATGCAACCAGAAAGGATCACGCTTGAACAACAGTCACGAGGGAAAACTGCCAGACTGCTGATGGCTGTGAGTCTTTCAAAGTGGTCATTAAGTAGAGAGGAAAGGTGAATCACAGAGATGAAAATGACATATATAACTTAATTTACTTGACTTTCAATAAAACTTCAACAATATACTTCATGCCTTGGGGAGAAGGCATTAATTTTCGCAAAAGCATCATGCAATGGGAACAGCAGACCTTCCTGATGCATGAGCAGGACCTTCCTGACAGAGGGCTCTGTCATTAGTTATGGGGGCTCTGCTGGTTTTGGGCCAGGTAGAGTTAATTTTCTTCACAGTGACTGGTAAGGGGCTGTCTTCTGGATCTGTGCTGAACACAGGATTGATAAAATAGAGATAATTTTGTTATCGTGAAGTACTGAGGCCTGAACAACAGGCCCTGAGCCAAAGCTGACCTCTAGATGAACCTTTCAACCAAATGTTATATGATATTCATATCTGCTCATTAGTGAAATATGCATGATCATTAGCATTATGATATTGGTATCCGCTCATTAGCAGAATATGTAGTGTGATAAGAATGAATTTATCTTTCTGTTTAGAGGCAGGATAAGGCCATGAAATCAGATATCTGGCCTTGTCTGGAGGTATATGATCAAAGCCAACTCCCTTGGTTCTTCCTCAAGCTCTGGCCAGGCTTTGGGTGGAACCCAAGAGGAGGATGAAACCAGACATTTCCACACTAGAAGGTATCTAAGCTTGTTCATTCCACAATATAAAAGCCAGACCATGTCACAGCAAGGATGGAGACCTCGCTTAGGAGTGGAAACACTGTGCAGGATTTCCCAGTGATCACGAGTGGCTCTCCAGTCCTTCGCTGTGACTGGGGCTGCCCAGCTGATGCATGGATCTGGATGCTGGTAAAGTATTAGGGTAAACAGTATCTTTCT
The DNA here is from genome assembly GCA_013400915.1 of Pardalotus punctatus. Taxonomy (NCBI): domain Eukaryota; kingdom Metazoa; phylum Chordata; class Aves; order Passeriformes; family Pardalotidae; genus Pardalotus; species Pardalotus punctatus. The sequence goes on along the minus strand of VZTX01031232.1, from coordinate 22,707 downwards.
TAATCGCTATAGGCAGCCCGTTGTAGTAATGATTAGATGCATTGCTTAGCTTATCCTTCTGTAATTCTTAGCTGTGTTGAACTACTCAGTCCAGTACTTCTTCCTTAAAGTTGGTGTATGTGTCTGTTGTACTGACCCTGCTCACTGGCAAAATGTATTGCTGAGCAGAGCTTACACAGAGCCAAGGCCTTTTCTGCTTTTTGTAGTGCCATGCTGGTGAGGAAGCCAGGGGTGCATGTGAGGTTGGGAGGAGACACAGCTGGGACAGGTGACCCCAGCTGACCAGAGGGATATTTCAGACCATATGGCATCACGAGCAGGACATAAAGCTGGCGAGAAGAAAGAGGAAGGGAGGAATGTTTGGAGTGATGGAGTTTCTCTATCCAAGTAAGTGTTATGAATGATGGGGCCCTGCTCTACCTAGAGATGGCTGAACACCTGCCTGCCCATGGGAAGCAGTGAATTAATTTTTTGTTTTGCTTTGCTTGTGTCCATGGCTTTTGTTTTCCCTATTAAACTGCCGTGAGTTTTTAATCTTTTATACTTTGATTCTCTCCCCTATCCTGCTGGTGGGGGAGTGAGTGAGCGGCTGTTTGGGGGTTGGCTGCTGGCTGTGGTGAAACCATGACAAGGGCCTGGGTCCAACTTTCTCAGTTGCTTTTTGGGTCTGAGGAGGCTTTTACACCAGCCAGCACTGCAGACCTCTCCTCAGTCCAGCACCAGAAACACTTTTCCTGGGATACCAGCCCTGGTCAAAAAGTGGAAGACCACAGGAAACTCACTGCACCTACAAACTGTGTGTATCTGACAACCCACACAAAACCCAGAGGAACATTAGGTTCCTCCACAAGAAAGCCCTGCTCCATCTACACAACCAGGATGTTCCCACCTATTGCCCCCCACCCCCTGTTAAGGCTACCAAAGGATGCCTTAATTATATGGAAAGATTTGTGTTGTACCATCAGGGCAACCCCATGTGTCCTGCAAGCCTTTCTACTGACTTGCCAACCCAGTCCCCAAACCTTGATCATGACATCTGTGGGGTCCAGAGCAGAGCTTCATATAAGCAAAGACTCCAGTTCCTTCCTCCTCACAGGAGTCCCAAGAGCCACATGTACATGCTCCTCCATGTTACTGGGAAGTCCCTCCTGAAGAATGATGGGTACATTGGTCACCCTGACTTTCTGAAGAGCCACAGTCTCCAAAAAGTAAACAAACAAACAAAAAAACCAAACAACACGGAAACAAACCCCAACTCATGTGAGAAAAAAAGGACTGCTAACTGCCTTGGAACACATTAATGAAGATAACTGCCCAGTGGGCATTAGTTATGGAATAAAGGGCATTTGATGAAAAGGTCAGATACAGCCTAATACTACAAATTTACCGCAGCTATGCTGGAGGGAACAAGCAAACCTATCTTCCAACATTACACAATGTAGGCAGCTAGTGAAATTCACAGGTGGAGGTAAACAAGGAAAGAGACTGAACAGCTGATGTCGACATGTGCTCACTCAGACTTTCTGCTTTTTCATTGTACTAGGACAGTGGTAACGCATCAATAGTAATGACGTAAAACATGGAGCAATTTTTCAACCTTGTTGAAAAGCATATTCCTCATGCCCTGTGTGGCTCCCACAGCTGTGGACAGAGCACCAACATCAGGGCAGAGCCAGAAGGGGAACTTTCTGCAATGAGTGAAACCAATGCCTTCCACTGAACGAGCAACTTCTCCTCCACAGTAAAATTTTAAAAAAATTGATCCCGAAGGGCCAGTCCTGAGACTTTAAAATACACACATACATGATGGATTCATACCTCTTTGTTTCATAAAGCCTACTGAAGTGGTTCCAGGTTTTTACTTTCCCCATCTTCACAGCATTATCCCATGTAAATACTCCTGCACCAGTTAAATGGTGTGTAAACTAAGCTAATCAAACACAGCCAAACTGTTAATCAGTATCTAGGAGGTCAGCAGAGGTGACACAGTTTTAGAGATGCCTGACTGGAAAGAGGTCATTTAGCTTCACAGAGTTAACTGTCCAACAGGAAAGCACTGAATGTTAACACACACACACAAAGACAAAATGCAATGGTTAATGGTGCATATCTTTGATACATGGACCTGAGCTTCTATTTTTCTTTGACTACTGGCTAGACCAAAACAAATTTTGACCATTTTTATGAGACTGTTCAAATGCATACAGCAAACACAGCATGTTAAAGCAGATGCAACATTGAAGAGAGCTCAATTTAAGTGCAGAATATTACTTGCAAATAAAGGGCCAGATGAATAACCAACCTCCATATAAATTGCCTGCTGCTGTATTTCAGTAATGCTTCACTATATTGTGGAGCTGTTCCAAAACATGACTTATTTGCAATGCCCAGTATAATGTATTTTCTTGTGGTCAAAAATAAAAGGTAAATACAAATTTACATTTTTTTTTCTTTGCCATACTACCTTTTTTCCTCTACACATGTGAACACATTGCTAAGAAAGGCTCCTGTGTATTTCTATACTGAAGTCAGTCTCATTATTTCAGAATTGATTGTTGAACCAGAGGAAAAAAGCTAACTGAAGGGTAGACTGTTGGGGAGGTGGGGGGAACAGGAGAAAATGCATATGAGTTAATTATCTAGTAAAACTTGCAAGCATTAATTGACTAGTGCTTCTGTTTCTGAGACGTTAATTCACCTGCATTTTGTTGTATAGTTCCATAATGTCTAATATGTTACAGGAATGAGCCCGTGGACTATTTATGGTGAGACAAAGGGGGAAAAATCTACTTTCTGTGTGTTTATACATATTGCATATATAATGTTCTGGCTTTCTTCACTCACCCCACAGTAAGTAACCTCTGTTCCTCAAATCAAGACAAATCTGTAAAAACAGAATATATGACCCAGCTCTCCCCAGCCAAAAAGGTCTTTGTCACCAGTATTTCAATGAAATCACACTGCCTGTTCAGCAAACACTTGGCACTGTGCCTGATTTTTAGGCTGATGCCAAACACCAGGTCAGACAGTGGGTGGAATACTACATTGCTTGTTTAATTAATAATATTCAGTTCAGAGAAAATTTGATATTTATGGGTTCTTAGCTGTACACTGCTATGAAGTGAGCCTGTGTGCAGAAAACAGGATTTAATTAAAAGAGGTTTTGAACACAAGTTATTTGCGTGAGGGTTTTTTGCATGTCTTGGCTTGGAGGCAAAAATTTTAACCTTGTAAAGAGAAAACTACATTGAAATGTGACTTGAAATCTAGAAGATTTGGAAAATCTGACAGTGGATAATTAATAATCATTATAAACACAAAACACAACACTTCTTTTTAACCTGCTTTTTTCCACAACAGTTATAGTATTAGTACTTTTGGAAATCAGACATGTAAATGTGAAACTTGAATGGTTTGAAATTAAGTCATCAGCACTCATCAAGCCTGGTAAAATTGCTAGGATACGCATATCTGGCACAGACTATGCAAACTACTTTACAGAACAGTTTCAATTGCAATTTACTGGTTACACAATAAAAGTTTGCCTCCTGGGTTTAAAAAAATTAACACTGGCTCTGTAAGAACTCAGTTTTTAAATGCACACCCTTGTTTTTCTAGTTACAGATAAGAAAGTTTAGAAAAAAGAAACCAGATATTATTCTTCCCCCTAACAGTGCTAAAAAAAGACAGTATGAAATCTATATTTTGAAGAGGAAGTAACAGGAAATACTCACTTTCCTAATTAAACATGAAAAAAGAAAGACTCTCTAAAACACTTTTAGTTACAACAAAATCTGAACAAATATTTAACCTCAGAGTGTAGAGTGGCATGACCTGGTATGATTACGGATTATCATAGGGAGAAAAGCCACATGACAGAAAACAAAAAGCATTCTACTGCATGAGTAGTTGGACATCTTCTATGCAAAGCTGGCTCAACAGCAAGGATCAAAATTTCACAGATTTAAAAAACAAAAAAGTGTCAGCTTCTACATTTTGAGAATAGTTCATTAATTTCTTTTCCATCCTGCAATATTTTGCAAATTCCAAGCTATGACATTTGGAGTGTTACCAACTAAAATATGCTGGCTCCTTATGGTGTGTTGCAGCAGATTTTGCAAACTATCACAGGGTGATGAGGGTTTTCTCTACAGCTTTGGGAGAACACTTGTAACATAAATACATCCTCTCCCCTCCACACGTAGACTGCAGAGAAAACAGATGTATGGAAATTACAGTCTGTGACTTCAGGTTTAAGGAGAGGAGACAAAAAGAAACACTACACTACAACACCAAAAGCTAATCTTCCCCTAATTTCGACTCTCATTCTAGAAACTTGCTGTGCACAACTGCATGGAAGTATCGGATTGAAGCCATGATAAGGTGTAAATACCATGCCAGTGTGCTGTTTAACAAAACAGAGGAGGTTTCTAACTGTTCCAGTACTTTTCTGCACCAGGATGACAGGTATCAGCACTGCAACAAGGACAAAGCTGAAGATATGCCAGTTGAGAAATGTCTTCATTTCACCACAGTGTTTTCCTCTTCATGCCACTGACATCCCTCTGCATACCCATTCCCATATCACCCTGGCTCACAAGCATGTTTTGAGGTTGATGCCTAACCCTGACCTTCCCTCCTACTGAAACTTGTTTCCTGTTCCATCCACCTTGGCCATAGAGCAAAGTTATTCTCCCTCCTCTTTGCACATCACTTTTTGCTAAAAAAAAGAAAAAAAAAGAAAAAAAAAAAGAAAAACAACAACAAAAGAAGGAAAACAAGATAAAAAAATTGCTGCCCAGCTTCTAACATCAGCATTTTCCTCACCTATCACAGAGCAGAACCCTGCATTTTATACCACACACCCTGTCATCTTCAGCCCAGATCTCCAACCTGTTAAGATGATTTTGAAATTTGATTCTCTGCTCCCATATCTTTGTGTCTCTTTCTGGCCTCATGCTCTGCACAAGAGCAATACAGAGAGAGGTGTGTTATTTCTTATACTGTCTCATTCAGGAAAATACTGGATAGGACTAGGTGCAGGACAGATTCCAGCAGAACCACAGCTCCCTCACCCCTAAGTCTGACACCTTCTGTGCAAGACCTATCTTTTCTCTCTCATCTAACTATGGAACAGAACATGTTTAATAGTAACAATTGTAATAATAATGCCTAATGATAAAATGTATACACCATGCTAATAGACTGTATTATAGTTAATAGTACAGAATATAGAATAGAATTTCAAAATAAAGTTCTCTTACTTATAGGTAATACAGATATTATATATATATATATACTATTTATAAATAAGCATACTTTAATATCAGTATATTATTAATATTTATATATGACATGCCTTTACATATTTATAAAACTTAACAGCAGTTATTTTGGGTCACTACTGGGGAACCTATTAAGTGTAGTTTAACAGCTTGTAAACCACAGTCCTTGACCATGTGGAAATTTACACCTGCAAAATAAATATCTGGATTCAGCAGAAGCATACTAGAAACTCTGTTTATTAATTTGAGACAGGGAAGGGGGAGATGATGACTTCAAACAGGGGAGCAGTCAAGCTCTGGCCTTTCCCAGACAGCTGTTGTCTTGACATGGCTCAAACCTATCTTGGCTTACAGCTAAGAGGTTATTTCCCTGCTTTACCTGACCACTTACTAGGTATCCCTTAGGACTTCCCAACACAAGAGGAGGAGGAAAATCACTCAGATTCGAAAATATCTTTGCCTAGAGATGCACTAAAACAACACTGGTGGCCCTTTAATGAATAACAATTTTATTTGAAGGAAAACTTACAATGGTTACTTGCATGAAGGGACATGGTTAGCAAATGGCTGTATTCACAAACTTTGCAATATGATATGAGAAAGAGGAAGAAAGAGGATAAGAGGGACAGGGGGAGGGAAAGAAAAGGAAGAGAGATAGAGAGAATGAAAGAGATCACTGGTCCTGGATCCAGCCAACAGGGGTCTTTGATGTCCTGAATTCCCACACAACGTAGCTCCTGGCTCGCTGTCGTTTTTTATGTTGGTTGCTTAGGGCAACCTCCCCTCCATGCCTAAATGGGCGGGAGGTGGCAGCCAATTTATATGTAAATGAGGAGTATCGGGAGTAACGAAAGAGATTACAAAGACGGTGGGTCTTGCAAGAGGACGGAACAGGACCGGAGTCACCTTAGCATCGCTCTTTCTTTAACCTGGCTGATTGCAGCAGTAAGGGTCTTCCAACCCCTCAGCACACCATTCACACATCTCATGGCGTATCTCATGGTGTGGCTCCAGTTGCTTCATTTAATTTAATTTCATTTCACTTCACTTTATTTCACTGGAGACACTTCTCCAACCTACTAGATCATCCATCATTTTTCTCTTGTCCAGCCTTAACCCCCGACAGGATAGACAGTGAAATCTGAAATTACTAAAACCAGTTGCTGTCAGCTTTAAACATATTTTGAAAAGAACTGCTATAGAAGATAATTATATTGTGGATACCTTTCTTGCCTATTTTCTTCATTAAGATGCAGCTGTTCTTAGGTGCAGGGACTGGAAAATCAAGCTTTCAAACTGTAGTATTGGTTGGTGATTCAAGAAAGCTTCCACTGGACTAGATGAGAAGTAAAGTACCGTGTACATTTGGATGTTCAGTCACTGCTATATGGTTATGTTCCTGTGTTAAGGATTTTTTTTTTATGCCTGATTGGCCACTCTGATCAAAGACACTCACTTTACTGAAGATCACAGAGGAAAACATTAGGGAAGACTGTACAAAAAGGAGGAAATAAATTGATGAAATAAACAAACCTGGAGAGAAAACGGGACAGGTATCTCTTCCCTCCCCTTATTTCTTCCAGTTATCTTGTGTATTATTGGTAAAACACCTATGTAAAATATTTAAGGTATAATGACTGCTTTTAGAAAATATTTACATTGAACAATAGAAATAAAAACTTGCAGAAGGTCACAGTGCTTACTCAGCGAATACCATGAATCTAACCCTGTGAATTCTGCACTTAGAGGAAAACATATGTTCCTGTAACTTTTCATAGGACTAAAATCCTAGGATACCCAGGTCCAACAGAACTCATGTGATGTCTCTGAGCTAACATCAGCCAAGTGAACAAAAGTTTCAGATCCTGCTTGTTGCTAAACAAAACATAAGAAAAGAGAATGAAACAATGTGAATGAACTCTCCAGCAATACAAGGACCATGATAAAAACTTACTGTGCAGAAAATGTGGAAAATATCTATAATTGAGAGTTGCCCCTAGATCATGCAAAGTAATTTGTTTGCACACAGCCAGGCAAAGAAGAGGCTCTACAAAGATCAAACTAAACTCAGGATCTGAGATAAGTTCTTTTCATGATACCATTCACAGAAGAAAATACAATACTGAAAGTTATCTGCTTACATCCCAATAGTGTATGTATGACTGAGGCGAGACCTTTTATTTACTTCTGGAAAAACACAGATGGTCAGTAGCCAGCCAGGGGTGTCATTAGGGAATCTGGGAGGTGTACTTGTTGCCACAGAAACAAGAGAAGACTGACACCCTATAATTTCTGTCTTGCAAGAGAATTCATCAACCTGGCCAGTAAATAAAGTTCATAAATCAACAAATCAGAACCAAGGTCAAGTAACTGAAGATGAAGCAGCTGGGCTCCATGGGTCCTCTTCATTATTCATAGTACTAAGGTATAAGTCTTTCAAATTCATTTGGCTTATTCTGCAGATCCATTATGGAAACATTTGATACAAACTAACACTCATTTTTGAATATGTTTCACAGAAAGGGACTGGAAAAGCCAATAAAAATTTGCTCTGCTTTTAAGTCACTAACCTTCATCTCACCCTGTTATACTTTGCAAAAAGGTCTGCAGAAATAACCTTTGGAAGCAGAATATTATGTTCAGCCAGTTACGCTTGAATTACCAGATGCATAACAATCCTCAAGAGGACCAATTGCCACACATTTCTGCGAAACTGCCTTACAAACAGCAGTTAATTTTCACACCACCTCTGTGAGCTGTACATGGATGGGTTATTGCTCCCAGACTGCAGATGCGGAATAACAGTGGTACTGTGAAAATGAATGCCAAGGTTGGGATTACACTTAAGACATTCAGACCTCTTCTGTCTGCATAACTAACAGGGAAGAAAGGCAGAGGCATAAGGTTGGGAGACTGAAAATACCAAAAGATGTCATTGCTGAAACCCCAGGTCTCCATGGAGCTGCAGTGCATGGACACATGATAGCCCAGTCAAATTGGCACCAGGACGAGGTTTGGTAGCCTCTTAAGGCAGGTGCAGCTGGACAGTGCTAGGTGTGAACAGCTAAGGCAGCAAACTGCTGCTGCTTTAGGAACTCGTGACTATATCACTATGTGAATGAAAGAGAATTCTACTGCACTTTTGAAACTTTCAGTAAATTCAGTTACAGAAAACTTCCTGGTGTAATACCGACTACCAGTGCATAGATGCATCAGAGCAACATCAGTACATATTTGCTTACAAAAAAACCCTCCAACAAACAGAATTAAAACACCAGCTTGCTAACAATCTTCGGAGAAGTACTTGAGCTGTTACAGTTCTTCCACAAGTTTTATGTTACCCTCTGAACGCCTAGCTATTTTAGTGGAATAGAAAGAAAACTTCTGCTACACTCTTGACATGAGGTAGTGGCAACAAGCAAAAATAGTAACTCTGTGGTGTATCTCTCTCACAACAAGTTTTACACTGCATGTAAGACCACCTATTATCCCCTCAACATTTTCTGTTAATAGGTAGACCACACAGTATCTTACATCTCTCTATTACTTCTTTGGGTGCAAGGTTTTTAAACTATCAGGTTTGTTTGCTAGTTTACCTATGAAGGATTTCAAAGAGCTCATAAAGTTGAGCAACAGATTGAAAAATAGCTTTTGGCTGAAAGCCACAGACAAAATGAGAAGATGAGAAGAGAGGCTCTGGGTAAGAGCCAGGTTGAACACCAGGCTCAGCACAGGGCAGTAGGTGAGTGCATGAACCATGTGATTTCCGACTTACATGTGACTTTACAAGTGGGCAAAAACAGGTTTAGCCGAGCCTGAAATTATGTTTGAATGATCAGCCTGAGACAACTGGCAGATTTGACCCCCAGGGCAATTCTTCCCAGCTTCTGGTAAGGCCAGTCAGCCAGAAGCGGTCTGAAACCACGCACATGTACTGTGGGGCAGCCGTGCAGCCCCAGGGTGGTGCTGGCTGAGATTATCAGGTTAATTGCTCTACCACATGAGTATAGCCCTGTGGGTCTGAGCTCTGAATGATATGATGGAGAACTGAAGAAGCCATGAGGGAAATAGGAATTGGTCACTCCTGACCTGGAAAAAAAAAAAAAAAAAGAAAAAAAAAAAAAAAAAAAAAAAAAAAAAAAATAAAAAAAAAAAAAAAAAAACAAAAACAAAAGAAAAACAAGTCTAGTTCCTGACCTGAAAAGTTGTCATCCAGAATGCAGCAAAGGGATGCCATCATTTGTTTGATGCACATTCTCACTGCTGCTATCAAGCACAGTAAGTGTGTAGTCCCATTTATCTTCAAATCAAAAGAAGAATGAAAAGCATTACAGTTTGTGCCAGTTCACAGCCAAGCTTCAGCATCTATCACAGCTTTAGCATTGCAACACCACTGGAAGAGGTTGTATTTCTGAGAATGATAGTGGGGAATGCCACAGAAGGCAGTCAAAAGCAAACTTCACAGATTAACAATTCAAATGTTGAAAACCAGTCACATATAGGGATGTCATTTTTACTGAGTGTATTGTTTTGTTTCTATGACAGATCTTCATTCACTTGAATGGAAATAGCTATACTCTATAGACATCTAGTACTACTGAACTGCCAGCTGTGTTCAGAAGATATTTATAACCATTAACACTATAGATGGAAGATGAGTTTTATCGTGTCATAGTTATTCCTCTGGCTGGAGTGTGGCTCTCTGTCTGACAGCTGGAATGGAATTGCAGAAGGCTCAGTATGTCTCACCATCATTTTCACTCTTCCTTTGCATGTAACCATCTTTTCCAAGCTTGCTTCCGTTTTCTGGCTTGCCTTATTGCTCCTGCCTCGTCTCGGTGGCAAGCCAAGTTAGTGAGGAGCAGCTTTTCCCAGTGCTCACCCCACTGCCTGCTTGAGCTGGGGACGAGAGGGATCCCTCGAAGCTCCCTTGCGAGAAGTGCCAGAGAGCCTGAACCTTACGTGGGGGCCAAACCAAACCACTAAGCACTGGCCCCTGACCCCCGGCCCCGTTGTCCGTGCAGCCGACAGACCCCTGGCGTCCCAAACCACAGCCGCTAGCGCCTGCCCACCTCTATTTCAGCCGGGAGCTGGGGGTGGGAGGGGGCGGGGGCTGTAAGGGTCGCTTTTCTTTTTGAAAGAGGATGCAACGCGGGGCGAAAGGTTTCACTCCGCTTCGTATGTTGTGACAAACCACGACCTCTAAGACACCGCTGCCTCCCCCGTCCTTCACCGGCACCCTTCGTGCAGCCCGAGGGGGCACACCGAGCCCTGCCACTGCACAGCGCTCCACGACAAGGCCAGCGGCCCGTGCCTGTGCCCGGTGAAGCTTCCCGGAGAGCCCTTGGCCGCGCACAAAGAGAGAGCGAGCCAGATAGGGGAGTATCGCCCGCCCCCGCGGCGGGCAGCGCTGGATGCACACACATGCACCCCCGCACACGCATCCACACACACAGTGCGGCCAGGCGGGTCACGTACCTGCAGGTGCCTGTCCGTGGGAGCGGGGGGTGGGGAGCGGTGCGATATCGCCCGTATTGCATGGGGGGATCAGGGCGATATCGTTCGGGGGATGGGGCGGGGGGGCTGCTCTGCTCCCTCCGCCCTCTTCCTCCTTCTCCTCCTCCTCCCCGCGGTGTGTGCGGGGGTGTGTGGTACTCCGCGCCGGAGGAGGCAGCGGCGGGCTCCGGCTCCTGTCAGCCACCGGAAACCGGCGCCCGGTCCCCCGCACCGCAGGAAGTGTGCAATGGCACACCGCACACCGGCCCGTGCTGGCAACGCACCGCAGCCATTGCCATAGCACACCGCGCCCCGCACAGCACCGCAGGCTGTGTGCCACGGCACAGCACACACCGCACAGCCCCGCAGGCTGCGTGCCACGGCACAGCACACACCGCACAGCCCCGCAGGTTGCGTGCCATGGCGCACGGCGCACCGCGCAGCACTGCACAGCCGCGCACGCACCACGCCGGGCGGAGCGGCACAGCCCGAGGCTGGGCACAGCGGGGGACACCGAGGGACACCCAAGGGACACCCGCTCCTCCCGGGTCAGCGGCACAGCGCGGCAGAGACTCCCGTGGGGCAGCGGAGGGGGTTTCGCCGACCTCCTTTCGGGGAAATAGGCAACGAGAGCTGCGTTCCCTGCGTTGCTGTGGGCAGGAGTGAAAACGGAGAAATGCACGCACGTGAAACGGGGCTGTCGCGCTAAGGAACACGTTCGCAGCTGACATAAAATAACGTAATTCTCATTATGCTGGTGAAAGTCTGTTGACTTAGAGCAGCTGGGCTACTCAAAGTAGGTGTGTCCAAACAGCTGCTACTCGGTTGTTTCGTGCAGATACAGAAACACACGATTTACTGTTACTTTTTTTTTTTATAGGTATCTGGCACAATGTGTTAATTTTATGTGGACTATATACGCAAGCATGCACATATCTGCACACATGCTGCACCTGCACATAAGGCAATAAAAACTGTAATTTATCCGTTGTGAAAACAACTTTCTTGATTAGCTTGCAACTAGAGACCCTATCAGCAACATTACTCATATTGAGATTTCTTTGCAATTATTCAATTGCAAAAGGGCTCACTGTGTGCTTGCAGCATTTTCTCTGGGTGTTGGTTCTCCCGCAGTAAGCAAGGCACATGCCAAAGCGAACTCTGCTCATCTCCTCAGTTGGACTTTTTTTACCCTGCATCACTCCAGAAGGAGACAGGCCTGGCTATCAGCCTTCTAAGCCGGCTGCTTCATGCCCCAGAGGTTTCCTTTCCTCGTCTTCCTTATGCCAACATTTGCAAAACTTGAATGGGCTAACACATGCTACTAGCTACAATGGCAACAATGCTTACACAAGAGTATAATGGAGGCAGTCTGGAAGTGTATTCATGCCAAAAGAAATGCTCTTTCTGGGTTTGCCTGTGATGGAGCAAGGGATTTGGTGGCAGTGTTAGCCTCACCTAGGGAAGATTGCCATCCCTGCTGCTGTTGTTATTTTCAGTGAGGTGTAACGGTCATGCTGCTGCAAATCAGCAGAGGTCTTTAATACTTTAAAATCAAGGTTTCAGTGTTAGAGTCCTAAACATGAAGAACCCTAAATGGAAGGAGTAATTATTCCAGGGAGTGAAGGGAGACTGTCTCTATCCATCATAATCCAATACACAACACCCAGCTTTCACATCTTGCTTTTAATGCAGGGACCTGTGCTCAAAGCAATGGCAACACTAAGAAAAAAACACAGCCTTCCTGGATTCTGCTGTGTCCACAAAGTCTTTCCAGGGACAGGAATGGGCTGCTTTTCAGGAATATGCTCCCACAGTACCCCACAGACCATCAAACATGCCGGAGGCTGCATGGGTTGTATTAGTTGAAACTAGTGCTCTGTTTGTTTCCAAGGTGGGGCTGCTGAGCTGTCTTTTCAAGGCCAGATAGTTACACTATCTCAAATGACAGTAAGGAATTCCTGAAGAGGACTGCCTTCCAAACAAACACCCCTCATCTCTGGGAGCCCTACGATCAAGCATATCCTCTGCAGTCAGGCAACACAGGGGCACTGCTCTTTATTGTTAGTCTTCAGTCTTGTTCACTCCTTTGCATTCTTTTTCTTTGTTCTTCTCTACTTCTCTCATGCACTTCAGTGGTCACAGGACAAAGTAGCCTCCAAGCTTACTCTCCTCCCACCTTCTCCCACATGTCTTTCTACTCCTTCTTCACTTATTCATTGTTTGGAGCAGCCATAGGTCAATGCAATATCTTCACTCATTGATTAAAAAGAGGATTTGAAAATACTTCACAAACCTCTGACATGGTTGCTTGGTTATTGTGCCCTGTTATCATCACATGTTGCTACACAGGGCTGTAATTGCATCACAGAGGTTTCTGTTTCATATCATAGGCTCTGTTGAAGAGCTCAGCTAAGCCTAGTATAATGTCCCCAGCACTTCAGCACAGAACTGCAATTCTGGATGAGCTCATTTTAGCTTACTGCCTGTATTAGTAAAGGAGGGCAGCTATCATATGTGCTGATGTTCCCAAGCAAGAAAGCAAAGTCATCTCCAGGAAGGAAAGCTGCTGGTATTGACCTGACAGGACTGTGCTGGCTGCTGCAGTGTGGACAGACAGACAGACAGACTATCCTGCTTCTGCAAAGCCAAGAGACTGCTGTGGTGAGGAGGTGTTATTGCTAGTCATTTCTCCTCCTATTCCTCCCTTGGAAAAAAACACATCCACACAGAGGTCTGACTTGGCTGGTATGGACAGCTGCTGGAGGTGCTGAGCATCTCTTCATCGATGGTCCACATGTCTGGGTGGGTGGGGCCGCAGGATCCTGTCATTAATGCAGAGGGCTGAAGAAGAAGGTGTACCACATCCTCATCCCAGACCTAGCATGGATTTTATTCTGTGACCTCTGGCAACTCACTAACCTGTGCACTAGGACCCTTTATTGGCCATATCAGGCTGTGTGGCAAGGGAGAATTTTCTCACTCCAGATGCCAATGCCAGGAAAGCTGGGACTCATGGTGCTCAGTGGAAGCCCGTGTTGTCCCTGCCAGGGGATGATCCCTTTTCCCAGGGATGTCTTCTGCAAGATAAGACCTGCACCAACTGGGCCAGTTCCCCATTTGTGTAGGACTGACAGGTGAGCTGGGATTCTGCTGAGTGGTTTGTTTCTGCTGCTGTGCCCTGTGTTTAACCCAGACAGCAAGGAAGCCATGAATGAGTCACACCCCTAAAGTCTGTGCCCCAGACATGCTTGCTCTCTCCTGCCCAGCTGAGCAGGGTGTGCCAGCACCCACACAGACTCTCCATCAACCCCCTCCACTGGTTATGAGCCTGACCTGGTGCCAGCAGCTTTGCCTGCTGAAACACAAAGGTGAAACAGTGCCTCATGTGAAATCCACCAGCCCTCACCGCAGGCGGCAAGCTGCGCTGAGAGGTGATGAACAGTCTAGGCAGAAGACAGACACATTCAGAAAATACTTCTGTTTTTAGCAGAAAGCTGGCCATACACTAAGGACCTACTACAAGGGCAGCTGGCATGAGAATGAAGAATGAGAAAGGCCAAGAATATCTGACCAGGTGTAGTTTGAAATCAGAACTGACTGTGTCACATGAAGAGGGGTATGATCAGGCCGCTGCCACAACAGACCTGTTTTTGCAGTTTCCCACAGACTGCCATTAGCATGTCTGCTCCAAGGGGTGTTGATCATGGCTGGCACGATCCAAATGCAGATCAGAAACTAGTGACTCATCACAGTGTGAATAAACTGCTGTGTTTTTAAAGATACGTTCCTCAGAGGAACATGTGCCCAATGAAACCAGCACCTGCAGTGCAAGAAGTTAAGCTGAAACCCCTTTTGAATCAAGAAAAAGCCCAGCGCAAGCAATATCTTTCTGAGAAAGGCTACCCCTTGAAAAAGCAGTGTGAGTAAAAAGATTAATCTTCCTTTTAATACTTCATTTGTTGTGACCCAAGCAAGAATTTACCCGATCAGTTAGTTGGAGCATGGAGAGAGTAGTATCTGGAAAGTCCCAGAAAGTCCTAGGAGAGCTCGGTGCCTGGCCAGACTTTGGTCTGTCCTACACTGCCTGTTCCTTCTCTGTAACACTGTGAGGGAAGCCTGTTTCAGGCAGCCTTCCAACATGCAAGCAGACAGATGAGGCCTCTTCACTGAGGCTTCCTCCACCTAAACACCTATTGCAAAGGAACGAGGACAAAAAATCCAGGGAGCCAGCTTCCTACCCCAAAAGCCTGTGTGTCAGACTGGAATACTCCTGCCGTCCCCTCTCAGAGAATTAGAGAGCTAGACCCACTTTGCTGACACACTTCTCTGGGTGCAAGGGCTTGGTGAGAGAGAGGTGTCTGCAAGTCACTATTAATGGGCTGGTTCCTTCATGGGACATCCATTCTCTGGAAGGGCAGAGAAACAGGTGGGTCTGTGGGGCAGGTGCAGCTTACAAACACCCAGCTATGAGGACTGAAAGTCAAGGAAGCAAGGTGGGTGGCAGTTTCTTCTGTACCTGCAGGAAGACAAGTGGTCTGACTTGCAGAGAACCGGTATGACAGGTAGAGCTGGGATATTGCAACACACTCCTGAGATGCTGGTGGTTAGTAAATAAGGAGGCAGAGTCCTCTCATGACCATACAGATGGCTTTGTATCCCTGTGTTTTCAGTAGTAGTGTAGCAGAGCTGGAGTGGTGTGGGCAGGGTCAGAAAAAAAGCCATTAAGCAGCTCTGTGGACACCAGCTTTCTGGCACTAAACAGGTATGCTGGTATCAGGAAGTTCCTTGAAAAATTGCAAATAAATATGGAAGTGAATAAATTGCCTGTCTGTTTGGGTTTTTCTTAGGTTTCCTACAGAAAACACTTGAGCTGTAATGTTTGCAAAGCAAATTCATTTACTAAGGCATGGCAAAGCAGTATCAGAACATGATCCATTTGTTTAAGAGTGGTCCCTTAAGAGGAAGATCAAGTAGGCAACTTCTCCCTCACACTCCACACCTTCTCTTTATGTAAGAAAAGTTCTTAAAAGCAGAATCTGTGAAGTATCATATCTGCATTCCTGGAACATCTGTAATTAAATACACACAATATTTCAAAGCAAAGCACTACTGGTTAATTTGCCCTTCACCTACCTGTCAGTGCAAAACTTACTTGTGGGGGGCACTGCTTGATGCCATAAGATTTTGTCACTTTTGGAGAAGATTTCAGAACAAACTTGCCTTTAGTAGACCATGGTCCTTCAGCTCTGTCATTCACCACAGCATATAGTTGCACCACGCTCAACAGTATTTCAACACTTGAAATCCTGCTTACAAAACTGACCCTACGTCTCTGCTCCACAGCTCAGAAACAAGGGCACTAGAAGGATCCACAAGAGAGGAAGGCAGGCTTTGTTCTGGGGCACTAATAGGACACAAGCCCACAAAAAGCCTGACTCAAACAGGAAAGCTTGAGGAGAGTGGTCTTCTGCTCCAGCCTCCTGGACTGCTGGCAATCTCTCTACTGGATTGCTAGGATAGGTGTTGTAAGTATTGCTCTGCCTGACCAGGGCAGGGCAGACTTATGCAAGTGTCTGAGTAGGCATTTTTCTGGTCATGTAGGAAAACACCACACTGAATTAAAAGGGGTGACCAGGCAAGGAGCGTCCTGAGCTTGTTTCCAAAGTAGAAGGTTGTGTGGGACAACCTGAGGAGCAGGGATTCAGCCATCACAGTGCACTGTAAAGGTAATCTTTCTCCAGTAATCACTGATTACCGGAAGACTCCTACTTCTCAAACTCCCTTTGGAGGTTCAACACCCAGCCTACAGCCCACATGATGGCATGCTCATTTTCCTTTGGACATCCTGAAAGAACGTAGGGGAGTAAGTACCAGCACTAAAAACCACCCAACTCATAGTGACTGGATTTGTGATGACTGCAGTTATTCATCAACTTAAATAAAAAAACAACAACAACAAAAAAACCCAGCACAACAATATGGCCTAACTGCAGGTCAGAGCTAGGATCAAGAGTGTGATTGATATAATGCAAAACAGATAACAGTTAATAAAAGCTTAGAGAGATGGTAATGCCCAGGAAAAGCACCCAGCCTTTAGGTCAGCTGTAAATTTTTCATACCCTGTCTGGGGCAGCTAAAAAACTGATAGAAGTACCTGTTAGTTTTCTCCACTGAGAGCCTCAGATTGTCACGTTTGGCAGCCACCTTTCCTTCACAAGTGTACGATTGCTGCGCTTGGGCAATGGTGGGGTGGAATGGGTCTGTGCATATTCCATGCAGGTCTCTGATATTGGGTCACTCCGGCCACTACAGCCTTGCACTGTGCAAGGAGACCTTTTTCTCACCTGAGCCATTGGAAAGCACAAACACACACACCTGGATAGCTCATATGTTCACAGGATACGAATTTTCAGAGGGCTCAGTCACTTGGAATTCTGATGATGGTTTATTCTCAAGAAAGTCCAGAGGTGAAAGAGGAAGTGGGAATCGCTGGGGGCACAGGGATATAGCCTTTTGGGCCAATAGGGCAGAAGGGAGGTCAGGGAGATAGAACCATCCCATCCATGTGAAGGAGGGAGGGGAGGAGCAAGGGATCATGTTGAAACCAACCAACATAGAAAGATTAACATACAAAAGTTACCATGGTTTTGGGACAAACCATACAAGGAACATTCAGGGGGTTTTAACTGTCCCACCAGCGTGCTTCTGCTGGCTTGGGACTTCTTGGATTCTCTGAGATGGTAGAAACCACCTCTATACATGATGCTGAAGGAAGCAGTGCAGACATCACTAGGATACTTAATGTTTACACCCAAGCATATCAGAGCAGAACTAACTTCCTGCTGGTCCTTCCTTTATTAGTTTTGTTACTAGGCTGCAACTAACAATTAGTGTTAACACAGAAAAAGATATATGAAGATCACAAGGTGCCTTTGGAAATTCTATACTGCTTCACCAGAGGCTTGAAACACCCTTGCAAATCCAGTCTGTGTGTTTTCAGAGCTGTCACCACACAACTCTGTTTTACTATAAATTCCTGTGGGTTTTGGTGGAACAGGACATATGTGTCATAACAGCAGGTGAGTGTCAGCTCTTGCATGAAATACTCAGGTAAAGCAGAGCAATTTAAACAAAAACCTGAGTAATGAGTATGGTAAAAGTGTGTAATAACAGCTCACAAAGAAACTCACTTGAAAGCAGGCAGGAAACTTGGCACTGTAAGTGTGTGCTAATGTACGAGGGAGATTTGGCTGAATGTACCACGCATAATTTCTGTATATAGGATAAAGACAATGAGCAGTTTCTATGTCTAAGAAACCATGATGCTTTGGTCCCCAGCCTGTGGCCTCAAGTTATTCCCTAATGTCCTTTAGAACACAGAGAATGGCCTTAAAACATAACTGGTTCATGCTCTTCACCCACTCACACCACTAGCTGAGTTCCTGGGCTCAGAAAAGGGGGTGGCTCTCTGCAAATGATGTATAAAGGCTGTAGCAGACCTACAGTGCATCCATTTCTCTTTCACTCTTAAGGCTGGGCTGTGAGGGTAGAACTCCTATTTTACAGGGAGCCTTAGAGAGTTCACAGTGCAAACACAAAAAGATGGAGGGTAGGGAAAATCTTTGCAATAACAGAACTGGACTCATGCAGAAGCTGCCGCAGAAATCCTGGGGCTATTTCTAGCCTTTCATGCCTATCTGTATCAGGCTGACATCAGTGTCTCATTTGTCATGTCTCTGGGGGAATCTCCTTTTCTTCAAAGAGAAAATAACAGCAGACAAGGTCGTAAACATGAAGATTTTATTTATTTTCTTAAGATATGTCTGACTGTCACTGTCACAGGAACATTTATTACTCTAGAAAATAAAATAACCAACAGAGCCAGTGTTTCCTCTCAACTTGAGTTGAGGCAACCATGATATTCTTTTATTCCCTGCCTTTCTGGCCTGGTAAATTTTGAAGTTTGAGAGACCTGTTTCAGTAAATAGATGAGACCTAGACACTCCTTTTACAGTAAAGTCTGGATCACCAAATTCCCCTCTATTATATTCAGTTGTTTAGTAAAAATAGTAAGCTATATACAGCTTACTATTTATAGCTAGTAAACTGTAAATAGTAGGCTATATATAAAGAAATAGCTGACAACATCCTTCAGGACAAAATATTATGGATAGTATGAATTACATATTTTGCTTAAAAAAAATTCCAATACACTGCTTTTGTGTTATCTATTAACCCAATACTACATCTTACTCACAACCGAAGTTGTGACAAAGACCACAACTGAAGATAATGTTATCATACTTATCACACAGCCTGCCAAAACTTTAACCATTGACGAAAAGGTGTGTTTTCAGAGTTATTGCTCATGCCATGTAGCTCCTTTCAGTGGGAGAAAGTGAGAACAGGGAAACAATCTCAAAGTTACTGCTCACATCTAAGAAATTTGATAGAACCCACTTTTCCTTCCTTGCTTAATTTTCTAGTGAACTAACCATAGAGCTTAAGCTCAACCATGCCATGCCAAAACAGTGTGTGCACTTTTCTGCCTCCTTGGTTGTTAGCTTTCCAGTCCAACCATGTGATCACAATTTCATTGCAGAAACCCTCTTTTAGTGCTGCGTAGCAAATGCCAGACACATCAACTGCTGCACACAGACACGCACAAGTGACTTCATCTTTGGAATGCCAAGTGCCTTCTCTGAACCCTTCGGTAGCGCTTAGCTATCACTTGCAGCCCTGCAGCCTTCCACCCGAGCTCCTATGTCAGCCTTTCTCCCTTCTTCTTCCTATACTGTTGTCTTGTCCTTCCACTTGCAAATCTCAGTGGGTGCTCTTAGAGAGCAATTGCTCATAGTCTGAGAATCTCCTCTTTCTTCCCCTAGTATTTCATATCTGTTTTGTAACTTCAGTTTGTATTAGGAGGAAAACAAGAGTTAGCAAATAGAAAAGTAGATAATAATCATGTAAATAACCTGTAAGCATTACCAGCCATAAATATGCATGAAGTGGTGTGACTGACACACACCAGCTGTGACTGGTTATATGTGATCCCGTCAGCATTGACAGCATCATATACAAGAAAAACCAAAAGGGCACTTGGCTGCATCCTAATGCTAAGGGCAGTGTTAACAGAGGAGAAAGCCTGACAAGATTAATTACAGTCACTTCCCTCATCTTCACCGCTTGCTGACTCTAGAAAGGATGCTTTTCTGGGGGCCACATTACTTTGCTTCTTGGCTGGCCACTTGTCAGGCACTTCCTTCTCTTTCTATTCTTTTTCACCTAAAGTAACTTCAAGTTGATGCATAGACCCCACAGATAAAACTCTCTGCAGGTAAACCTGTCTCAAGAGGTGTGATGATACTGTCCCCAGATAGCTGGCAAGGTCTTAGCCTCTGGTAGAAATGGTGGGAAGTAAAGCTTCAGCCCACCCTAGTAAAAGATACTGACTATTTATTATTGCTTGAGCCAGTTATATTTAGTTAGGTAGAGCTTAACAAAGTAAGTATACATAGTATACAAAGTAAGTAACTATACAAAGTAACATCTTATTGTAGGACAGAATGCTGCGCAGAACTAAGACTAAGCAGCACTCCATTATATAGACTATATGGATTATATGGATATTATATGGGCATTATATGAAGATTCACTGGGTTTGATTTTTGTTGAAGTTTTAAGCATTCAGGCTAATGCTCTTCCAACTCAAGTCTCTCCCAGACAATAAAACATTACTCTCACAGATTATTTCAGTGGATCAAATAAGTATGACAAGTCCTGGTGCTCTGTCACCTAGAAATACATTCCTGCTCTGGAGCAGGGACTTTATACAAGGAATGAGGGATGGGAGCTGAGAGGTGCAAGGCGAAGACACAGATTTTTAAGTTGCCGCAAACCTGCTTATCTCACCCTATCCCACATTTGACCCCTGCTCTAAGCAGAAAAGGATCTTGATGCACTTTGGCGGGTCCAGCCCCTGGCTGAGTCTGCCGTAGGCCGGGCAGCAGAGCAGCCTTGGTAGCGCCCGGCGCCGCGGGGTGTCCAGGCCAGCCCCGCTGCGGTGTGCTGCCTGCTCCCTCTGCTGGCATCGCCTGCTCCAAACTCCGGCAGAGGACCTGTGACTGCTGACCAGGTGGGAGAGGAGACGTCAAAACACAGTCCTTGAGCATACGAGAGTTACATTACCTTCACAGCAAGATAAGCCATCAGTCCTTCTCCATACCGTCAGCAGCCTGCCGATCGTGTCTCTCTTATGTACGTCTTGGACCTGTCCTCTTCATTTATCATCCCTCAGAAAACCTGTACCTTTCTCTCCAGTTACTCACAGTAGCAAGAGTCACAGTTCTTTTAGTCACTTCATTTTTATGGGTCTCAAAATCTGTGATGTGAGCAATAGAGTAAAAAGAAACACAGTTCTGCCCTCATGTAAAAATCCTCTCCAGAAGGCAAATATCTGCAATAATTCCTCTACTACAGCACCCGTTGTAGATCTTGTCTGAACAGTGCACAGCAGAATTTTTCAATAGTTTGAGATCACCAGCATTTTAAAATAACCTATCTGATAGGGGTGGCCAACTTATAAAAGCTTTGTGAAACCAGTATAGGAGAGAAAAATGCTCCTTGTCTCACAGCCAGAGGAAAAGTTAGTGCTGACCAGTTCTTACAATACACTAGAAACATGCTGTACATCCCCTAATCCTGGGATCAGAACTTGCATCTCATTAGACATAAGGCAATTTAAAGATGAGACAGCATTATAAGAAATAAAGTTCTCTCAGGTTTACATCTCACAGTAACACAGGACAGTTAGCAGTCAGGGAAAAAAGTGAACATTAAAAAAGCTGTCCTTGAAACACCAGAATTTTTCTTTTAAGCATTACAGCAAGTTATTAAAAAAAAAACCCATGTTTGCTGTTGGGTATTATAATCAACCTGAGTTGTGACTTCTGTAACAATTACAAAATCGATTGGTCTTACACTGCATCAATGAAAAATGAGGACTGGTGTTTTAAAACAGCATTGTAATTAGATAGGAAAGGCCAGTATTCTGCTAGTGTTCAAAATGTAACTATAGCAGCATCTTTTCCAGACTCAATGTTAGCATCATATGACCTTTAACACTAGAATTTCCTGACATGGAAGATATGAATGGCTTTAGATTATCTAAAAAGAAGAAACAGAATCATCAGAAAATGAAAAGGATCTGGATTTAGGCTGTGCGCAGGAAACACTAATATCCCTAGAGTAAGATCTTTGAGTTCTTTAGAAATCCTATTTTGGAATATACTTCATAGTTTTATACACATGGTAAAAATGCTAAATCAGATTCTGTGATTAAATCTCATACACTTCCAATATCTGAATCTAACAAAGTATTTCCATATCTATCTATCTATCTTTCTTTCTTTCACGATATTGAAGCACTTTGCTGTAAAGGAAGAGGCTGATTAATTGAAATAGAATTTACTTTTCCCCTCCATTTGTAAAGACATTTCTGAGGACTGGATCACAATTATGAACTTAATGGATACCTACTTTTTTCCTGATTAATCTGTTTCCTTCTGACTCCATTTTGAAGGTTTCTAAAGGAGGTTTGGAGCTCTTTTGAATAGAAATACTTGTGGAAATCACACTTATAAAGAAGTGTAGCATTTTCACATTATGAAAGTTCTGATCTTTCCTCCTGTCCAGTACTAATTAACCAGTAAATACGTTTTCTGGAATGAGAAAACACTCTGTAAGAGGAATTAATTACATCAGATGTTGCATGCTGTTACTTAATGAACTTACTAGATTATGACTGACTTTACTGAGAAAAGACCATATAACTCATATCTGTCCAGGGAGATGAAACAAATCAGGTTATTTTCCTACCAAGTACACCTGTAAAAGCAGTGCACATTTAGGAAACACTGCTCAG